>CM064516.1:16779012-16874012 GCA_032716605.1 Paralithodes platypus | reverse complement strand
AAAGGAATAATTAAGATAGTCTGTAGCCTTTTAATGGGTAGATGTCCTTCCTAAACTGAATACAATCGCCTAATAGTTACCAGAATATAATGAAAGTTGTTAAAGGAACACACAGTAACATTGCTCTGGAAGACCAAATTTGTAATTTATATAACAAAAATAATATTGGTGATGACATTTTGGTGTTGCTTATTTGTCCAATTGTTAACCAAGTCAGAAAGGAATATATAAATTAGTAATTGTATACTAATGTGAACGTTCATAAGATACAGGAACTATTAAATTACCATACTTAATCAGTGATGTTTAATCTAGCTAAATCTATTAGAGAAAGTATAGTCCATTTGAAGTTTTCCTTGGTGTTCTTTATGTTTGTGTAAACGGTTTTTAAAATGTACGTGATGTATTTGATTTTTTTTTCTTTCTTTTAACTATGTACTCATATATCCCGCCAGGGGTCGCCTGAGTTAAATACAACCTTTTAAACCTTTCAAACCCCTTAACCTTTGAACATATCTGTGGAAGATAAAGGATCAACACTAGTTATCCCATAACCCTTTCAACCCTATGACCATGCACTTTCTATTATCTTATTTTAATTACCACCATGCGATTACATTCAAAGCTGGACAAACATCTCAAATTTCAATGATTAAAAACCTACTATTAAGAATATCTAAATACAAAAAAAATCGAAATTCACGCTAAGCATTTATCTCTTCAGTAGGATATATTGTATTCATCGTTGTCATTTAAGAGAATCTCCAGGTGTTTATATCCTCACGTATCAGTTAAGACTCTGTGTTTGTCTCTCGCCTACATAACTGTCCTTCCTTAACCAATAAAGTCTATTATTTCAGCCACTACAAAGTTATTTTATTTGGAATTATCTGGAAATTAAAGGGTTAAAGAATATTATTGTACTTATTTTAATGGCCACCAGTCAATTAGCCTTATTCCAACAATCCACCAAAGAAAAAAGAGGAATAAGACCAGGCTGATTTGGGCAGTCTTAATAATTCTTGTTCAAAACTCCACAAGCTTGTACATTTCCAAGAATTATTACATTATATACTACGGACCTATTATTGCAATTACTAAAAATATATTCAGAATATTCATAAACTGAAAGATGACAAGAGCCGAATTTGTGCTCATGCGATGGAAATCTTGTCGATACAGTGTACTTAACAAACGAATGTTGATGTATTTATGGGTTACTATACTAAACATTGATGTGCAGAAGTACAACAATATCCACAGGCCGATGTACGATCATGTTAACACTAAGATTGAAGCTGCTCTTTTAAGAACTACAACGTTTTGCAGTCCGTACCTCTGTCGGCGTTTCAGCAATCGTATGTAGCACAATGTAGAGGCTTCTTACCTAAATGTAGAAAATACAGTAATTAACTATTCTTTTACTTTGATCATGTATTGAGAATAGTCATGGAATGCGTTAATAAAGATACATTTGTCTGCAGTGTGAATTGCAGACCAGCAGTGATAAAATAGCTTCTCCGCCGTAATCTCCAAAATGTCTTTGTGTGTACCCTTTATCCTAGTACCGTCACGGGATCCAGATGGCGTTAGGTGTAATTACAATATGGCTAATTGAATTTGATTGTGGAAGAACCTCTCAAAATGTTATTGTTTAAACAGTTTAAATTATGACAAGGGACACACAAACCAGTCTTGCTAAAGCAGCCTCCCAAAAGCTGGGTGTGCTCAACCGCCTCAAGGGGTTCTTTACCCCTGCACAGCTTCTTGCTCTGTACAGGGGCACAGTACGTCCTTGTATTGAGTATTGTTCACATTTGTGGGGAAGATCCTCTCACACTGCACTCCTAGACAAAGTAGAAAGGAATGCCTTTCATATCATTAACTCCCACCCACTCACCAACTCTCTGCATCTCTCTCTCTCTTCGCCGCAATGTTGCATCTCTCTCGCTATTCTATCGCTACTACAATAATCAGTGTTCCTCAGAGCTCTCCCAGTGTATACCACCTCTTATACGTAGGGTACGTGGTACCCGTCTTGCAACACAATCCCACCCCTACTCTGTGCAACTCTCCAACCCAAGAGTGAAAAGTTACTGTCTTTCTTCTATTCAACAGCTGAGCTCTGGAACTCTCTCCCAGAATCAGTCTTCCCCTCTTCCTATGACTTAAATTGCTTCAAACTCCGTGTGTCCTGGCATTTTGGCTCGAACGTCCTTTGATTTAGGCCCTGTCACTCTTTCAACTCTGGGGGAGGCACTCGCTACAGGCAGTTCTGCCTTTTGTTTCCCTCACTCACATAGAAAAACGAAACAAAACTGCACATTAATTCTACCGTTGTAAGAGACCCTGCAGTGTTTATATTCTCACGTATATGTTAAGGGGAGATTTCCACTCGAGGGATTTTTTTCTTGACTCCTTTCTCCCAAATGTTTAGCCCCATTGGTTTTCTAATTTTAAGACGTTTGCCCCATTATTTTGACGATTTTAAGAACTTTCGACCCATTTCTGTCAATTTTAAAACCTGTCGTACCATTTAGGTGTCGATTTTATCCTGGCGAGCGATAGCGAGCCTGTAGTTTAAGAGGAACCGGCTTTCAGCCGGGACATTTTTCTGCCGAAAAATGTACAAATTTATCTTGAAAGGGGCTCAAGGGGGTGTAATCTTAAGCTTGATGGATATCTAGAGACCAAACTAAAAACCTCCCCTTAAGGCTAGATATGTGTTTATCTCTTGCCTCCTTGTTGACGGTCCTTCCTGGGTTATTAACTTCATCTTTATCCTCTCGTTTATCTGATTAGCGAGGGGTTTAATGTCTGCTTGGTTTCTTCGGCGAGCTTGCTTTTATGTATTGTATAGCTTGCTCTTCTCCATTGTTCTTAGGTTGATTAACTTGATCCCTTGGTTAATCAATTGCCGGTATATCTAACTTTATTCCTTCATTTGTCTTGGTCTGTCGGCATTCATTTAATAGTCAGTAACTATGCCTACCAATTAAAAGTGTTGTTTATTTTATTTGTGTTTATTTTTGTTTATATTTTATGCCCGTTTTCTATTTGTTTATCAGTATATTTATTTGTTTTCCTGCCGATGTTTTTCGTTTTCTATAAAATATGTGAAATTATGTTTATCATTGTGTGTGCGTGGGTGGTCCTGTGCGTCTCGAGGGGAGGTAGTGTGTGTGTTGTGTGTGTGTGTGTATGTGTGTGTTTGCGTGTGAGAGTGTGTGTGTGTGTGTGTGTGTGTGTGTGTGTATATGTGTGGGTGTGTGGGTGTGTCCCCTACTACCACCACCCACAGCAAATACCTTCTCCCTCAAAAAAAAAAAAATTGCTAACTAATTCATTCATTAATTTCTGCCACGAACTTTTGACTCCAATTTGTGAGCCTGTGAACGAACTGTAATCTCCTAATGAGCGATAATTTCCATGGTAATTGAGCGCTGGTTCGCCTGCCCCATAAATATTAGGCTTCTGTGGGTGTCCGATGAGTTTTGGGAAGAAAGCGATGATTTGTGAGAGGTGGTGTTATGTGTTTAAAGCGTTAATGAGTGATTCAATTTGCTGAAGTGATTTTTTGCTGAGAGAGAGAGAGAGAGAGAGAGAGAGAGAGAGAGTGAGAGTGAGTAAGGGAGGGCCTTCACTTATGGTGGAGGACAAACGAATATGCCTCACTCATCCTACTGCGTGGAGGGTGGATGGCGTTTGTGGACCAACAGCCATTACTATACAACAAAGCCTTGTTATTGGCGCTGGTTGTGTTTCATATGGCAGCGCTGTGACAGGGCTTCATTGTTCTAGTCCAAATTGCCTAATGGCGGCACACTGGCGGTGGATGTCGCTCCCTCCTGACCCGGACGAATTGGATCCACCCAGAGGGTACAGTGCGTAGTGCTTCTCCAGACTGGCACTCTCCGCCTAATGGTGGGTTCACACATTCACGTATATTGCTCCCGTCCGGCGTATCGCCAATTTATGTAAAGACGCGAGTAGTTTCTGCCGTTGAACGCCCGTTCTTCCACGTCTATTGCACTTCCCGACAGACTTAGCGTAACGGGGCCAGTGTTACGTCAGACGTAATGGAGTCGTATTGAACTACGTACGTGTTTGCGACGTGCGTAAGCATAGCCCCGTTCGACCTCATGGGCTGCACGATTTGCGGGAACACAGGCCACGCCCATGCCACGCCCCCTCAAGACCGGCGTAGATGAGGCCGCATGTCTTGGGATTTGTTAGGTCGTACCTGGACCGGTTCTGGCCAATCGTAGGCACACCCCGTCTGACCAAACACAGACAAAGACAGTCTTTGTCAACCACGTAGGTCTGGGTTGGAATCTGGGAACTACAAAAGGGCAGGAATGGCCACACCATTCCCATTCCCAGTCCTTCATCGGCACCATGAACAACATCGAGGAATTCATCCTGGAGGAGTAACATCGAGGAATTCATCCTGGAGGAGTAACCCGCTGAGTGCCATTGACGGTGTGCTTCTGCCAGTGCCATATTTTTTTTTTTTTTTTTGGCTAAATCTATTAACCCCTTCAGACATATATGACGCAGAGGTTGCCAGATTAGCAATAAGAAATAGAGTTCTCTCACTCTCACTCTCTCCAAAATTAGTTTTCTGCCCACATCTAACTCAAAGACAACTGCAGAGGTTGAAGTAACTAAAATAAAGGTTTGTAAAAAACCCTGATGGTAATAAAGGCTTTAAAGTATCCCTAATAGGCTCAAAATTGCGTCATATGTCGGAGAGGGTTAAGTTGGGAGAGAAATGGTAAAAAAAACACTCCCCTCGCCAGAAATCAGGTCCCCGATGGTCCCGAAAGTAGCTGAAAAGACACTATAGACTACAGAGACTTTTATGGTATCGGAATGTATGGGTGGGAGGGTGGTTTTGGGGTTGGTTGGGGGAAGGTAGAAGGGTAATTGACTTGTGTTACACATATGAAGCCGATTGGTGAGGTAGTTTCGCCACCACGGATTTTCCTTTTTTTCCTTTCCTTCGTACGGATACGCTAGAAGTGGGTGGTGGGAGGAGGTTGGGGGTGTGGTGGGGGGAAGGCAGAAGGGTAAGAGACTTGTCACACAAATATGGAACCGATTGGTGCAGTCGTTTTGCCGCCACAGATTTTCCTTTTTTTTCCTTTTCTTCGTACGGATACGCTAGAAGTGGGTGGTGGGAGGAGGTTGGGGGTGTGGTGGGGGGAAGGCAGAAGGGTAAGAGACTTGTCACACAAATATGGAACCGATTGGTGCAGTCGTTTCGCCGCCACAGATTTTCCTTTTTTTTCCTTCTGACGGGACCGACAGTCAGCGAGTGGGTGGGAGGAGGGATTTGGGATTTTTGTGGTGGGTAGCCTAAAGGGTAAGGTACATGTGGTAAAAATATGAAAGCCATAGGTGCAGTCGTTTCGCTGCTACGATTTGTATTCGGCAGGGTGCAGAGGGTGGCAGGGTTGGCTTGTTGGTTGCTGCTCCGGTGTGGTGAGAGGTGTGACTGGAGGGTCCCTCGCTGGTCCCGTTGTCCCCTCGTACAACGATGCCGCGTCTTTCCGCCAACCCGCAGTGCGGCGGTTCTGCCAGATGCGGCCTAACTAACGTATACTTCCATGTTCGACTGGAACTTTCTACGATTTGACGAGAGCAGCTCTCGTCTCACGTGGTAGCTGCTACGTCCGACGAGGATGCTCTGGTCAGACGACCGTGGTGGCCTGGTCGGTCGTAAGTTTCCCCGTCTTTTGACATACGTGAGGGCGAGCCACGTTCCTGATTCGACTCGAATCAGCAACCGCGCGGCCTTGGCCGCACCCACAACATTCCCGACCCACGTGGGCTACTCGTTTCTACTCGCGCCATGCGAGAGTACCCCCCCGACTGGCCGTAATTTCATTAAAGTTTTGCGTATTATGGCATTACGTTTTACGTAATCGGTTGCCAACTACCAATATACCTTCGTTTACAACAGACGGGAGCTGACGGGAGCAATATACGTGAATGTGTGAACCCACCATAACAGTATAGGGGCCCGAACCTGGTGATAGCGCTCCAGTAGGCTACCCTGTCATTGGGTGTAAAATACCAGACCAGTCGTAGTGCCGTGTACGTGCAAGGAGTGTGGCCCGCAGTACCAGATAATCGTGCGATCCCTTCGACGAAGGACTCTCACGTCGGATTCGCACGTGAAGGTGATACCGTCAGTTGCTTCCTTGTGCGAATCTCTCGTGCGATACCGTCGGACGTATGGTTGGTAAGCCTGTCAAACTCGCCGCGGTGCATTTCTTACGGTTGGTGTACCTGAGGAACGTTTTGTTTACAAATGACTGCCTCGGGCAGCCTCACGGGAGTACAGACGGAATCTAATCGTAATAAAGTTATGGTCCCTGGTGTATTATTTACCCAGTTTATTGCATTAATCTTATTATTCTGTATTTAGGACATTCTCAATTGACGAAAATAAGGTAGCCTAGACCCTAGTGATTCCCCAGAGGACCATTGAATTTCTCTAGCCTAATTTCCCTTCAATTTTTGAGTTTAGGAATAGCCATGGGTTGTGGTATGGATTTTCGCTGAATAATTGGGTTGTGCTTGGCTCTCTGGAAAAGTAGCTTGGTTATAATATCAAGCAAGCTTTTCTGTTATATTCAAGCCTAGCCCTGTTCACCTGTTCCAAGTAGATCTAGGCCTATGGCCATAAATCGTGAAATCTAACCTAGCCTATCTCTAACTCAAAAAGGGCCAGAGCTAGGATAGTGGGCTGTAAATTGCCATAGGCTATCTAGCCCCTGGCTGACCCTTCCCAAATGGGAAAGGTAAAGCTTTGAGTCCTCCATTTCGTAGTAAGAGATGCTTAAATTGGACATAGGCTATGAGCAATTTTGATGAGAATTTAGCCTAGGCCTATATTGTTAAGTAATTATCTTGATATATTAAAACTACTGAAAACAGGGTAGGCCTAGCCTAACCTTAAGAGGTTACCAGGGTTGGATTTTGGACGATGGGTTAGGCATGAGAGGCTAGTGGATTATTTAGTTTATAATAACCATGGTAACCTAATAAATCTAATCTATTCTAGCTATCCAAGCGAGGTAACCTCCGACTCTCTGAGTTTTTCCAAAAAATTTAGCAGGGAAAGTGTTTGGATCACACAATTGTTCTCATCGGCTTTAGACATCTAGGGATAGTCACCTATCCTAGCCTAATTATAGAAAAATATTTCATGGCTAAATAGTATTTTTTAATCTCCATGGGACTTGCATATTTAATCAACATGTAGCCTACTCTTTAAACAATGCAAAATTGTTGGCAAATTAATATAGCCAAGGTTAGGTTAGCTAATGGAGAAAGCGATTTCTGAGTTAACCTAACCTACAAATTTGGAATAGTCCTATGATAGGTTTCTTGAAGTAGTGTAGCCTAACGATACTCCTTACTTTTGAGTATAGGACTATCCCGTAAATTTCAGAAGCCAGCCGAAGCAAATCGGGTTCTAAAAGTTGGGGGAAGGATGTACGGTAGTGTTCAAACGTATCGTCTTCCTTGTTTACACTACTCGCACGCTCCTTTATATTTTGACTGCCGTGGGATATAATAATAGGTTGAAGGGGGGCTTTCCCCCCCTAAGCCACCCCATGAATTAATTGTCATCTTATATATTGCCAGCATGGGGTCTGTAAGGTTAGTTACATTAGGTAAGTTAGGCACAGTATAGTATTGTAGCAATCCGATTGTGGGATTGGGTTGAGTTAGTTTAGCTTTATGAGGCAGAGTTTCTCAACTGAATATTACCATAGCCTAATACTCACAGATGTTTTTTTCTGGAAGAGGCCTAGGCCTGTGGCTCCAGTTCAGTAGCCTGGGTAAGATTAGGAGTAGTGGGCGTACCGCTACCAACATACAGCATAACTCCTCTATAAAACATTAACCTAACCAAACCTAACCTTGTATTCATGTAGTACTAGGTTAGGTTAGGTTAATGTTTTATAGATGATTTATGCTGTATGTCGGTAGTGGTACGCCCACTAGTGACTACTCCTAATCTTACCGTAGCCTGGTCACCAATTTGACCCTGGCATCGCCTGTCTCAACTCTTAAGTATTCCCTCAAAAACAAATAGCTGTATGTATAAGTTCAGAATAGTTAATCCTATACAGATCACTTAGTAGGTACCGAGTACTGTACCGGTATACTTTATGGGGTTATTTACCACAGCTGCACCAATTTGCCCCAAGTTTTATACTGTACAGTTCTGCTACATGAAAAGTGCCAGGTTTTAATCCAGTACCATTCAGTGGCAGTGCAGCAATATCATAAAGTTTCGGGTTTCAAGTTAATAGTAATGTGATCACCCCCTTTGACTAGGCTAATATAGAAAACCATTTATTTTCAATACTTATTCTGCATCAAATTGACACCTGCCCTGTCTACAGTACTATACGGTACCAAAAACACCTGCCCTGTCTACAGTACTATACGGTACCAAAAACACCTGCCCTGTCTACAGTACTATACGGTACCAAAACACCTGCCCTGTCTACAGTACTATACGGTACCAAAAACACCTGCCCTGTCTACAGTACTATACGGTACCAAAAACACCTGCCCTGTCTACAGTACTATACGGTACCAAAAACACCTGCCCTGTCTACAGTACTATACGGTACCAAAAACACCTGCCCTGTCTACAGTACTATACGGTACCAAAAACACCTGCCCTGTCTACAGTACTATACGGTACCAAAACCACCTGCCCTGTCTACAGTACTATACGGTACCAAAAACACCTGCCCTGTCTACAGTACTATACGGTACCAAAAACACCTGCCCTGTCTACAGTACTATACGGTACCAAAAACACCTGCCCTGTCTACAGTACTATACGGTACCAAAAACACCTGCCCTGTCTACAGTACTATACGGTACCAAAAACAGAAAGTCTAGTAGGCAGGTTTACTTTTATAAATGACTAATTATATGATGCTTGGACAATTATAGGTACCGCATAAAGCATGAACAATATATTTCACATAATTTATTGCAATTCTTACATACATAGGTACCCGTTATATAATATTGTATCATATAATCACGACTCCTGTTGTATGCTTCCATATGGATAGGTCCTTAACTTAACACCGCTTCATCAGATTTTATTCGCCCAATTAGCCTACTACCCGGGTAAGAAAATTCACGACATTACATTATACTTGCTTGTATTTTTGGCTTTGAATCCTCATTTGGTGACCATTATTATCTATCTATTTGAGGCATAGGCCTATTTCCTGAAATAAGTCTTGCAATTGACGAGGATGGGTATGAATGGGATATGCCGTGTGTGGGCCAGTCAGCTCTGCAGACTCGTTATCTTATGTTCATTTATGGAAGTATTTCAAGTAGGCCTAGGCCTAGCCCAATCAGGGAGAACAAGTTAGTCCCTATTTATAGCCTACTTTAGTAGGGTAGGCTGGTTAGGCCTATATTTTTTAATCCAATAGGCCTAGCCTATGTTAAAATAGCCAACAATAGGGTACCTAGGTTAACAAGTCCCAGATATTGAAAGAAAAAGTGGTAAAAATTGAAGAGACCTCGGACAGCCTTTTAACTAGGCCTAGAATTATGTTTTGTTAGGTTAGGTAAAAAGGCTGTCCAAGGTCTCTTCAATTTTTACCACTTTTTCTTTCAATATCTGGGACTTGTTAACCTAGGTACCCTATTGTTGGCTATTTTAACATAGGCTAGGCCTATTGGATTAAAAAATATAGGCCTAACCAGCCTACCCTACTAAAGTAGGCTATAAATAGGGACTAACTTGTTCTCCCTGATTGGGCTAGGCCTAGGCCTACTTGAAATACTTCCATAAATGTACATATATAACTAGTCTGCAGAGCTGACAGGCCCACACACGGCAGATCCCATTCACACCCATCCTCGTCAATTGCAAGACTTATTACAGGAAATATGCCTCAAATAGATAGATAATAATGGTCACCAAATGAGGATTCCAAGCCAAAAATACAAGCAAGTATAATGGAATGTCGTGAATTTCCTTACCTGGGTAGTAATTGGGCGAATAAAATCTGATGAAGCGATCTACAAGTTGTCAAGGCTGGCCGACATAGGCCTCAGGTGAAGGTGCCTGTACAACGGCTCCTGTCAAGTTCAACATCGTCATTGAAGATATATCGAAAGTCTTTGGAAATGTGCTAATTGTAACCCATATTAATATATATTAATAGTTTCGTACATTATGCAATTGATTTGCATTAAAGAATGTCTTCTGTAACCTTTAATTTACGAATTGAAACAATAATACAAATAATAAAATTCAATTGGCAAACGAAGGGATCCGACGACCATCGAAGAGAAGGGTCGAAGGTCCTCTTCAGATTCCAATAATATTGGACGTAAACGGTCGCGGCGACCGTTTACGAAAGCATTCGCTCAGCCAAACAAATCCCCAAAAATGTTTTTATACTACGAATTTTGAAAGGAAGGATACCTTCGAGGGAAGGGAACGTTTGGTATTGCGGGCCTGTGTCCCTGCAGCTGGTTCAGTTCAGTTCAGTTCAGTTGCTGGTCGGAAAGCTATGCCTTTGCAACGGCGCCTCCCTTTTGTCGTGTTTTCAGTTTTCTAATTTAACAGTAAAATTGATTATGTGCTATGTGCTATTTCTTCCTTCTTCTTTCTTGCTCTTCTTTCTTCTTACTTGTTTTCCTTTCTTCTTGGTTGTTGATCTTGGTTCTTGTTTCTTCTTACGCCTTTATATTTTATTTGCGGTTTCTTCATGTATTGTTTCTTTGTTTTTCTCTTTTTCTCCAAAAACTGTATATTACTTTTTTAACCTACCTATGCTTTGACTACTAAACATTAAGCTACCTAGTATATGGGTTTCATCTTCTATAAATGGTTGTTGGAATAGAGGTTCCCGTCTTCTTTCCTCTGTGTATGCAGGGCACCACAGAATGAAATGCTTTATGTCCTCTATTCCATCCCCACACATATTACATCCTCTGTTTCCTCCTGTAAATCTATTTCTATCTTTAACTGTAGGTTATTTGTTCTTGCTTTGTATAGGATAATAGAAGCTGGTCTATTATCATATAGTTCTTCTCCCCTTATTACTTTCTTATACTTTCTATAAATATCTAAACTAGTTTTCTTGTTCAGTTCTTCCCTCCACATTTTAGAATCCTATTCTTTTAATTTACCCTTCAACTGGACTTTCCCTATATCTATTAATTAAGTCATCGTATGTCAATTTCACTTCTCAGAGGTATTTAGTGGTGGGTTCGAACCAGGGATCTGTTGCAAATTTATGTTTTTCTTCAATAATTCTTTTTAGTAAGTGGCATCCCTCGTTTCCCACTATGTGCTTTAAATATTTTATTTGACCCCCCATAATTCTTGTTTGCATTGATGATGCACCTACTTCACCCCTTAGCGTTTCTACCTGTGCATATTTGGGGGCTCCTAATATTTGCCTGTAAGCTTAATTTTCTACTTCCTGCAGCTTATCTATCTCTGTTTTGGTGTATCCTAGCACACTAGCCCCGTATACAATTGTAGGTAGGGCTACACTTCCAAAAAGTTTTTCCTATTAATACCTTACTGCAGCTTTGAGCTATTATCGGGTATGTTAAGTTTGCCATCTGTTCTGCTTTAGCCAAGGATATTGCTTTTTGAGATTTAAAACAGTTTCTTTTTATCTTCAATTTTTATATCCAAATATTTAATATCACTGGTTACCTCAATATTTCTTATCTTTTCGGGGTTTTCTTTTACAGTTAAACATTACAATTTTACTCTTGTCTTTATTTATTTTTAGGCCACACATATTTCCTATATATATTAAATTGTCTGTGACTCTTTCGGCTTTCTCTATATTTTGCGTTAGAATCAGACCGTCATTGGCAAAAACTAGTATGCTTAATTTAAATACCTGATCTTCATACCCCTCTCCAAGTTCTTCCATTTGTTTCTGATTGGGTGCACCGGGGCGAGGCCACCGAGAGTACTCTAGGTGGCCTTGACTGGGGCCACTGGATTCTACCCGCTAGTAATCGCTTGGGGGAAGGTGCTGGGAATAGTCCCCAGGGTAGACTGGAGCTGGAGTTCTGGGGGGGGGGGGGGGGGGTGCCCATTTGTTAGCCTAATCACCATTTAAGACTCGACCTAAAGAGAAACTACGTAAGTCCGATGTTCCAAAACCGCACAGGATACAGACTACTACCCCCACAGTCTCAGACTTGCTAGTGTGAATGTTGGTAGTTTGAATCTGCTTGCAAATGAAGTGGCTGAGATGTGTGAGAGGAGGCGAGTTGATGTTTGCTGTGCCCAGGAAACACTCTGGAAAAGGTATGGGGCACAGTGGATTGTTGGAAGAAAGAAAAGATATAGGATCTACTGGAAGGGGGTTGGAGACTGATGAAGTGAAAGGAGGAGTGGGTGTTCTGGTGGCTGAAGAGTGGGTGGAAAGTGTGCTTCAGATTACGAGAGTTAGTGAAAGGCTGATTGTTTTGAAGTTGAAAGTTGGTGAAAGCATTCTGAATGTGATATCTGCATATGCCCCACAGGCTGGCTTACAGAAAGAGATAAAAAAGGACTTCTGGAAGGACACTGTCAGTGTAATATCAGGCTTCTCGGAGAATGAAATAACAAAACTGGGAGAGAACTGAATGGTCACGTGGGAGCCTCTGCAGATGGATACGAGGGAGTACATGGAGGAAATGGTTACGGAAGGAGGAATCGGGAATGCGAATATATACTGGAGTCCTGCGTTGCACTCAACATGGTTATGTGTGACACGAAGTTCAAGAAAAGACAGCGCCATCAGGTCACATATAACTCTGGGGTCTCCAGTAGCCAGATAGATTACTTCTTGGTTAACAGGAAAGACTGGAAACTGGTTCGGGATGTAAAGGTCATCCTGAGCGAAGAATGTATCCCCCAGCATAAGCTACTTGTGTGTGACATGAGCTTATACAGAGATCCTGAGCGCAAGAAGGTATACATGCCCAAAAGGAGCGTGTGGCTGCTGAAGAACAAGGAAGTTAGGGATAGGTTTCAGAGTGAACTGGAGGAAATTAATAGAAATAAGGAAGCTAGGCCTAGCGATGTAAATAGTAAATGGAATTTCATAAAGCATAGCCTTCTCGCTGCCACTGACAAAGTCTGTGGGAAAACAAAGGGTCACCCCAGGAATAAGACCTGGTGGTGGAAGGATAAGGTAGAACATGCTGTGAAAGAGAAAAGGAGATGCTTCAAAGCATGGAGAAGGGAGGCAGCAAGGAGGAATACCAGGCAGCTAAACGAACTGCCAGAATAGTTATTTACAATGCTAGAAAAGGCATTAAGAACCTGGTCCTTGAACAAGTGTGTAACATGGACAATCCCAATGGGATTTCAACCTAGCTAGGCGAGTTAAAAAAGACTGTAGGGATATTATAGGTGAACAGTGTGTTAGAAACGATAATGGGACGATTGTGTATGCAGAAGATGAAATCAGAGAAGCATGGAAGGCATACTATACACGATTGCTAAATGTAGAGTTTGAATGGAATAAGGAACAGCTTAATATCGAAAAAACAATATCTGGACCCCCTCCTTTGATAGCACCAGCTGTAGTGAGCGACGCAATCAATAACATGAAAGACGGTAAAGCTCCAGGGTGCTCTGATATTGTCGCTGAGATGATAAAAGCCTCACGGGAGACTGGTGATAGCTTAGTCACTGAGATGATAAACACCATTATTAAAGAGGAGAAAATCCCCGACGATTGGCACAAAAGTGTAATAGTAAATATATACAAAGGAAAAGGGGATGCGCTAGATAGAGGTAAATATAGGGGCCTGAAAAGGCTTGACCAAATCATGAAGGTCTGTGAGAGAGTTATATTTAGACGATTTTATGAAGCTTACAAAGGATGTAGGGGGGGGGGGGGCTGAAATACCAATCCTCCCCTTCAGGTGTATATCGTGTGAATGGACGGAATACGCAAACAGCTTCGCCCTTCCGGCTTTCTGAGAAGACCTGGCCGCTAGGGGAGGGGGGGGGGGTGGGGGGGGGGGGGGGGGGGGTGGGGGGGGGGGGGGGGGGGGGGGGGGGGGGGGAGGGGCGTGCCTTGGGAAAAATGTCGTGAGAGAGAGAGAGAGAGAGAGAGAGAGAGAGTGAGTGAGGGAGGGAGAGAGAGGGAGAGTGAAAGAGAACCAGAAAATGTGAAAAAAAGAGAGATGTGTGGTGTGAGTGTATGTGAGAGTAAGTATGGGACTGTGTGTGTGTGAGAGAGAGAGAGAGAGAGAGAGAGAGAGAGAGTAAGAGTAAGAGTAGTGAGAGTGAGTAAGAGTAAGTGAAAGTGTGTGAGAGAGTGAGTGTGTATGTGTGTGACAGAGAGAGAGAGAGAGAGAGTGTGAGCCAGTGAGTCAGTCTCAATAAGTGAGATGGGGTTGGGAGTTGAATTGAGCTGAAGAGAGAAGGGAAGTAGATGAAGTATTAGGATCAGTAAGAGAGAAGAAATAAAACGGAGAGAGAGAGAGAGAGAGAGAGAGAGAGAGAGAGAGAGAGAGAGAGAGATGGGAAGTAGATGAAGTATTAGGATCAGTAAGAGAGAAGAAATAAAACGGAGAGAGAGAGAGAGAGTGAGAGAGAGAGAGAGAGAGAGAGAGAGAAGGGAGTAGATGAAGTATTATGATCATAGAGAGAAGAAATAAAACGGAGAGAGAGAGAGAGAGTGAGAGAGAGAGAGAGAGAGAGAGAGAGAGAAGGGAAGTAGATGAAGTATTAGGATCAGTAAGAGAGAAGAAATAAACGAGAGAGAGAGAGAGAGAGAGAGAGAGAGAGAGAGAGAGAGAGAGAGAGAGAGTGTGAGCCAGTGAGTCAGTCTCAATAAGTGAGATGGGATTGGGATTTGAAAATTGAGCGGAAGAGAAGGGAAGTAGATGAAGTATTAGGATCAGTAAGAGAGAAGAAATAAAACGGAGAGAGAGAGAGAGAGAGAGAGAGAGAGAGAGTGTGAGCCAGTGAGTCAGTCTCAATAAGTGAGATGGGGTTGGGAGTTGAATCTGAGCTGAGAGAGAAGGAAGTAGATGAGTAGGATCAGTAAGAGAGAAGAAATAAAACGGAGAGAGAGAGAGAGAGAGAGAGAGAGAGAGAGAGAGAGAGAGAGAGAAGGGAAGTAGATGAAGTATTAGGATCAGTAAGAGAGAAGAAATAAAACGGAGAGAGAGAGAGAGAGAGAGAGAGAGAGAGAGAGAGAGAGAGAGAGAGGGAGAGAGAGAGAGAGAGAGAGAGAGAGAGAGAGAGAGAGAGAGAGAGAGAGAGAGAGAGAGAAGGGAAGTAGATGAAGTATTAGGATCAGTAAGAGAGAAATAAAACGGAGAGAGAGAGAGAGAGAGAGAGAGAGGAGAGAGAGAGAAAGATGCAGAGAGAAGAAGGGAGAAGAATATAGGAGAGAGAGAGAGAGAGAGAGAGAGAGAGAGAGAGAGAGAGAGAAGGGAAGTAGATGAAGTATTAGGATCAGTAAGAGAGAAGAAATAAAACGGAGAGAGAGAGAGAGAGAGAGAGAGAGAGAGAGAGAGAGAGAGAGAGAGAAAGTAGATGAGATTGGATCAGTAGAGAGAAAGAATAAAACGGAGAGAGAGAGAGAGAGAGAGAGAGAGAGAGAGAGAGAGAGAGAGAGAGAGAGAGAGAGAGAGGAAGTAGATGAAGTATTAGGATCAGTAAGAGAGAAGAAATAAAACGGAGAGAGAGAGAGAGAGAGAGAGAGAGAGAGAGAGAGAGAGAGAGAGAGAGAGAGAGAGAGAGAGAGAGAGAGAGAGAGAGAGAGAGAGAGAGAGAATGTGCGTGAGTGAGTGAAAGCCTTAATCCTCCTAAAACAAGCCCAGGAAATAGCTGTCCGAGAGAAAAAAAACACCAGTACCTGTCCACTGACAGGGCTGACATATCCGGGTCAAGTAGTGGTCAAAGCCTTTAAGGAGGGTCACCGTTTTTTTTTTTTATCTTTCTCTCCCTCTCTCTTTGGCTTGTATCCATTCGGCCCTATTCAGCCAACTATAAAAAACAAACGGCAACCCCCCTTAATCCACTACACCATCTGACCTCTTCTGCGTAACCCGGATTTATGGCCGGTTTCTGATCTGGTACAAAGGACAACAATCACTTAAGGGAGGTCATCTGCTTTTTTCTCTTTCTCTCCTTTTCTCTCTTTCTCTGGCTTGTATCTATTCGGTCCCATTCAGCCAACTGTTTTAAGACGTTTATCCCCATCCAGGTGTCGATTTCTTCCTGGCGAGCGATAGCGAGCCAGCATTGTATGGAGAAATCCGGCTTCGCCGGAGACATTTTTCTATCGAAAATATTTACAAATTTAGCTTGCTGTCAAAACAACAAAATATATATATGCTGGCTACGACAGGGAAATTTTGACACCTGGATGGGGGTTAACGTCTTAAAACAGTAGGCTAAATTGGGCCGAATGGATACAAGCCAAACAGAGATGTTAAAAGGCCAACTTATCGAGTGTTTTACGATACATAAAGGATTTGACAGATTAGATATCAATGCATTGTTCACGATAAATAACAATGCTGCAAACTGATCGAGGCAATGAAATGAAATTAAATAGAAAGAAGATATGCCTAGGTGTCACACAAAGAAGTATGCCTAGATGTCACACAAAGAAGGTATGCCTAGGTGTCACACAAAGAAGGTATGCCTAGATGTCACACAAAGAAGGTATGCCTAGATGTCACACAAAGAAGGTATGCCTAGGTGTCACACAAAGAAGATATGCCTAGGTGTCACACAAAGAAGGTATGCCTAGATGTCACACAAAGAAGATATGCCTAGGTGTCACACAAAGAAGGTATGCCTAGATGTCACACAAAGAAGATATGCCTAGGTGTCACACAAAGAAGGTATGCCTAGATGTCACACAAAGAAGATATGCCTAGGTGTCACACAAAGAGGATATGCCTAGGTGTCACACAAAGAAGGTATGCCTAGGTGTCACACAAAGAAGGTATGCCTAGGTGTCACACAAAGAAGGTATGCCTAGATGTCACACAAAGAAGGTATGCCTAGGTGTCACACAAAGAAGATATGCCTAGATGTCACACAAAGAAGATATGCCTAGATGTCACACAAAGAAGGTATGCCTAGATGTCACACAAAGAAGGTATGCCTAGATGTCACACAAAGAAGGTATGCCTAGATGTCACACAAAGAAGGTATGCCTAGATGTCACACAAAGAAGGTATGCCTAGATGTCACACAAAGAAGGTATGCCTAGATGTCACCACAAGAAGGTATGCCTAGATGTCACACAAAGAAGATATGCCTAGATGTCACACAAAGAAGGTATGCCTAGATGTCACACAAAGAAGATATGCCTAGATGTCACACAAAGAAGGTATGCCTAGATGTCACACAAAGAAGGTATGCCTAGATGTCACACAAAGAAGGTATGCCTAGATGTCACACAAAGAAGATATGCCTAGATGTCACACAAAGAAGGTATGCCTAGATGTCACACAAAGAAGATATGCCTAGATGTCACACAAAACTTCTTCACAATGTGGTCAAAGAGTGGAATAGTGTAATAAGGGAGGTGGTCGATATTGATTCAACTGATACGTTTAAGGGGAGGTTTTTAGTTGATTCCCTAGACTTCCATCAATCTTAAAATTACACCCCCTAGACCCCCTTTCAAGATAAATTTGTACATTTTTCGGTAGAAAAATGTCCCGGCCGTAGACCGGTTCCCCTTAAATTACAGGCTCGCTATCGCTCGCCAGGAAAAAATCGACACCTAAATGGCACGAATGGTCTTAAAATTGACTTAAATGGGGCGAGGGTTCTTAAAATCGTCAAACTAATGGGGCGAACGTCTTAAAATCTCAAAAGCAACGGGGCTAAACATGAGGGAGAAAGGGGTCCAGAAAAAAATCCTCCAGGTGGATATCTCCCTTTAAGAAGAGACTGGACATAAATTGGATTAATAAGACTGAATCTGTTGGTATGTAAGGGTAGGCTAAGTTCCCTTTCAGACTAATTTATAACCGTACTATCCCATATACAAACTTTCCTTGTGAGCGTTTCCTGACCCATAAGTTCACATTTCATTCTATTTTCCGGTATGTTTTTTATTAGCTGGAGGGAGCGGAGGATGGGGAGAGAGCCTTCTACTTTGCTGCCCTATTCTTCTACTATAAATTACGGTCACTGTCTCTAGTAGTATTAAGGCTGGACCACCTAGTAGGGACCGCAAGGTATGTGTGGTCTAAGTATATGTGTAACTCAGTGTAACTCTCTCTCTCACTTTTACACACACACACACACACACACACACACACACACACACACACACACACACACACACACACACAACCGGCATAATATTGTAACCATAAACTAAGCAACCGCAGGAGAGAACATGTAATTTAGAAGGGAGACAGGAGGGAGTGAAGAGACAGCCAGATGTAAAACAACATACCTGGAGATAACACAACACACACACACACACATAGCACACGCACACGCACACGTACACACACACAAATCCACACACGTACGAACATACAGAGAGAGAGAGAGAGAGAGAGAGAAAGAGATGGGGGGGGGGGAGGCTACGTTTCATTAGCCCCATAGTAGTACTTCTGGGCGAAATATAATCCTTCATTTGTGGTCGCCAATAATCGCTTCATTCGGGCGCCAGATATTTGCCAATGTTAAGGGGGGATGGTTCACCTTTTGGGCGATTTTTGCATGTATTCATTATTTTTCTAGTTTCCTCCCTAGACCTCCATCACATTTCTAGTGTCCTCCCTAGACCTCAATCACATTTTAAAAAAATACATCCATTACATCCCCCTTCTAGATTAATTTGTATATTTTTCGGTAGAAAAATATCCCGGCCGAAGGCCGGTTCTTCCAACATTACAGGCTCACTATCGTTCGCCAGGGAAAAAATCGACACCTAGATAGCACGAAAGGTATAAATATTGACGTAGAAATGGGGCGAAAGGTCTTAAAATCGACTAACTAATGGGGCAAACATCTTAACATCTGAAAACTAATGGGGCTAAACATGAGGGAGAAAGTGGTCCAGGAAACGGGCCCACCTTAATGTACTGTACACTTGACTTGGGCGACAGTGACATTACCCCCTTCTGTACCAGCGACGTCTGTTATACTTTATTATAACTGGATTTAGACGATTCTATGCAGCTTACGAAGGATCTGTGTTAGTTAAGGGGAGGTTTTTAGTTGATTCCCTAGACTTCCATCTCAAGCTTAAAATTACTCCCCCTTTGACCCCCTTTCAAGATAAATTTGTACATTTTTCGGTAGAAAAATGTCCCGGCCGAAGGCCGGTTCCCCTTAAATTACAGGCTCGCTATCGCTCGCCAGGAAAAAATCGACACCTAAATGGTACGAATGGTCTTAAAATTGACAGAAATGGGGCGAGGGTTCTTAAAATCGCCAAACTAATGGGGCAAGCGTCTTTAAATCTCATAAGCAACGGGGCTAAACATGAGGGAGAAAGAGGTTCAGAAAAAAATCCTCCAGGTGGCAATCTCCCGTTACAAGGGGTTGATTGAGATATAGTTGGAAGCCTTATAATGGCTAGAGATCCTTTCTAAACTGTGTATACAATCGATGAGACGTAGCCAACGCCAAATACAGAGGAGGTTAATTAAGGGGAGGTCTCCACTCGAGGGATTTTTTTTTCTGGACTCCTTTCTCCCTCATGGTTAGCCCCATTGCTTTTCTAATGTTAAGACTTTCGCCCCATTATTTTGACGATTTTAAGAACCTTCGACCCGTTTCTGTCAATTTTTAGACCTTTCGTGCCATTTAGGTGTCGATTTTATCCTGGCGAGCGATAGCGAGCCTGTAATTTAAGAGGAACCGGCTTTCAGCCGGGACATTTTTCTACCGAAAATTTTACAAATTTATCTTGAAAGGGGGTCTAGGGAGTGTAATTTTAAGCTTGATGGAAGTTTAGGGAGGAAACTAAACACCTCCCCTTAACTGTTAGCCTGCTAGAGTGAAACATTGCTGCTAACTACATAACTGGGTAACACAACAAATGTATATATACCAGCTTATAGGAAGTATAAATCCCAATGGAAAGCAGCACGTATAGCATTATAATAGTATGATGGAAAGCAGCACGTATAGCATTATAATAGTATGATGGAAAGCAGCACGTATATAGCATTATAATAGTATGATGGAAAGCAGCACGTATAGCATTATAATAGTATGATGGAAAGCAGCACGTATAGCATTATAATAGTATGATGGAAAGCAGCACGTATATAGCATTATAATAGTATGATGGAAAGCAGCACGTATAGCATTATAATAGTATGATGGAAAGCAGCACGTATAGCATTATAATAGTATGACGGAAAGCAGCACGTATAGCATTATAATAGTATGACGGAAAGCAGCACGTATAGCATTATAATAGTATGATGGAAAGCAGCACGTATATAGCATTATAATAGTATGATGGAAAGCAGCACGTATAGCATTATAATAGTATGATGGAAAGCAGCACGTATATAGCATTATAAGTATGATGGAAAGCAGCACGTATAGCATTATAATAGTATGATGGAAAGCAGCACGTATATAGCATTAATAGTATGATGGAAAGCAGCACGTATAGCATTATAATAGTATGATGGAAAGCAGCACGTATAGCATTATAATAGTATGATGGAAAGCAGCACGTATATAGCATTATAATAGTATGATGGAAAGCAGCACGTATATAGCATTATAATAGTATGATGGAAAGCAGCACGTATAGCATTATAATAGTATGATGGAAAGCAGCACGTATAGCATTATAATAGTATGATCGAAAGCAGCACGTATAGCATTATAATAGTATGACGGAAAGCAGCACGTATAGCATTATAATAGTATGATGGAAAGCAGCACGTATATAGCATTATAATAGTATGATGGAAAGCAGCACGTATATAGCATTATAATAGTATGATGGAAAGCAGCACGTATAGCATTATAATAGTATGATGGAAAGCAGCACGTATAGCATTATAATAGTATGAAGATCAGGTCTAACCCGAAATATTGTTGTGTGTTTAGTTTGGGGAAGGATCTGTGTGTTTAGTTGGGGAAAGGATCTGTGTGTTTAGTTTGGGAAGGATCTGTGTGTTTAGTTTGGGAAGGACTGTGTGTTTAGTTGGGGAAGGTCTGTGTGTTTAGTTTGGGGAAGGATCTGTGTGTTTAGTTGGGGAAAGGATCTGTGTGTTTAGTTGGGGAAAGGATCTGTGTGTTTAGTTTGGGAAGGATCTGTGTGTTTAGTTGGGGAAGGATCTGTGTGTTTAGTTTGGGAAGGATCTGTGTGTTTAGTTGGGGGAAGGATCTGTGTGTTTAGTTGGGGAAAGGATCTGTGTGTTTAGTTGGGGGAAGGATCTGTGTGTTTAGTTGGGGAAGGATCTGTGTGTTTAGTTTGGGAAGGATCTGTGTGTTTAGTTGGGGGAAGGATCTGTGTGTTTAGTTGGGGAAGGATCTGTGTGTTTAGTTGGGGAAAGGATCTGTGTGTTTAGTTTGGGAAGGATCTGTGTGTTTAGTTGGGGAAGGATCTGTGTGTTTAGTTGGGGATAGGATCTGTGTATTTAGTTGGGGAAGGATCTGTGTGTTTAGTTTGGGAAAGGATCTGTGTGTTTAGTTTGGGAAGGATCTGTGTGTTTAGTTGGGGAAGGATCTGTGTGTTTAGTTGGGGAAAGGATCTGTGTGTTTAGTTGGGGAAGGATCTGTGTGTTTAGATGGGGAAATGATCTGTGTGTTTAGTTGGAGAAGGATCTGTGTGTTTAGTTGGGGAAGGATCTGTGTGTTTAGTTGGAGGATTATGGGAAAGTATCTGCGTGTTTAGTTGGGGAAGGATCTGTGTGTTTAGTTGGGGAAAGGATCTGTGTGTTTAGTTGGGGAAAGGATCTGTGTGTTTAGTTTGGGGAAGGATCTGTGTGTTTAGTTGGGGAAAGGATCTGTGTGTTTAGTTGGGGGAAGGATCTGTGTGTTTAGTTGGAGAAGGATCTGTGTGTTTAGTTGGGGAAGGATCTGTGTGTTTAGTTGGGGAAGGATCTGTGTGGTTAGTTGGGGAAGGATCTGTGTGTTTAGTTGGGGAAAGGATCTGTGTGTTTAGTTTGGGAAGGATCTGTGTGTTTAGTTGGGGAAAGGATCTGTGTGTTTAGTTTGGGGAAGGATCTGTGTGTTTAGTTGGGGAAGGATCTGTGTGTTTAGTTGGGGAAAGGATCTGTGTGTTTAGTTGGGGAAGGATCTGTGTGTTTAGTTGGGGAAGGATCTGTGTGTTTAGTTGGGGAAGGATCTGTGTGTTTAGTTGGGGAAAGGATCTGTGTGTTTAGTTGGGGAAGGATCTGTGTGTTTAGTTGGGGAAAGGATCTGTGTGTTTAGTTGGGGAAAGGATCTGTGTGTTTAGTTGGGGAAAGGATCTGTGTGTTTAGTTGGGGAAAGGATCTGTGTGTTTAGTTGGGGAAGGATCTGTGTGTTTAGTTTGGGGAAGGATCTGTGTTTAGTTGGGGAAGGATCTGTGTGTAGTTGGGGAAAGGATCTGTGTGTTTAGTGGGAAGGATCTGTGTGTTTAGTGGGAAAGGATCTGTGTGTTTAGTTGGGGAAGGATCTGTGTGTTTAGTTGGGGAAGGATCTGTGTGTTTAGTTGGGGAAAGGATCTGTGTGTTTAGTTTGGGGAAGGATCTGTGTGTTTAGTTGGGGAAGGATCTGTGTGTTTAGTTTGGGGAAGGATCTGTGTGTTTAGTTGGGGAAAGGATCTGTGTGTTTAGTTGGGGAAAGGATCTGTGTGTTTAGTTGGGGAAGGATCTGTGTGTTTAGTTGGGGAAAGGATCTGTGTGTTTAGTTGGGGAAATTATCTGTGTGTTTAGTTGGGGAAGGATCTGTGTTTAGTTGGGGAAGGATCTGTGTGTTTAGTTGGGGAAGGATCTGTGTGTTTAGTTGGGGAAGGATCTGTGTGTTTAGTTGGGGAAGGATCTGTGTGTTTAGTTGGGGAAAGGATCTGTGTGTTTAGTTGGGGAAAGGATCTGTGTGTTTAGTTGGGGAAGGATCTGTGTGTTTAGTTGGGGAAAGGATCTGTGTGTTTAGTTGGGGAAAGGATCTGTGTGTTTAGTTTGGGGAAGGATCTGTGTGTTTAGTTGGGGAAAGGATCTGTGTGTTTAGTTGGGGAAAGGATCTGTGTGTTTAGTTGGGGAAAGGATCTGTGTTTAGTTGGGGGGAAGGATCTGTGTGTTTAGTTTGGGGAAGGATCTGTGTGTTTAGTTTGGGGAAGGATCTGTGTGTTTAGTTGGGGAAGGATCTGTGTGTTTAGTTGGGGAAAGGATCTGTGTGTTTAGTTGGGGAAGGATCTGTGTGTTTAGTTTGGGGAAGGATCTGTGTGTTTAGTTTGGGGAAGGATCTGTGTGTTTAGTTGGGGAAAGGATCTGTGTGTTTAGTTTGGGGAAGGATCTGTGTGTTTAGTTTGGGGAAGGATCTGTGTGTTTAGTTTGGGAAAGGATCTGTGTGTTTAGTTTGGGGAACGATCTGTGTGTTAGTTGGGGAAAGGATCTGTGTGTTTAGTTGGGGAAAGGATCTGTGTGTTTAGTTGGGGAAAGGATCTGTGTGTTTAGTTGGGGAAAGGATCTGTGTGTTTAGTTGGGGAAAGGATCTGTGTGTTTAGTTTGGGGAAGGATCTGTGTGTTTAGTTTGGGGAAGGATCTGTGTGTTTAGTTGGGGAAGGATCTGTGTGTTTAGTTTGGGGAAGGATCTGTGTGTTTAGTTTGGGGAAGGATCTGTGTGTTTAGTTTGGGGAAGGATCTGTGTGTTTAGTTGGGGAAGGATCTGTGTGTTTAGTTGGGGAAAGGATCTGTGTGTTTAGTTTGGGGAAGGATCTGTGTGTTTAGTTTGGGGAAGGATCTGTGTGTTTAGTTTGGGGAAGGATCTGTGTGTTTAGTTTGGGGAAGGATCTGTGTGTTTAGTTGGGGAAGGATCTGTGTGTTTAGTTGGGGAAGGATCTGTGTGTTTAGTTTGGGGAAGGATCTGTGTGTTTAGTTGGGGAAGGATCTGTGTGTTTAGTTGGGGAAAGGATCTGTGTGTTTAGTTGGGGGGAAGGATCTGTGTGTTTAGTTTGGGGAAGGATCTGTGTTTAGTTGGGGAAGGATCTGTGTGTTTAGTTTGGGGAAGGATCTGTGTGTTTAGTTTGGGGAAGGATCTGTGTGTTTAGTTTGGGGAAGGATCTGTGTGTTTAGTTGGGGAAGGATCTGTGTGTTTAGTTTGGGGAAGGATCTGTGTGTTTAGTTGGGGAAAGGATCTGTGTGTTTAGTTGGGGAAAGGATCTGTGTGTTTAGTTTGGGGAAGGATATGTGTGTTTAGTAGGGGAAAGGATCTGTGTTTAGTTTGGGGAAGGATCTGTGTGTTTAGTTGGGGAAGGATCTGTGTGTTTAGTTTGGGGAAGGATCTGTGTGTTTAGTTTGGGGAAGGATCTGTGTGTTTGGGGAAGGATCTGTGTGTTTAGTTGGGGAAAGGATCTGTGTGTTTAGTTTGGGGAAAGATCTGTGTGTTTAGTTGGGGAAGGATCTGTGTGTTTAGTTTGGGGAAGGATCTGTGTGTTTAGTTGGGGAAGGATCTGTGTGTTTAGTTGGGGAAGGATCTGTGTGTTTAGTTGGGGAAGGATCTGTGTGTTTAGTTTGGGGAAGGATCTGTGTGTTAGTTTGGGGAAGGATCTGTGTGTTTAGTTGGGGAAGGATCTGTGTGTTTAGTTTGGGGAAGGATCTGTGTGTTTAGTTGGGGAAGGATCTGTGTGTTTAGTTTGGGGAAGGATCTGTGTGTTTAGTTGGGGAAGGATCTGTGTGTTTAGTTTGGGGAAGGATCTGTGTGTTTAGTTTGGGGAAGGATCTGTGTGTTTAGTTGGGGAAGGATCTGTGTGTTTAGTTGGGGAAGGATCTGTGTGTTTAGTTGGGGAAGGATCTGTGTGTTTAGTTGGGGAAGGATCTGTGTGTATAGTTGGGGAAGGATCTGTGTGTTTAGTTGGGGAAGGATCTGTGTGTTTAGTTGGGGAAGGATCTGTGTGTTTAGTTGGGGAAGGATCTGTGTGTTTAGTTGGGGAAGGATCTGTAGCCGATTAGTTATAGCAGAAGGATATTGCCTCTATACTTCATGGAGGTCCTTCCTAAACTGAATAACCTATTATAATGTGGTGTGTGTGTGTGTCTGTGTGTGTGTGTGTCTGTGTGTGTGTGTCTGTGTGTGTGTGTCTGTGTGTGTGTGTGTGTGTGTGTGTGTGTGTGTGTGTGTGTGTGTGTGTCTGTGTGTGTGTGTGTGTGTGTGTATCTGTGTGTGTCTGTGTGTGTGTGTATGTGTGTGTGTGTGTGTGTGTGTGTGTGTGTGTGTGTGTGTGTGTGTGTGTGTGTGTCTGTGTGTGTGTGTATGTGTGTCTGTGTGTGTGTGTATGTGTGTCTGTGTCTGTGTGTGTGTGTCTGTGTGTGTGTGTCTGTGTCTGTGTCTGTGTGTGTGTGTGTGTGTGTGTGTGTGTGTCTGTGTGTGTGTCTGTGTGTGTGTGTGTGTGTGACTGTGTCTGTGTGTGTGTTTCCCCGAAACGTTATAGACTGCATCACCGTTGATTCATTTAAACTCCACCTAGACAAATATCTCGCATCAAACCCGCGACTGACTGCGTTTGTAAATGATTAACTTTATTTTATCCCCCCCTCAGTTACTAACCCATCTGTCCCCTACTAACTTCCTAATCCTGCCACGGACATTAGTTCCAGGGGAGTAATTCCCTTTCCAATGTTCCCTTACCCACTCTAAACCACTGTTTGGACACTTGATCCTCAGTGTTTTGGAGGACAAGCAACCTAGAAGGGTCACTGGATCTGTTGTTGCTTGATTTCCTTTGTACTCCTTTGTACTCCTTTGTACTCCTTTGTGTGTGTGTGTGTGTGTGTGTCTGTGTGTGTGTGTGTGTGTGTGTCTGTGTGTGTGTGTGTGTGTGTCTGTGTGTGTGTGTGTGTGTGTGTGTGCCTTTCAAAATATCTTGCCATATTTGCCTTCCTATTATGGATGATTTGGGGCTTGATTAAGGGGAGGTTTTTAGTGTGTTTCCTAGACTTCCATCAAGCTTGAAATTACACACCCTTGACCCCCTTTCAAGATAAATTTGTACATTTTTCGATAGAAAAATGTCCCGGCCGAAGGCCGATTCCTCTTAAATTGCAGGTTCGCTATCGCTCGCCAGGAAAAAATTGACACCTAAATGGGACGAAAGGTCTTAAAAGTGACATACATTGGGTGACAGTTCTTTAAATCGTCAAACTAATGGGGCGAACGTCTTAAAATCTCAAAAGCAATGGGGCTAAACATGAGGGAGAAGGGGGTAAAGAAAAAAGTCCCTCAAGTGGAAATCTCCCCTTAAGATCGTGGATAAACTTATTTAACAAGTGTACCTATTTTATTCACTGTACATTATTTAATGTTTAATTGTAACAAATATAGTTGTTGTTGTTGTTGTTCCCCAGGCTGTCTGGCCGAACAGCCCCAAGGTCTCGAGCAAGTCCAAGGCCATAAACGAGCGCCCCCACAAAACCCTCCCTGCTTACCACTAACAAAGCCCGGGTGACCGAATCCACTCCAAGGCAGGGAGCTGAGGAGGGTGCGGAAACGCCCGGAAACCAAAACCCCACCCAAGGCCCTGTGCCCCTCAGCAATTATGAAGGGAAAGTTGAGGGGCAAGGGAAAAATGTGACGCTTTGGCTCCCAATCTGCCAACTTCTAGGTTGGCAGTAGGGAGGTCACTCCACGGAAAAGACGCCGTCACTTGAGATCTAGAAGATATATAAGTAAAAGGAACAGTCAGAGGAAGCTATGGGTATGGCAAAGAACGCTCAGCTCTCACTCTGATAGACCAGCCCATCACCAAACAAATATAGTAACCACAATAAGTGTATCAATAGATTATGTGTTGTTATCTGAATAGATTAATCAAAGATCACTGATTACGTGTACCATTCTTGGTAACATTTAGCGTTCAAATATTAAGTGTAGTTGGGGCTTAATTACGATCTTGGATGGGCTTATTTAACCAGTGTGCCTCTCATCTAGCCATTAGTCACTATTTTCTTTTATGAGGACGTTTCTTGACAGACACTGGCACACATTGCTGCAACTCTCACTTACAAGAGAAACCACTGACGATTTTCAAACTTACACGCTATAATTGTGTAATATGTAAGCACATATTGAAGTAGCAAGATATTAAATACATGTGTGACAGAGTAGGAGAAGTGAAAAGAAGAAGGAAAGACAGGAAATATAACGAAAGAGGAGAGAAAAAAGGAAAAGGGTAATGAACGAGAGGAATAATGAATGAATGTTATATTATTGAAATGTGGAGATGGAGACAGTGACAAAAACTCGGAAGGACCATTTCATATTAAGAATTAAGGAGATCAGGAAGACTCGTAACTCAGATTTCTTCAGCACCATGACGCATTCTGACCATCGATTTGGCTATCATTAATAATAATAATAATAATAATAGGTTTATTTAATGTCATTTTTACAATTGCAACCATAGAGTTGAAAATATACAGTGAGTAAAACATACATACAAAGCGTCATTACACATAAAATACACATAAATTACAAATATTAAGAACAATTTGCCGGAATAATGATCATGTATTGGCAAAATATAATATCATTTCAAAACACTGACTACCTACTTCCTCAAGTAATTGTTTATATACCTGGTCATCTGTGGAATGGCACTGTTTTGGTGTCTCTTGGTGTTACATTTTTCTTCAACTAGAAAGTTTCTTGCTCGTAATTTGTGTGTGTAAGTGTTGGTGTTGTCCGGTGGAAGTATATGTCTATGCTGTTTATCGTGCAACAACTTAAGGCTGTCTTCTTCAAACTTCTTTCTTCGTCTCTCTTCCAATGATTCCAAATTTAATAACTCCAAAGCAGACTCGTAATGTATATAACTAGGTCCTAATGAAATTCTACAGAATCTTTTTTGTATTCTCTCAATAGAATTTACTTCTGCGTGTGTGAGTGACGAACACCAAACCGTCGATGCATATTCAAGTACAGGCCTAATATAACAACAATAATAATTCTTTAAATCAGACAAATTAGCCTTAAAAAGTTTCAATTTACTAACTGCAAAAATTCGTTTACTTGCACGCGAGACAATATACTTGGTGTTCGCCTTCCACTGAAGGTTACTCGAAATAATAACACCCAACAGCTTCATCTCATTAACAAATGGAACAGATTCATTACCTAAACTAACAGCATTTAAATTTGTCTTAATTTTCTGAAAGTCCACTAACATTAATTTCGACTTACTTCCATTTATTTTCGTGTTGTTCTCGTTAGACCAATGATCGATCTTATTGGCTTGCTCCTGACATTTTGGTATATGTGTACTGTTATATGCACAAGCAAAAGTAATGTCATCAACGAATTTACACTGAACATCTTCATCCAAACCGGTACTATTTATATGATTATTAAAAATACGAGGTCCCAGTACGGTACCCTGCGGAACACCACATGTAGTGGTGTACTCCTCATAGGTAGCACCACTATAACGTACAACCTGACCACGAGATGTAAGGAAAGAAGACATCCAAGGAACTAGTTCAGGTCTCATGCCATTATGAAGTAAATGTCTCATTGCTATTGTGTTGTCTACTCGGTCAAATGCTTTTGAAAAATCAATGCTAAGCATAGCTACACATTCTCCCCTAATGTCAGTCGTTTTATAAAGAACATTCATTAAGTACAATACATAATGGGTGGTAGAAGTATTTTTCCGATTACCAAACTGATATGGATCAGTTAAAAAAATTAACCGATTTTATTCAGCTTAGGACGGATCTGTGGTAATTAAAAGGGTAAAGACTGTCTCTGTTAACCCTCTGACTTCCACAAACCCTTCCTAATCGAAATATAGTCTTCTAATGATAGCCAGGATAAACTACCAAAACACGTCATGATCCTCAAAGGGTTAAGGAGAGATATGTTTAGTTTCCTCCCTAGACCTCTATCAAGCTTATAAGAATACCTCCAAGACCCCTCCCTCTTCGAGACATGTTCGTATCTTTTTCGCCAGGAAAATGTACCGGCCGAAGTCTGGTTCCTCCTAAATTACAGGCCCGGTATCACTCGCCCTGAAATAATCGACACCTAAATAGCACGCAAAGTCTTACAATTGGCAAAGAAATAGGGCAAAAAGTCTTAAAATTGCTAAACTAATGGGGCGAACCTCTTAAGGACAAGGAACACATTACTTACGGAGGGGTAGTTTGTTCCCTAGATCTCTATCAATCTTAAATAAACATCTCCAAGAACCCCCCCCCCCCCCCGTCGAGGCAAATTTGTACTTTTTTCGATAGAAAAATGTCCAGGCCCAAGGCCGGTTCGTTCTAAATTACAGGCTCACTATCGGTTTACCAAGGCTCACCAAGAAAATATCGACACCTAAATGGCACGAAGAGTCTTACATTGACAATGAAATGGGGCGAACAGTCTTAACATCCCAAAAATAATGGGCTTAAGCATTGGGGAAAAGGGGGGTCTAGACAAATACTAACAATTAGGCTTAAGGGTGGTGACCTGCTGGCTGTTATTTCTCTCCTTTTCTCTCTTTCTCTGGCTTGTATCCATTCGGCCCCATTCAGCCAACTATTTTAAGACGTTTATCCCCATCTAGGTGTCGATTTCTTCCTGGCGAGCGATAGCGAGCCAGCATTATATGAAGACATCCGGCTTCGCTGGAGACATTTTTCTATCGAAAAATGTAAAAATTTAGCCTGCTGTCTAACAAAAATAAAAAATATGCTGGCTCGCTACCGCTCACCAGTAAGAAATTGACACCTGGATGGGGATAAACGTCTTAAAACAGTAGGCTGAATGGGGCCAAATGGATACAAGCCAGAGAAAGATAGAAAAGGACAGAACAAAAACAGGTCACCCCCCCTTAACCTTAACTGAGAGGAATTCTGGGAAGGATGGTTAAATAGTTCTATATTGTAACATCCTCTCTCTCTCTCTCTCTCTCTCTCTCTCTCTCTCTCTCTCTCTCTCTCTCTCTCTCCCCCTTCCCTCTCCCCCCCCCCTCCTCCTCCCCTCCCCCCCCCCCCTCTCTCTCTCTCTCTCTCTCTCTCTCTCTCTCTCTCTCTCTCTCTCTCTCTCTCTCTCTCTCTCTCTCTCTCTTTCTCTCTCTCTCTCCACCCCTCTTATCAACTCGACCAATGCAACACCGCCCCCCCCCCCCCCCCCTGCATTGCCTCCAGATAAGTGGGATCCTTTATCGTAGCTTATGAGGGGTATTATGAGGGCTTATCTGTGGTTCTCAGTGATTGGTCGGGTACTTGGGGCTAGGAATACATATTTTATTATAATATTCACTTATTTATATATTTATTTATGTCTTTTATTTGATTTTGTTGTTTTTGCCTTCTTTTGTGACTGTCGGCATAGTTTGTAGTTGTTGTATCTTTGTCTGAGTGTCTTTGTTGTCTGTCTGCCTGTCTGTCTGTCTATATTTGTGTCTGTGTTAGTTACTATTTGGAACATGAATGCAGATATAAATATGGAGAATATAACTTAGCTATTATTAAGTATATGAATATTATCATGTAGGATATTATTTGGAAATTGGTGAAGAACGTTAGAGAAGCGATGAGTAATTAATCAATTGATTAATAATAATAATATTTATAATAATAATTATTATACTAATAAAAATAATAATAATGATAATAATAATTGTATTGCTAATGATATTAATAATGATAATAAGAATAGTTATCAACTTCTCATATTAGTAAATTAAATAATAACTAAACAGTAGCAGTAATTGAAAGCCAGCCATCAAATACAAATTACTCTAGAATGGAAAATAAAAACAAAAATATTAGTTTAAAAATTAATACGCTAATAGCGAGAGAAATGTCCCGAAAACGCTAGCCAAAAAAGTTGATAAGAAAGTGACTTTAAGAGGGAGTCAGAGGAATTAGGCTAACGTCAGCAAGGGCTTTACGGGGTTTAAATGATTACACGAACTCTGGAGACTATGGAAGGAAAGGGATTAGGGAGGTGGATAGGAGAGATAGAGGGATTGGTAGGATATGTAACAACCCTTCCTCTATCTTACTTTCACTTAATTGATTGTTCTCTCTCTCTCTCTCTCTTTCTCTCTCTCACTCTCTCTCTCTCCCTTCCTCTCTCTATCTCTCTCTTTCTCTCTCTCTCTCTCTTGCACCGACATTCCTCGCTCAATATGCAACATTATTTGTCCTTGCTGTATCAAATATATTCCCTTTTCTTTACCTCTCTTATGTCTTCCAAAGCTTCTTTTCATTTCATATTATATTACCCTATTTCTACTTTCACCCTCGGGTTTTCTTTCTCAATTCTATTTGCTACCTTTATAGATCCAGTTGTGACAGGCAGTAGGGAATCAGGCTGGCAGGATGTTCTTAGTGGTGTGCTGCAGGGCTCAGTGCTGGGCCCTGTCCTTTTCTTATTTTAGTAAGCGTTGTTTCCGGTTCCATGTCAGTTGAACCAGTGCCACTTCAACCAGTGCCACTTTAACCAGTGCTAACTCAACCAGTGGCCGCTTCAACCAGTGACCATTTCAACCAGTGACCATTTTAACCAGTAACCTAACCTAACCTAACCTACTGGTTAAAATGGTCACTGGTTGAAATGGTCACTGGTTGAAGTGGCCACTGGTTAAAGTGACACTAGTTGAAGTGGCACTGGTTCAACTGACCTGTCACCGTTGTTTCCACTTAGCGATTTTGATTAGTTATTTTGCCTTTATATTGTCTTTGTCCCAGTTTTGGTTTTTTTAGTTTGCAAGTTTTACGTTTTAATTTCTATAAACGATATTGATGAAAACTTCACTTGCAAAATATCCACATTTACAGACAATAAGATAATAGGTGGAACGTAAAGACAACGTTAGCAGTACAAGCAACAACTGCAGCGAGACTTAATTAAGGGGAGGCATTTGGTTTTTCGAGTCCTCCTCCTCCCCCGTGTTTAGCTCTATTAGTTATGAGATTTCAAGACATTTGCCCCATTAGTTTGGCGATTTTCAGACCTTTTACCCCATATCTTTGCCAATAATAAGACCTTTCGTGCCATTTAGTTGTCAATTTTTTTCTGGCGAGCGATAGCGAGCCTGTATTTGGAGAGGAATCGGCCTTCGGCCTGGACATTGTTCTACCAAAAAATGTACAAATTCATATCGATGGGGGGTCTTGTGGGTGTTTTTTTAAATTTGATAGAGGTTTAGAGAGCAAATTAAACCCCCTCCTTAAACCATTGAGCCGAACCAGCAAATTATGCTTCATTATACCGTCTGAGCTCCCTTAAATAGAAAGGATATTGAAAAACTGGAGTGAGTACACAGGAGGGTTAAAAAAAGGATACCAAAGTTGAGAATTAAACCTTGCGAGAAGCGTTTTAGAGAGTTGAACCTCTTTAGACTATCAATCGTAGAATGAGGGCATATTTAATTAAAGTAAATACAATTGCAAAGGGCCATGATAAGCTAGATGTTAACAAGTACTTTACATTTGACCCGCCCAATTACACGAAAGGAATTTTGTTTTTGTTTATCATTATTATATATATATATATATATATATATATATATATATACAGTATGTTTATATATTTATTTATTATTTATTGATATTTTTTTTATTTTTTTTTATTTTTTTTTTGGGGGGGTGGGGGGGGGGGGGAGGACGATTCAAGTCAGATCAAACACATAATTTCTTCTGTAACTGGGTCGAAAATATTTGGAATAATCTACCGCGGAATATTATTAATTTGGTACCGTACGGTATCAACTTTCATAGCCCACTAGAACAAAGATATGCATTCAAATCCTCATCTATTTTAATTCACAAATGAGTAATTCAATTAAAATGAGTCATTCACATATATGTACTACTTATCATATTACTAAAAAGAAAATAACCTCGTTAGGACTAGTTTGTCTGTTCTTCACATTACTTTGTTTTCATTGTCTTTATATTAGTACTTCTACATATTAATTGTCTTTATATTAGTACTTCTACATATTAATTGTCTTTATATTAGTACTTCTACATATTAATTGTCTTTATATTCGTACTTCTACATATTAATTGTCTTTATATTAGTACTTCTACATATTAATTGTCTTTATATTAGTACTTCTACATATTAATTGTCTTTATATTAGTACTTCTACATATTAATTGTCTTTATATTAGTACTTCTACATATTAATTGTCTTATATTAGTACTTCTACATATTAATTGTCTTTATATTAGTACTTCTACATATTAATTGTCTTTATATTAGTACTTCTACATATTAATTGTCTTTATATTAGTACTTCTACATATTAATTGTCTTTATATTAGTACTTCTACATATTAATTGTCTTTATATTCGTACTTCTACATATTAATTGTCTTTATTTTAGTACTTCTACATATTAATTGTCTTTATATTAGTACTTCTACATATTAATTGTCTTTATTAGTACTTCTACATATTAATTGTCTTTATATTAGTACTTCTACATATTAATTGTCTTTATATTCGTACTTCTACATATTAATTGTCTTTATATTAGTACTTCTACATATTAATTGTCTTTATATTAGTACTTCTACATATTAATTGTCTTTATATTCGTACTTCTACATATTAATTGTCTTTATATTAGTACTTCTACATATTAATTGTCTTTATATTAGTACTTCTACATATTAATTGTCTTTATATTCGTACTTCTACATATTAATTGTCTTTATATTAGTACTTCTACATATTAATTGTCTTTATATTAGTACTTCTACATATTAATTGTCTTTATATTAGTACTTCTACATATTAATTGTCTTTATATTAGTACTTCTACATATTAATTGTCTTTATATTGGTACTTCTACATATTAATTTATTTATTCGTTATTTTTGTTTTTTTATTTTCACTTTATTTTATTTTCCTTTACCAATATTTCTACTTAAGGGAGCCCACCTCGTGTTTTTTTCTCTTTCTCTCCCTTTCTCTTTGGATTGTATCCATTCGGCCCCTTTCATCCTACTGTTTTAAGACGTTTACCCACATCCAGGTGTCAATATTTTCCTGGCGAGCGGTAGCGAGCCAGCATATATATATTTGTGTTTTGACTGCAAGCTAAATTTGTACATTTTTCGATAGAAAAATGCCTCCGGCGAAGCCGGATTTCTCCATACAATGCTGGCTCGCTATCACTCGCCAGGAAGAAATCGACACCAGGATGGGGATAAACGTCTTAAAACAGTTGGCTGAATGGTGCCAAATGGATACAAGCCAGAGAAGGAGAGAAAAAGATAAAAAAATAAAAGCCGGTGACCCCCCTTAAGTTACTGTATTATTATTATGTCTGGCTTTCTCCAATGTCACATACTTGTCTCCTTCGCTTCTCTCTCGTCTATATTCTATATTAGTTCTTCCTCTGCTTCTCTCGTCTATATTCTATATTAGTTCTTCCTCTGCTTCTCTCGTCTATATTCTATATTAGTTCTTCCTCTTTTTCTCTCGTCTATATTCTATATTAGTTCTTCCTCTGTTTATTCTCTCGTCTATTCTATATTAGTTCTTCCTCTGTTTATTCTCTTGTCTATTCTATATTAGTTCTTCCTCTGTTTATTCTCTTGTCTATTCTATATTAGTTCTTCCTCTGTTTATTCTCTTGTCTATTCTATATTAGTTCTTCCTCTGTTTCTCCCGTCTATATTCTATATTAGTTCTTCCTCTGTTTCTTCTCTCGTCTATTCTATATTACTTCTTCCTCTGTTTATTCTCTTGTCTATTCTATATTAGTTCTTCCTCTGTTTATTCTCTTGTCTATTCTATATTAGTTCTTCCTCTGTCTCTCTCGTCTATATTCTATATTAGTTCTTCCTCTGTTTCTCTCATCTATTCTATATTAGTTCTTCCTCTGTTTATTCTCTTGTCTATTCTATATTAGTTCTTCCTCTGTTTCTCCCGTCTATATTCTATATTAGTTCTTCCTCTGTTTATTCTCTCGTCTATTCTATATTAGTTCTTCCTCTGTTTATTCTCTTGTCTATTCTATATTAGTTCTTCCTCTGTCTCTCTCATCTATATTCTATATTAGTTCTTCCTCTGTTTATTCTCTCGTCTATTCTATATTAGTTCTTCCTCTGTTTATTCTCTTGTCTATTCTATATTAGTTCTTCCTCTGTTTCTCTCGTCTATTCTATAATAGTTCTTCCTCTGTTTATTCTCTTGTCTATTCTATATTAGTTCTTCCTCTGTCTCTCGTCTATATTCTATATTAGTTCTTCCTCTGTTTATTCTCTCGTCTATTCTATATTAGTTCTTCCTCTGTTTCTCTCGTCTATATTCTATATTAGTTCTTCCTCTGTTTCTCTTGTCTATTCTATATTAGTTCTTCCTCTGTTTATTCTCTTGTCTATTCTATATTAGTTCTTCCTCTGTTTCTCTCGTCTATTCTATATTAGTTCTTCCTCTGTTTATTCTCTTGTCTATTCTATATTAGTTCTTCCTCTGTTTCTCTCGTCTATATTCTATATTAGTTCTTCCTCTGTTTCTCCCGTCTATATTCTATATTAGTTCTTCCTCTGTTTATTCTCTCGTCTATTCTATATTAGTTCTTCCTCTGTTTATTCTCTTGTCCATTCTATATTAGTTCTTCCTCTGTTTCTCTCGTCTATTCTATATTAGTTCTTCCTCTGTTTCTCTCGTCTATTCTATATTAGTTCTTCCTCTGTTTCTCTCGTCTATTCTATATTAGTTCTTCCTCTGTTTCTCTCGTCTATTCTATATTAGTTCTTCCTCTGTTTCTCCCGTCTATATTCTATATTAGTTCTTCCTCTGTTTATTCTCTTGTCTATTCTATATTAGTTCTTCCTCTGTTTATTCTCTTGTCTATTCTATATTAGTTCTTCCTCTGTTTCTCTCGTCTATTCTATATTAGTTCTTCCTCTGTTTATTCTCTTGTCTATTCTATATTAGTTCTTCCCCTGTCTCTCTCGTCTATTCTATATTAGTTCTTCCTCTGTTTCTCCCGTCTATATTCTATATTAGTTCTTCCTCTGTTTATTCTCTCGTCTATTCTATATTAGTTCTTCCTCTGTTTATTCTCTTGTCCATTCTATATTAGTTCTTCCTCTGTTTCTCTCGTCTATTCTATATTAGTTCTTCCTCTGTTTCTCTCGTCTATTCTATATTAGTTCTTCCTCTGCTTCTCTCGTCTATTCTATATTAGTTCTTCCTCTGTTTATTCTCTTGTCTATTCTATATTAACTCTTCCTCTGCTTCTCTCGTCTATTCTATATTAGTTCTTCCTCTGTTTCTCTCGTCTATTCTATATTAGTTCTTCCTCTGTTTCTCTCGTCTATTCTATATTAGTTCTTCCTCTGCTTCTCTCGTCTATTCTATATTAGTTCTTCCTCTGTTTATTCTCTCGTCTATTCTATATTAGTTCTTCCTCTGCTTCTCTCGTCTATTCTATATTAGTTATTCCTCTGTTTATTCTCTCGTCTATTCTATATTAGTTCTTCCTCTGCTTCTCTCGTCTATTCTATATTAGTTCTTCCTCTGTTTATTCTCTCGTCTATTCTATATTAACTCTTCCTCTGTTTCTCTCGTCTATTCTATATTAGTTCTTCCTCTGTTTCTCTCGTCTATTCTATATTAGTTCTTCCTCTGCTTATTCTCTCGTCTATTCTATATTAACTCTTCCTCTGCTTCTCTCGTCTATTCTATATTAGTTCTTCCTCTGTTTCTCTCGTCTATTCTATATTAACTCTTCCTCTGTTTCTCTCGTCTATTCTATATTAGTTCTTCATCTGTTTCTCTCGTCTATTCTATATTAGTTCTTCCTCTGTTTCTCACGTCTATTCTATATTAACTCTTCCTCTGTTTCTCTCGTCTATTCTATATTAGTTCTTCCTCTGTTTCTCTCGTCTATTCTATATTAGTTCTTCCTCTGTTTCTCTCGTCTATTCTATATTACTCTTCCTCTGTTTCTCTCGTCTATTCTATATTAGTTCTTCCTCTGCTTCTCTCGTCTATTCTATATTAACTCTTCCTCTGTTTCTCTCGTCTATTCTATATTAACTCTTCCTCTGCATCTCTCGTCTATTCTATATTAGTTCTTCCTCTGCTTCTCTCGTCTATTCTATATTAACTCTTCCTCTGTTTCTCTCGTCTATTCTATATTAGTTCTTCCTCTGCTTCTCTCGTCTATTCTATATTAGTTCTTCCTCTGCTTCTCCTCTTGTCTATTCTATATTAACTCTTCCTCTGTTTCTCTCGTCTATTCTATATTAACTCTTCCTCTGCATCTCTCGTCTATTCTATATTAGTTCTTCCTCTGCTTCTCTCGTCTATTCTATATTAACTCTTCCTCTGTTTCTCTCGTCTATTCTATATTAGTTCTTCCTCTGTTTCTCTCGTCAATTCTATATTAGTTCTTCCTCTGCTTCTCTCGTCTATTCTATATTAACTCTTCCTCTGTTTCTCTCGTCTATTCTATATTGGTTCTTCCTCTGTTTCTCTCGTCTATTCTATATTAACTCTTCCTCTGCTTCTCTCGTCTATTCTATATTAGTTCTTCCTCTGTTTCTCTCGTCTATTCTATATTAGTTCTTCCTCTGTTTATTCTCTCGTCTATTCTATATTAGTTCTTCCTCTGCTTCTCTCGTCTATTCTATATTAGTTATTCCTCTGCTTCTCCTCTCGTCTATTCTATATTAACTCTTCCTCTGTTTCTCTCGTCTATTCTATATTAGTTCTTCCTCTGTTTCTCTCGTCTATTCTATATTAGTTCTTCCTCTGTTTCTCTCGTCTATTCTATATTAACTCTTCCTCTGTTTATTCTCTCGTCAATTCTATATTAGTTCTACCTCTCTTTCTCTCGTCTATTCTATATTAACTCTTCCTCTGTTTATTCTCTCGTCTATTCTATATTAGTTCTTCCTCTGATTCTCCTCTTGTCTATTCTATATTAACCCTTCCTCTGTTTCTCTCGTCTATTCTATATTAGTTCTTCCTCTGTTTATTCTCTCGTCTATTCTATATTAGTTCTTGCTCTGTTTATTCTCTCGTCTATTCTATATTAACTCTTCCTCTGTTTATTCTCTCGTCTATTCTATATTAGTTCTTCCTCTGCTTCTCTCGTCTATTCTATATTAGTTCTTCCTCTGCTTCTCTCGTCTATTCTATATTAACTCTTCCTCTGCTTCTCTCTTCTATTCTATATTAACTCTTCCTCTGCTTCTCTCGTCTATTCTATATTAGTTCTTCCTCTGTTTCTCTCGTCTATTCTATATTAGTTCTTCCTCTGTTTCTCTCGTCTATTCTATATTAACTCTTCCTCTGTTTCTCTCGTCTATTCTATATTAGTTCTTCATCTGCATATCTCGTCTAATCTATATTAGTTCTTCCTCTGTTTCTCTCGTCTATTCTATATTAGTTCTGCCTCTGTTTCTCTCGTCTTTTCTATATTAGTTCTTCCTCTGCTTCTCTCGTCTATTCTATATTAGTTCTTCCTCTGCTTCTCTCGTCTATTCTATATTAACTCTTCCTCTGTTTCTCTCGTCTATTCTATATTAGTTCTTCCTCTGCTTCTCTCGTCTATTCTATATTAACTCTTCCTCTGCTTCTCTCGTCTATTCTATATTAACTCTAAATCTGCTTCTCTCGTCTATTCTATATTAGTTCTGCCTCTGTTTCTCCTCCTCGGCTTGGCTCTCTCTCCGTTTTCACATTGCTGTCTGACTTTCTCTAACATCTTGCTTAATTAAGGGGAGATTTCCACTTGAGGGATTTTTTCTTGACCCCTTTTTCCCTCATGTTTAGCCCCATTGTTTTTTAGATTTTAAGACGTTCGACCCATTAGTTTGGCGATTTTAAGAACTTTCACCCCATTTATGTCACTTTTAAGACCTTTCGTCCCATTTAGGTGTCGATTTTTTCCTGGCGAGCGATAGCGAGCCTGTAATTTAAGAGGAACCGGCCTTCGGCCGGGAAATTTTTCTACCGAAAAATATACAAATTTATCTTGAAAGGGGGTCATGGGGGTGTAATTTCAAGCTTGATGGAAGTCTATAGGAAACACACTAAAAACCTCCCCTTAACTCCTTTATCGCCTGTCCTCAGCTTATTGTACATTACCATCCTTTGTTCATATATAATATTTTGACTCCTTGACCCATACATTACCGATGACGTCTTTGGCGTTATATTCTGGAAACTATTAGGGGGTTTTATTCAGATTAGGAAGGATCTCTAGCAATATTAAGGCTTCAAATTCACTCAACCAACCTTTTTAACTACCGCAGATCCTTCCTCAGCTGCATAATATCGTCTAAATATAGCTAGACTGAAAAATAACACAGGTCGCTGGTACTCAAAGGGTTAACCGGTAGTACATGCAAGGTTTTTCTCTCAACTGTTATCGTCAACACCAGTTTATAAGGTAAACATATACAATACAATGTAGGTTTAAGGGGAGGTATTTAGTTTGTTCCCTACGTTTTCATCAAGCTTAAAATTACACCCCCTAGACCCCCTTTCAAGATAAATTTGTACATTTTTCGGTAGAAATATGTCCCGGCCGGAGGCCGGTTGCTCATAAATTACAGGCTCGCTGTCGCTCGCCAGGAAAAAATCGACACCTTAATGGCACGAAAGGTCTTACAATTGACAGAAATGGGGCAAAATGTCTTAAAATGTCAAAACTACTAGGGCGAACGTCTTAAAATCTCAAAAGCAATGGGGCTAAACATGAGGGAGAAAGAGGTTCAGAAAAAAATCCTCCAGGTGGAAATCTCCCCTTAATTAAAACAAATTGAGCGTGGTTTCCAACACCGCTGCAAAGGATTACAGATGCTTTTATTTTTATTTATTTTTTAACCATCGAAACTATTCCTTCTAGACTAAAATTGAGTGGCAGCAGCACGAGTAAAACTTTGTAACTTCTGATTCAGCATTTTAGTTTTTCAAGGGGTCTTTCCCATTCTGGAGGTAGCTGGAATGAGGAGAAAAGTGGATAAGTTATACCCACACGATACTGTCACGTGGGTATAACTAAAAAAAAAAATCCCGTCATGTGAGTATGATTTATCCATCAACATATTCACGGTGACGTGAAAGGCTCAATCCGAATGTAAAGGTCGTTATCTATCTATCTATTTACTCAGGCCCAATCCCCACTTTCCCTTTTTTTTTTTTTTTTTTTTTTTATGGTCATTATGGGTTTGAAAATAGGAAAGGATATTTTTGTATATTGCCCTTAATATGTTCAACGGAGTTATGTGGCTTAGCTGTAAGTTATGTAGACGTCCGAGGATCGAATTAGTTATGGGAGCGCACCTCTCTTTTTTTTTTCTCTTTCTCTCCCTCTCTTTTTGTTTTGGCTTGTATCCATTCGGCCCCATTCAGCCTACTGTTTTAAGACATTTACCCCCATCTAGCTGTCAATATTTTCCTGGCGAGCGGTAGCGAGCCAGCATATATATATTTTTGTTTTGACAGCAAGCTAAATTTGTAAATTTTTCGATAGAAAAATGTCTTTGGCGAAGCCGGTCTTTCTCCATACAATGCTGGCTAGCTATCGCTCGCCAGGAAGATATCGACACCAGGATGGGGATAAACGTCTTAAAACAGTTGGCTAAATGGGGCCGAATGGATACAAGCCATAGAAAGAGAGAAAAGGAGAGAAAATAAGCAAAATCCGGTGACCCCCCCCTTGATGTAGGCTTAGATATTTTTCGTAACCCATGAACCACCTTTGTTTAACCTATTACCAGTAATTACAAAGATAGACAGCAACTCCTCCTCCTCCTAGTCATTTCCCTACACTTAACAAATCAAACCACACTTCTTTCCAACACACCTAAATTACCTCTACCGTACCTTGATATTGGCTCTCTTTCGCTCTTTCCTCAACCTGGGGGGAACACACTTGTTACAGGCAGCTTTGCCTTTTGTCTCTTTCATCATGCACCTAGGGAAAATAATCATTGTATTTCAAGTGCTGTACCAATTCTCCTCTGGACCAAGGGCTTTCTCTGGCTCTTCCCCCCCCCCCCCCCTCTCTCTCTCTCTCTCTCTCTCTCTCTCTCTCTCTCTCTCTCTCTCTCTCTCTCTCTCTCTCTCTCTCTCTCTCTATCTATCTATCTATCTATCTATCTATCTATTTCTCTCTCTCTCTATCTATCTATCTATCTATCTATCTATCTATCTATCTATCTATCTCTCTATCTATCTATCTATCTATTTCTCTCTCTCTCTATCTATCTATCTATCTATCTATCCATTTCTCTCTCTCTCTCTCTTTCTCTCTCTCTCTCTCTCTCTCTTTCTGTGTGTTCCTGTGGTTGTTTTCTTATCTGCCCGAGGTGTCCCGTGCCTAATCCCTGCCTGTCACCTGCCTAACCCCTCTCGTCTGTGTGCCAGTCATCTGCCTCTACCCCTTCTGCCTTCTGCTTTCTGCTTTGTGTCGATTTGTTCATGTGTTTGTTTCCATGGTTAATTTCTTCTGCTGTATGTATATTTGTTTATCTGTGTTTGCTTTTCTGGTTCTATGCTTTGTTTTTTCTGCTTTCTGTCTATTTGTTCCTTTGTGTTTACTTCTCTGCTTCGATGCTTTCTCTCTTCTGTTTTCTGTCTGTGTTTCTCAATTTGTGTCTGCTGTTCTGCTTCTATACCTTCTTTCTTCTGCTTTCTGTCTATTTGTTCCTGCGTGTCTGCTTTTCTGTTTCTGTGCTTTCTCTCTTCTGTTTTCTGCCTATGTGTTTCTCTGTCTGTTTTTGCTTTTCTGTTTCTGTGGTGCAGTATTAATTTGTCCTTGTTGTATGTAAGTTTCCGTGTTATTCCAGGTATTTGTTAGTAATAGTCTGTCCTTGTTTTTTTAATTTAGTTTTCTTTGCTGTTCCTCGCGTTTGTTTGCATTATTGTGTTTTTGCTTTTACATAAGTTTTAGTTTGGGTTGTTCCTAGTGTTTGCTTGTATTATTATGTCTTTGTTTTTCTTATCGTTTTCTATGTTGTGCCTTTGTCCATCTCCTTTGTATATTTTTCAAATGTATCCTTTAATCTTGGTCATTGTTTCATATCGACTTATAAAATCTATTTTTTGTTTTGCTTTCAACTTGCCCATCCCTTTATTATTATTATTATTATTATTATTATATGAGATGCCGAAGTCTCCAACCAGGGTGCAGAAACACCAGCAAGATGAATCCACACAAAACACCCGGAGGCACTGGAAAGAGACTACGGCATTTTTGTTTGCCCGTTTGTTTCACTCCATCTGGCTAACCCCTGCCTGTCACCCTGCCTTACCCCTCACTGCTGCCTCTCACCTCTGCCTTCTGTTCCCTGCCTCATATTTTGGAATGCTGTGTGCTTAGTCAATGTTAGTATCCCTCTGCCTAGGCTTTTTCTTCGATTTTTTTTCTTTTCCCGGCTATTTGATTTATGTCTCTCTATCTCACCTTTTACTTACGCTGCTTATCCTTTCTTTGATCAAAAAATATAAACTATGCTAATTAATAATTCGTATTTATTAGCATTTTCTTCCTATTCTGTATTCAGGCTTGTCTATTCTTTATCGATCTGTGTCTTATATTCCTATGTTTTGTCGATGCTTTCTCCCCTTAATGACTTTGCTACTTATTCGTATACTAAATTGGATTGAACGCGATTGGGAATTCTAAAATATTAAACACAGTCACAGTGATTGAGAACATTGTCTGCTAATAGACTGGATTTTAGCAGCATGTTGACTCAGATATTGTGGTTCCGATGCAGTTAAAGGGCTCGTGTGACACCGGCTTCATGTTGTATTTTTTACCCGACTGTTTCTTAATTATTTATGTATCTTTTGTTGCTGCCAAATGTGTATTTATAGGTTTACCTTTGTATTGCTCTGGTCATTCTGTTCCAACTATAGGTTTTCCATATCTCTCTCTCTTATTTCATTTTGTCTATTAATTTCTAATTTTTGCTTGCCACTATCTCCTTTATTAACCCTTTCAAGATCCGAGTACGCATGTCTTTTCTGGTTCCTGGCTATTAATAGACGATTTTATTCAGATTAGGGAGGGTATATGGAAGGCGGAGGGTTAATCGAGATTATTTACCATTAAATTCCCACAGATCCTACCTAAACCGTCTAAAGATGGCCAGAATAAACTTTCAAAATACGTCATATTCTTCAAAGGGTTAATATGAAGGGTGTTTGGTTCCCATTCATTATATTTCACCCACCGGATAATTTGTTTTGTATATTTGTATTTACATGGTTTACCACTGGGTAGGGCTTCACTATTGTAAGGTTATATACAGTATATGACTGTCCTCTCGTACGGTGTCGGCTATCTTCACTTTATATTGTAAGGTTTATATACAGTATATGACTGTCCTCTCGTACGGTGTCGGCTATCTTCACTTTATATTGTAAGGTTTATATACAGTATATGACTGTCCTCTCGTACGGTGTCGGCTATCTTCACTTTATATTGTAAGGTTTATATACAGTATATGACTGTCCTCTCGTACGGTGTCGGCTATCTTCACTTTATATTGACCAGCATTATACGGATTATACGGATGGACACTGTTTAGGATGGATCTATGGGAGTTTGCTATAGATTTCACCCATTTGATTCCCAAGGAATCTTCTTAAGCTGAATAATAGTGACCATCATTAGCGGGATCCAGATGGTGCCATAAAGACTAATGTCATTGTGGTTAAAAAAAAAAAATAAAATAAAAAATAATATATATATATAAAATCCTTTTGTATTCCAATCCACAATCTACCCCTTCATTTTTTTTTTTTTTTTACTCTAAAAATGTATTCCAAGCCTAGATGAAAATTGTCTGGAAGTAATGTTCCCAGTGGAAGTATGGGAAGGGATCCACTCTACTCTTTTTCGTTAATTTAGAACTAACAAATATAAGGTGAAAGCGAGTCCCTTGCCATGTTTAAGACTATTACCCTCTAACGTTGCGTACCCTCCTCTTCCTACATACTATCAAAATAACAGAAAATATGTGTGTGATTTTCTTCTCACTATCTGACTATGACCTGACGTTTCCCACTCTCCTCCCACCTGTCCCCGATGGAATATATAACAATACAAGGAAGGGGAGAGGGAGCACCTTCCCTCTATTCAAGACTATAACCCTCTGTCTCCGCATGTGTACTTTCCCTCTGCCTGGCTGGGTTGGTGACACATGACCCCAGGACACTACCAAAGGGCCTCACCCCACTACGAGACCCACCCAAGTAGTCACGATATCTTCCTCTCTCTCTCTCCCTCCGTCCCTACCCTCTCTCCTCCTCCATCCCTCCCTCCCTCCCCTCTCTCCTTCCCACCCTCCTTCCCTCCCCTCTCTCCCTTCCCTCCCACCCTCCCCTCTCTCCTCCCTCCCTTCTTCCCTCTCTCTCTCCTCTGGAACTGTTATTTTTCTCTCCTGGCCTATATTCGTCTCGTTATTCTTCTTCTTGTGTTCTCATTAAATGTATGTCAATTTTGACTTCATATTAGTAATATTATATCTATGCTTCTTTATTCTTCATCCTTTGATTTCTACCCATTTGCTATCCCCTCCCCTCTCCTCTCCTCTCCTCTCCTCTCCTCTCCTCTCCTCTCCTCTCCTCTCCTCTCCTCTCCTCTCCTCTCCTCTCCTCTCCTCTCCTCTCCTCTCCTCTCCTCTCCTCTCCTCTCCTCTCCTCTCCTCTCCTCTCCTCTCCTAATCGTGGCAGCAAGGACCCCCGACATTCTTGGGATCGTCCCTTAATGTGCTAGTGGGCCACTCTTCAGAATTGTGGGGGTCGGGTCCTTCTGGGAATTCTCTATGGCGGCCTTCTCACTTGCTGAGGATGAAAGCTTCTAAGATCAAGAGAAAGTCGAAGCATCATATATATTGTTTGGGGGCGAATATAATGAATTTATTTTTGATACGTGGAATGATTATTATTAATATCAGCATTTGTATATTTTGGCCATATTAATGAGCCACTCCTTTTGCATGATATGTACAATAAATCTATTGAATATCGTGTTAATCAAGAAACAGTGGACAGAATAAAAACAGTATTTATTGATACCGGTAACGTTAATAATTACGCAATATAAATATAATATCGCAAGTTGATGATACTGTGAAATTGTGTATTTAACTTGGCGAAAAAAAATTGAAAATGGCTGACATCATAATTTACCTAAGCCCCGACGAATTCACCACGTACACACCCCAAGCATCTGATCCACCGGTACTGCAGCATAGTCTTCTCTCACCAGATAGAACGATAACAAAAAGTGCATGTTAATATATTCTGGCATATTTATGATTATTTCTTATTCCAACTGGTCATCCTTTCATACTACTGCATAACTAGCCTTTATTGTGAGTCAGAAACAGTATTACCCTCGCATATCATCCTTCCTTACTACTTACTTCAGATTTTAAGGGAGCCCACCTCGCTTTTTTTCTCTTCCTCTCCCTCTCTCTTTGGCTTGTATCCATTCGGCCCCATTCAGCCTACTGTTTTAAGACGTTTACCCCCATCCAGGTGTCAATATTTTCTTGGCGAGAGGTAGCGAGCCAGCATATATATATTTTTGTTTTGACAGCAAAACTAAATGTGTACATTTTTCGATAGAAAAATTTCTCCGGCGAAGCCGGATTTCTCCATACAATGCTGGCTCGCTATCGCTCGCCAGGAAGAAATCGACACCTGGATGGGGATAAACGCGTCTTAAAACAGTTGGCTGAATGGGGCCGAATGGATACAAGCCAGGGAAAGAGAGAAAAGGAGAGAAATAAATAAAAACAAGAAAGTGACCCCCCCCCCCTTTAATCTATATGTCCGACCAGACCGAACCAGACTTGTATTTATTACTCTGCCTTTACTATGGCACGGCATCCTTCCTTCCTACTATATAACTGGCCTTTATATTACTATGGCACGGCATCCTTCCTTCCTACTATATAACTGGCCTTTATATTACTATGGCACGGCATCCTTCCTTCCTACTATATAACTGGCCTTTATATTACTATGGCACGGCATCCTTCCTTCCTACTATATAACTGGCCTTTATATTACTATGGCACGGCATCCTTCCTTCCTACTATATAACTGGCCTTTATATTACTATGGCACGGCATCCTTCCTTCCTACTATATAACTGGCCTTTATATTACTATGGCACGGCATCCTTCCTTCCTACTATATAACTGGCCTTTATATTTAAGGGGAGTCACCTGCTTTTGTTTCTCTTTCTCTCCTTGTCTCTCTTTCTCTGGCTTGTATCCATTTGGCCCCATTCAGCCAACTTTTTTAAGACGTTTATCCCCATCCAGGTGTCAATTTCATCCTGGCGAGCGATAGCTAGCCAGCATTGTATGGAGAAATCCGGCTTCGCCGGAGACATTTTTCTATCGAAAAATGTACAAATTTAGCTTGCTGTCAAAACAAAAAAATAAATATGCTGGCTCGCTACCGCTCGCCAGGAAAACATTGACACCTGGATTGGGGTAAACATCTTAATACAGTAGGCTGAATGGGGCCGAATGGATACAAACCAAAGAGAGAGGGAGAAGAAAAAAAACATTAGCGAGGTGGGCACCCTTAATAGGGAACAGTGATATCCATATTTATTACTCTTTCTTATCATCCTTGCTTGCTACTTCAATAATACCCTTCATATTCAACCAGGTCATACAATACCCTTATTTATTAACTATTCTTACTACAGCTCGTCTTCTTACCTTGCTAAGTAATCACTATACTATTATGTTTAGTCAGGAACAACGCTATCCATATATATATTATTACTCTCTCATATTATCCACTCTTACTACTTCATAAATATCCTTCATATTTGACAAGGCCAAACAATACCCTTACTTATTACGCCGTCCTACCATCTCCCCCCCACCCCCCACCTCTTGCTCCTTCATTATTATATTTTAATGTTAGTCCGGATCAACGGTATCCATGTATATCACTCTCTCTTATCATCCACTCTTGCTACTTCATTAACATCCTTTATTATAGACTCTTATTTACTACTCTCTCCGATCACCGTTGGTCTCTACCCCCCCCCCCCCCGTCCCCTCCCCCTCGCTACTTCCTAACTATCCTGTATGTTCCGGGCGACACAACAATGACCACCCCTAACCTGACTGCTCTCCCTTCCTTCACTCACTCACTCACGTCCATCCTTCCTCTCCCTTCTCTATTATAGACCTAACGAGACCACCTCGTCAAGCTATAAACCCCCCCCTCAACCCCACCATTTGAAGCAAAACTTGAACATTTTTTGGTAGAAAAATGTCCAGGCCAAAGGCCGGTTTTTCCTAAATTGCAGACTCTCTCTCCCTTTACAGGAGGAAAAAACCACACCTGAATGAGGCAAAATGTCTTACAGTCGGCAAGCTAATAGGACGAAACGTCTTTAAATCGCTAGGCTAATGGGGTGAAACAAAGGGGCTACTCTCACTGACACACTCACACAGCTGACACAATTCCTGGCTGACACACTTCCATTCCTTCCCCCCCTACCACTACGATACCCAGAACTCTTCCCTCCACCTCTCTCTCTCTCTATCCCTCCTTCCACCTCCCTCTGCCTCTCTGGTCGCCTTTCTTGGCTCGTCTACCTACTTTGATATACACGAGACTCCTCACTATCCCTTCCTCTCGTTATTTGTTGTTGTTTATTATTCCTTCCACTCTCTTCCTTGCGACATCCAAGACTCTTCCCTCTGCCTTCCTCCTTCTCTTTCTGTTCTGGTATCTGTCTAGCCATTCTTCCTCTTGCAACCTTCAACCCCTTCTCTTCCTTGCTCCCTTACGACTTATATTTCTCTTCGAGCTGTCCTTCTCTTCCGTCTTTCCTACTCCTGTTTTCTTGTATCAGCCCCTTACTTCCTGGCAACATGTAAGTCTTGCCTCCTTATCCCTACTCTCCATGTGTTTGCCTCCACCATCTGCCTTGCAATATACATGGCATCTCTCCTTCTATTTCCATCCTTCCTATTCCTTCATCTATTTCTTCTGCTAACTCTCTTTCTGTCAACAGTAAGATTACAACACTTTTCCTTTGCCTCACTGCTATTCTTTTCATTCCTCTTCTATCCACCGTCTTCATTGTATAATTCAATAACAACCCCTTCCCCTGCTCACTAAAGCTTTCTTTTCTCTTAAGGGGAGATCTCCACTTGAGGGATTTTTTTCTTGACCCCTTTCTCCCTCATGTTTAGCCCCATTGCTTTTGATATTATAAAACGTTTGCCCCATTAGTTTAGCGATTTTAAGAACTTTCACCCCATATTAAAACCTTTCGTGCAATTCAGGTGTCTATTTTTATCCTGGCGAGCGATAGCGAGACTGTAATTTAAGAGGAACCGGCCTTCGGCCGGGACATTTTTCTACCGAAAAATGTACAAATTTATCTTGAAAGGGACTCAAGGGGGTGTAATTTTAAGCTTGATGGAGGTCTAGGGAACAAAGTAAATACCTGCCCTTAATCATAGTTTGTGAAGTTGCTTACATTACTTAACACTTCCTACATACAGGACACAGGCAGATCAGACGGTACTAAGTATGAAACGGAATCATTAATGTCTTTCCTCATGTCCCAACATTCCTTCTTAGAAAATGTATATCCACTCGATGTGTTCTCCATGCCACTCCTTCCTGTCCTCTTACATTTGTGCTTTTTTCTGTTTATTTTCTCATTGTAATGGAAATCTTGCAATCCACCTTACAGCATAAATGTATTTTTTTAAATGTTTGTTATATTATACAAATCGATTTTAAATTAAACTAGATGTACAGAACTGTTGAGATGTTACCCGAGTATTATCCATGACTGAATTATCCACCCTCTTTCCCACAACTAAGACCCCATCTCCTTCAAACCTCTTCTGACACCCTCCCTCATTCCAGTTCAATACATTTCATTGATGGATCCACAAAAGGGCTGTTGCAGACAATTACATCACAGAACTCGTATTGATGGATCCACAAAAGGGTTGTTGCAGACAATTACATCACAGAACTCGTATTGATGGATCCACAAAAGGGCTGTTGCAGACAATTACATCACAGAACTCGTATTGATGGATCCACAAAAGGGCTGTTGCAGACAATTACATCACAGAACTCGTATTGATGGATCCACAAAAGGGCTGTTGCAGACAATTACATCACATAACTCGTATTGATGGATCCACAAAAGGGCTGTTGCAGACAATTACATCACAGAACTCGTATTGATGGATCCACAAAAGGGCTGTTGCAGACAATTACATCACAGAACTCGTATTGATGGATCCACAAAAGGGCTGTTGCAGACAATTACATCACAGAACTCGTATTGATGGATCCACAAAAGGGCTGTTGCAGACAATTACATCACAGAACTCGTATTGATGGATCCACAAAAGGGTTGTTGCAGACAATTACATCACAGAACTCGTATTGATGGATCCACAAAAGGGCTGTTGCAGACAATTACATCACAGAACTCGTATTTTCTTTCCATCTTGCCATTCTAGCTTTCTTCTCCAACCTAATTCCACCCCACTAGTTCCTATCTCTCTTATTGTCTTTCCATCTGGCCATTCTAGTTTGTTACTTAAGGGGACATTTCCACTTGAGGGATTTTTTTCTTTGCCCCTTTCTCCCTCATGTTTAGCCCAATTGCTTTTGAAATTTTAAGACGTTCGCCCCATTAGTTTGGCGAACTAAACTAATGGGCCGAACGTCTTATAATCTCAAAACCACTGGGGCTAAACATTAGGGAAAAGGGGGTCCAGAAAAACGGTGTGCCTCCCCTTAATTTTCTTGTGTGTGTGTATTTATTTTTTATTTTTTATTTTTTTTTGCCTCTATCTCTTTCAATTCCGCCATTGCTATTCTACGTACCTTCCTCCCATCCGTCCCTTTCCCCTTCCTTCCTTCCACCTCTTTCGTTCATCACCTAGCTTTCTCCCATCTTCGAACACACACACATTCATTCTCCTTTACTCTAACCGCTTCGACAGTAAACTTTTTACTAAACATTCATCCATCTAACACAATCAACTCAACCTACATAAGAACTGTAGTCTAGTACACAGAATACCCAGAAATGTTGTCGGAAAAATTACCGACCGAAACATGCCCCCCCCCCAAAAAAAAAAAAAAAATAATAAAAAAAAAAAAAATAAAAAAAAAAAAAAATAATAATAATAATAATAATAATAGAAATACATAATAATATCGGTACCAATTATGTTTTGATCAATAATTGGTGTCAGCACTATTTACACATGATTTCTTCTTTTGGAGTGAGATATATCAACATATTCCTACACTTACCGACCCTATCCAATATCTGACTGACATTAATACAGCCCAGAGAGAGCCAAACGTAAAGACAGCTGAGACATGACTTATTAGCGCCACTGTACGTTCGTTCCACTTTAGTTTTGTTTTAGTTTCCTCCCTATATAGATCTCTACCAAGCTTTATACAAAAATCACAATTAAACAAAACAAAATAATTATAATAACATAATAACACCCGCAAGAACCCCTTAGAAATCCATGTGTATATATTTCTGTAGAAACATGTCCCGGCCGAAGACCAATTCCTCCTAAAATACAGGTTCGTTATCGCTCGCCAGGTAAACATCGACACCTAAATGACAGAAAAGGTCTTAACATTGACTTGAATGGGGCGAAAGGTCTTAAAATCGCCAACGTCGTGAACGTCTAATAATCCCATTTCTTTGCCAATATTAAGACGTTTCGAGCCATTTACCATAGGTGTCGATGTTTTCCTGGCGAGCGATAGCGAGCCTGTAATTTAGGACGGGCCGGGATATTTTCTACTGAAAAATGTACAAATTGATCAAAATGGGGGTCATGGGGGTGTAATTAAAGCTTGCTAAAGGTGTAGGGAGCAAACTAAAAATATAACCATACACAAATAAGTAAATAAACCTCAATACCCTTCCATTCCACCTTTCAGTAGCCAATGTTATATATTTATTTGCCTTTCATGGTCTTACTATGTTCCTCTTTTCTTTCACTATTTACCTTCCGTCGGCAGTCATTTTGTTAACCCCTTGAGTACCAGCGACGTGTAGTATGTTGTACTCTAGCTCTATGTTGACGATATTATGCAGCTTAGGAAGGATCTGCGCTAGTTAAAAGGCTTGATTGAGATATATTGAAGCCAAATTGTTGCTAGAGGACCTTTCTTGGCTGAAGAAAATCGTCTATTAGATGCCAGAATACGATAAAAAGGACGTCCCTGGTACTGTACGGGGTTAAGGGGAGGTTTTTAGTGTGTTTCCTAGACTTCCATCAAGCTTGAAATTACACCCCCTTGACCCCATTTCAAGATAAATTTGTACATTTTTCGGTAGAAAAATGTCCCGGCCGAAGGCCGATTCCTCTTAAATTGCAGGCTCGCTATCGCTCGCCAGGACAAAATTGACACCTAAATGGGACGAAAGGTCTTAAAAGTGACATAAATTGGGTGAAAGGTCTTAAAATTGCCAAACTAATGGGACGAACGTCTTAAAATCTCAAAAGCAACCGGGCTAAACATGAGGGAGAAGGGGGTAAAGAAAATAGTCCCTCAAGTGGATATCTCCCCTTAACCATCCCTCAATCTTCATCCCTTCGTCTGCTTGTTCTGTATTTCTCCTTCCTTCCATCATTCCTCTGTCATCTTCCTTCCACCCCTCCTTCTATTCCCCAGCTTCCTTCCTGCCTTCCTTACACCCCTCCTTCCTTCTGTTCTTCCTTCCTTCCTTCCTTCCTTCCTTCCTTCCTTCCTTCCTTCCTTCCTTCCTTCCGTCCTTCCTTCCTTCCTTTCTTCCCTCCTTCTATCCCCCATCCTCCTTCCTTCCTTTCCTTCAACCCATCTTCTCCTGCCCTCCCCTTCCTCCAAGCCAACTCCCACTCCCCCCTGTACCCAGAGAAACTAAGAGGATAAAAGCCCCTTGAAAGCCCGCCGAGTTGCTTATTAAATCGGGCTGAGATGAGCTTAGGAGAGATTTACATAGATTTACACTGGCCACACAGACCATACGATCCAAACGAGGTGGTCAGTACTTAATTCTAGTAGAGATGGCAATAGAGAGAGAGAGAGAGAGAGAGAGAGAGAGAGAGAGAGAGAGAGAGAGAGAGAGAGAGAGAGAGAGAGAGAGAGAGAAGGATGAGGGAGAGAGGTGCGTGTGTGTGTTACCATTCTCACTACGGTACCAGTCTCACCCGAAGGCTTAGGTTGACCAGCAGCTTAAGTTGACCAGTACGATACCCATCTCACCTTGTAACCGATCACCAACCCCAGATGGGACATCACAACTTCGTCCACTTATACCAGGTTCCTATTTATACTGCTAGGTGAACAGAAGCTACACCGTTAAGAGACTTGCCCAAATGTCTCTTCCCCGCCCGGGTCTCGAACTCGGGACCTTCTGGTTGTGAGCCAGACCCGCTATCCGTTACGCCACGGGGAGGTGTGTGTGTGTGTGTGTGTGTGTGTGTGTGTGTGTGTGTGTGTGTATGCTATACGTAGTTAGTAATAGGATAAGGTTTATTGTGTAGATACGACAGTTTCGATTCCCTCCGTCGTGTTCTTCAGGTCGATCTCTGTCAACTCCTAGTATTAATGGGAGAATGACCGTTTGTTTGGTCTGTTAATTCATTTATTCATATTTTTTTTTTTAGTTTCCTCCCTACACCTCCATCAAGCTTAGAAAAACACCCCCTAGACAAATTTGTACATTTTTCGGTAGAAAAATGTCCCGGCCGAAGACCGGGTCATCTTGCCGAAGACCGGGTCCTCTTAAAATTACAGGCTCGTTATCGCTCGCCAGGAAATAATCGACACGTAAATGGCACGAAAGGTCTTAAAATTGACAACAGAATGGGGCGAAAGGTGTTAAAATCGCCAAACTAATGGGCCGAACGTCTTATAATCTCAAAACTAGTGGGGCTAAACATTAGGGAGAAGGAGGTCCAGAAAAACGGTCTGCCTCCCCTTAAATATACACACCACACACCCCATAACTATATTGACCGCTTGTGCGAGTGTCGAGCTTTAATTAACCCCTTCCTGTACATCCTTAAATAATATTAACCCCTTCCTGTACATCCTTATATCATATTAACCCCTTCCTGTACATCCTTATATAATATTAACCCCTTCCTGTACATCCTTATATCATATTAACCCTTCCTGTACATCCTTATATAATATTAACCCCTTCCTGTACATCCTTATATAATATTAACCCCTTCCTGTACATCCTTATATCATATTAACCCCTTCCTGTACATCCTTATATCATATTAACCCCTTCCTGTACATCCTTATATATTAACCCCTTCCTGTACATCCTTATATAATATTAACCCCTTCCTGTACATCCTTATATCATATTAACCCCTTCCTGTACATCCTTATATCATATTAAACCCCTTCCTGTACATCCTTATATCATATTAACCCCTTCCTGTACATCCTTATATCATATTAACCCCTTCCTGTACATCCTTATATCATATTAACCCCTTCCTGTACATCCTTATATGTACATCCTTATATCATATTAACCCCTTCCTGTACATCCTTATATCATATTAGCCCCTTCCTGTACATCCTTATATCATATTAACCCCTTCCTGTACATCCTTATATCATATTAACCCCTTCCTGTACATCCTTATATAATATTAACCCCTTCCTGTACATCCTTATATCATATTAACCCCTTCCTGTACATCCTTATATAATATTAGCCCCTTCCTGTACATCCTTATATCATATTAACCCCTTCCTGTACATCCTTATATCATATTAACCCCTTCCTGTACATCCTTATATCATATTAACCCCTTCCTGTACATCCTTATATCATATTAACCCCTTCCTGTACATCCTTATATCATATTAACCCCTTCCTGTACATCCTTATATCATATTAACCCCTTCCTGTACATCCTTTATATCATATTAACCCCTTCCTGTACATCCTTATATCATATTAACCCCTTCCTGTACATCCTTATATCATATTAACCCCTTCCTGTACATCCTTATATCATATTAACCCCTTCCTGTACATCCTTATATCATATTAACCCCTTCCTGTACATCCTTATATCATATTAACCCCTTCCTGTACATCCTTATACCATTATTACCCGTTCCTGTACATCCTAAAATCATATTAACCCCTTCCTGTACATCCTTATATATATTAACCCCTTCCTGTACATCCTTATATCATATTAACCCCTTCCTGTACATCCTTATATATTAACCCCTTCCTGTACATCCTATATCATATTAACCCCTTCCTGTACATCCTTATATCATATTAACCCCTTCCTGTACATCCTTATATCATATTAACCCCTTCCTGTACATCCTTATATCATATTAACCCCTTCCTGTACATCCTTATATCATATTAACCCCTTCCTGTACATCCTTATATCATATTAACCCCTTCCTGTACATCCTTATATCATATTAACCCCTTCCTGTACATCCTTATATCATATTAACCCCTTCCTGTACATCCTTATATCATATTAACCCCTTCCTGTACATCCTTATATCATATTAACCCCTTCCTGTACATCCTTATATCATATTAACCCCTTCCTGTACATCCTTATATCATATTAACCCCTTCCTGTACATCCTTATATCATATTAACCCCTTCCTGTACATCCTTATATCATATTAACCCCTTCCTGTACATCCTTATATCATATTAACCCCTTCCTGTACATCCTTATATCATATTAACCCTTCCTGTACATCCTTATATCATATTAACCCCTTCCTGTACATCCTTATATCATATTAACCCCTTCCTGTACATCCTTATATCATATTAACCCCTTCCTGTACATCCTTATATATTAACCCCTTCCTGTACAACCTTATATCATATTAACCCCTTCCTGTACATCCTTATATAATATTAACCCTTCCTGTACATCCTTATATAATATTAACCCCTTCATGTACATCCTTATATCATATTAACCCCTTCCTGTACATCCTTATATCATATTAACCCCTTCCTGTACATCCTTATATCATATTAACCCCTTCATGTACATCCTTATATCATATTAACCCCTTCCTGTACATCCTTATAATATTAACCCCTTCCTGTACATCCTTATATCATATTAACCCCTTCCTGTACATCCTTATATAATATTAACCCCTTCCTGTACATCCTTATATCATATTAACCCCTTCCTGTACATCCTTATATCATATTAACCCCTTCCTGTACATCCTTATATAATATTAACCCCTTCCTGTACATCCTTATATCATATTAACCCCTTCCTGTACATCCTTATATCATATTAACCCCTTCCTGTACATCCTTATATCATATTAACCCCTTCCTGTACATCCTTATATCATATTAACCCCTTCCTGTACATCCTTATATCATATTAACCCCTTCTTGTACATCCTTATATCATATTAACCCCTTCCTGTACATCCTTATATAATATTAACCCCTTCCTGTACATCCTTATATCATATTAACCCCTTCCTGTACATCCTTATATAATATTAACCCCTTCTTGTACATCCTTATATAATATTAACCCCTTCCTGTACATCCTTATATCATATTAACCCCATCGTGTACATCCTTATATCATATTAACCCCTTCCTGTACATCCTTATATAATATTAACCCCTTCCTGTACATCCTTATATCATATTAACCCCTTCCTGTACATCCTTATATCATATTAACCCCTTCCTGTACATCCTTATATCATATTAACCCCTTCCTGTACATCCTTATATCATATTAACCCCTTCCTGTACATCCTTATATCATATTAACCCCTTCTTGTACATCCTTATATCATATTAACCCCTTCCTGTACATCCTTATATCATATTAACCCCTTCCTGTACATCCTTATATCATATTTATTCTAGTTATATTTAGACGATTTTTGTGCAGTTTAATTAAGGGGAGGCAGACCGTTTTTTGCTGGACCCCCCCCCCCCCCTTCTCCCTAATGTTTAGCCCCGCTAGTTTTGAGATTATAAAACGTTCGGCCCATTAGTTTGGCGATTTTAACACCTTTCGCCCCATTTCGTTGTCAATTTTAGGACCTCTCGTGCCATTTAGGTGCCGATTATTTCCTGGCGAGCGATAGCGAGCCTGAAATTTTCAAAAGGATGTGGCATCCGACCGGGACATTTTTCTACCGATAAATGTATACATTTATCCTGAAGGGGGGGGGGGGGGGGTCTAGGGGGTGTTTTTATAAGATTGATGGAGGTCTAGGGAGGAAACTAAAAAAATATATGAATACATGAATTAATAGACCAAACAAACGGCCAGCCTCCCCTTAAGAAGGATCTGTGGTAGTAAAAGGGGTCATGTGAGATAGTGTGAAGCCTGCTAAGGGGTCATGTGAGATAGTGTGAAGCCTGCTAAGGGGTCATGTGAGATAGTGTGAAGCCTGCTATAGGGTCATGTGAGATAGTGTGAAGCCTGCTAAGGGGTTATGTGAGATAGTGTGAAGCCTGCTAAGGGGTCATGTGAGATAGTGTGAAGCCTGCTAAGGGGTCATGTGAGATAGTGTGAAGCCTGCTATAGGGTCATGTGAGATAGTGTGAAGCCTGCTAAGGGGTTATGTGAGATAGTGTGAAGCCTGCTAAGGGGTCATGTGAGATAGTGTGAAGCCTGCTATGGGGTCATGTGAGATAGTGTGAAGCCTGCTAAGGGGTTATGTGAGATAGTGTGAAGGCTGCTAAGGGGTCATGTGAGATAGTGTGAAGCCTGCTATGGGGTCATGTGAGATAGTGTGAAGCCTGCTAAGGGGTTATGTGAGATAGTGTGAAGCCTGCTAAGGGGTCATGTGAGATAGTGTGAAGCCTGCTAAGGGGTCATGTGAGATAGTGTGAAGCCTGCTAAGGGGTCATGTGAGATAGTGTGAAGCCTGCTAAGGGGTCATGTGAGATAGTGTTAAGCCTGCTAAGGGGTCATGTGAGATAGTGTGAAGCCTGCTAAGGGGTCATGTGAGATAGTGTGAAGCCTGCTAAGGGGTCATGTGAGATAGTGTGAAGCCTGCTAAGGGGTCATGTGAGATAGTGTGAAGCCTGAAGCCTGCTAAGGGGTCATGTGAGATAGTGTGAAGCCTGCTAAGGGGTCATGTGAGATAGTGTGAAGCCTGCTAAGGGGTCATGTGAGATAGTGTGAAGCCTGCTAAGGGGTCATGTGAGATAGTGTGAAGCCTGCTAAGGGGTCATGTGAGATAGTGTGAAGCCTGCTAAGGGGTCATGTGAGATAGTGTGAAGCCTGCTAAGGGGTCATGTGAGATAGTGTGAAGCCTGCTAAGGGGTCATGTGAGATAGTGTTAAGCCTGCTAAGGGGTCATGTGAGATAGTGTGAAGCCTGCTAAGGGGTCATGTGAGATAGTGTGAAGCCTGCTAAGGGGTCATGTGAGATAGTGTGAAGCCTGCTAAGGGGTCATGTCAGATACTGTGAAGCCTGCTAAGGGGTCATGTGAGATAGTGTGAAGCCTGCTAAGGGGTCATGTGAGATAGTGTGAAGCCTGCTAAGGGGTCATGTGAGATAGTGTGAAGCCTCCTAAGGGGTCATGTGAGATAGTGTGAAGCCTGCTAAGGGGTCATGTGAGATAGTGTGAAGCCTGCTAAGGGGTCATGTGAGATAGTGTGAAGCCTGCTATGGGGTTATGTGAGATAGTGTGAAGCCTGCTAAGGGGTCATGTGAGATAGTGTGAAGCCTGCTAAGGGGTCATGTGAGATAGTGTGAAACCTGCTAAGGGGTCATGTGAGATAGTGTGAAGCCTGCTAAGGGGTCATGTGAGATAGTGTGAAACCTGCTAAGGGGTCATGTGAGATAGTGTGAAGCCTGCTAAGGGGTCATGTGAGATAGTGTGAAGCCTGCTAAGGGGTCATGTGAGATAGTGTGAAGCCTGCTAAGGGGTCATGTGAGATAGTGTGAAGCCTGCTCAGGGGTCATGTGAGATAGTGTGAAGCCTGCTAAGGGGTCATGTGAGATAGTGTGAAGCCTGCTAAGGGGTCATGTGAGATAGTGTGAAGCCTGCTAAGGGGTTATGTGAGATAGTGTGAAGCCTGCTAAGGGGTCATGTGAGATAGTGTGAAGCCTGCTAAGGGGTCATGTGAGATAGTGTGAAGCCTGCTATGGGGTTATGTGAGATAGTGTGAAGCCTGCTAAGGGGTCATGTGAGATAGTGTGAAGCCTGCTAAGTGCTGGAGGCCCTTTTTATACTAAGTCAATCGTGCAATAGTAGCCAGAATAAAAATTAAAATATGTCGCCGGTACTGAAGGAGTTAAGGGGAGGCTGGCCGTTTGTTTGGTCTATTAATTCATTTGTTCATATATGTTTTTTAGTTTCCTCCCTAGACCTTCATGAAGCTTAGAAAAACACCCCCTAGACATTTTTCGGTAGAAAATTGTTCCGGCCGAAGGCCGGCTCTTCCAACATTACAGGCTCACTATCGTTCGCCAGAGAAAACATAGACACCTAAATAGCACCAAAGGTCTAAATATTGACGACGAAATGGGGTGAAAGGTCTTAAGATCGACTAACTAATGAGGCCAACATCTTAACATCTGAAAACTAATGGGGCTAAACATGAGGGAGAAGGGGGTCCAGAAAAACCGGTCTACCTCCCCTTTAACAAGTTCAAACTGCCGACATCAGTGTTTAGATATAGGCAAATTATTGTTGGGTTGTGGTCCGCGGAAAAACATGTTGAATTTTATTTATTGTATTTATGCGTTATATAAAAACTAAATTAAGTTTGTCTTAGCTACATATTGGTGCTTCGTGATTAAACTTCCTTGTAACCCGAAACTCACAAATAGTCAATTGGTCGCCACGAGCTTCACCAATACTACGAGAAGACAATACATAAATCCCAGTACTCTACTTATATAAGAGCGAGAGAGAGAGAGAGAGTTGTGCGAGATAGCATATAGGTACATACAATTCTATACAGTATACAAGTACATAATTATACATGGTTTTAAAAGGGTAAAGATGGTTATAGGGTCTTTATCTTTTTCCTATTGAGACCATGTATAAAACGGTCTCCAAAGGGCAAAGATAAAACCCTTTTGCATTGAGAGCGAGCAAGAGAGAGAGAGAGAGAGAGAGAGAGAGAGAGAGAGAGAGGGAGAGAGAGAGAGAGAGAGGGAGGGGGGGGGGGGGAAGCTGATGGTGCTGAGGCAAAGCAGTGTTTTTCGTGTTTTTTGGTCGACTAAGTTCTGAGATAAGGCTAATAGTGGTTGTATTTAAGGGGACAGTGGTTGGTGCACGGTTTGGTCTATTAATTCATTTATTCATATATGTATTTTTTTAGTTTCCTCCCTGGACCTCCATCAAGCTTAGAAAAACACCCCCTAAACCCTGCTTCAAGATGAATTTGTACATTTTTCGGTAGAACAATGTCCCAGCCAAAGGCCGATTCCTCTTAAAATTACAGGCTCGCTATCGCTCGCCAGGAAAAAATCGACACCTACATGGCACGAAGGGTCCTAATATTGACAAAGAAATGGGGTGAAAGGTCATAAAATCCCCAAACTAATGGAACCAACGTCTTAAAATCTCAAAACCAGTGGGGCTAAACATTAGGGAGAAGGGGGTCCAGAAAAACGATCTGTCTCCCCTTAAGAGGCTTAGATCTTGTTGGCAGTTTCTATTTAATTCCAAGTTGATTTAATTTGATACCGGCATGCCCATTGTGTCTGTACTTGATACACAGCTGTACTTATTGATCATTTTAATTGTCTTCAGTATTTTAGGCAATAATCTCTATCGTTTTAATCCGATTACGACACTCATTGACATAATCGTACACATAGTAAGTGGATAGCGGTTTCGATAAGTTAATTTGACTTTATATTGTCTCTGTCCCGGTTTTGGTTTCTTTAGTTTGCAAGCTTTTCATTGTCATTTTTATTTGTATATTTATTTATCTATTTATATATTTGCTTATTTATTTACTTATCATCATTATCATCATCATCATTATTATTTAGTTTCTCCCTAGACCTCCATTAAGGGGAGGTTTCCATCAAGCTTAAAATTACATCCCCTAGACCCCCTTTCAAGATAAATATGTACATTTTTCGGTAGAAAAATGTCCCGACCGAAGGCCGATTCCTCTTAAGTTACAGGCTCGCTATCGCTCGCCAGGACAAAATCGACACCTAAATGGCACGAAAGGTCTTAAAATTGACAGAAATGGGTCGAAAGTTATTAAAATCGTCAAACTTAATGGGGCAAACGTCTTAAAATCTCAAAAGCAATGGGGCTAAACATGAGGGAGAAGGAAGTTCGAAAAAAAAATCCCTCAAGTGGAAACCTCCCCTTAAGCTTATTAAACAATGGTTGGGTGTCGTGATTGGATTAATAGACAATGACATAATACACTGTCTTGTGGTTTGTGACAGTCAGGCTCAACAGTTGTCTTAATTCTAAAGTTGCATATTGTATTGTCGCGGGGTGGAACAAAGCGGCGAATAGGTCATTAGCAAACACGGCACATATTAATAAAGGGGAGATCTCCACTTGAGGGATTTTTTTTTCTTGACTCCTTTCTCCCTCATGTTTAGCCCCATGGTTTTTCTAATTTCAAGACGTTCGTCCCATTATTTTGACGATTTTAAGAACTTTCAACCCATTTATATTAATGTTAAGACATTTCGTGCCATTTAGGTGTCGATTTTATCCTGGCGAGCGATAGCGAGCCTGTAATTTAAGAGGAACCGGCTTTCAGCCGGGACATTTTTCTACCGAAAAATGTACAAATTTATCTTGAAAGGGGCTCAAGGGGGTGTAATCTTAAGCTTGAAGGATATCTAGGGCCCAAACTAAAAACCTCCCCTTAAGACTTATATTTAAGTTGCAGAACAGTGAAGCTTATAATTAATCTGTATTCAGTTTTGTATCTCTTTTATTATTTATAAAGGATGAGTTACGTAGATGGAAGTATATAACTGGTGAGGATCATTATATTTATTGTTCCTTCAGGGGAGACTGGCCGTTTGTTTGGTCTATTGTTCCTTCAGGGGAGACTGGCCGTTTGTTTGGTCTATTCATTCATTTATTCATATATTGTTTTAGTTTCCTCCCCAGACCTCCATCAAGCTTAGAAAAACACACTCTCTCCCTCTCTCTCTCTCTCAATCTCTCTCTCTCTCTCTCTAACCATCCATCCATCCATCCATCCATCTATCTATCTAGCTATCTATCTATTCATCTATCTATCTATCTGTCTATCTGTCTATCTATCTATCTATCTATCTATCTATCTATCTCATATACCACCACAGGACAAGCATCACCATCAGTACCAGGGAGGATGGCATGAACAGAGTCCACCACATACAAATTTCTCTTTACTGTCCATTGTCTTCGGGAGCGGTGAGGTGGACAGGATGCGGGGGGGACGGGCTGCGGGGGGTGAACAGGACTCGGATGGACAGGACTCGGGTGGACAGGACTTGGGTAGACAGGTGGGGGTGGACAGGACTTGGGTAGACAGGAGGGGGTTGACAGAACTTGAGTGGACAGGTGGGGGTGGACAGGACTTGGGTAGACAGGAGGGGGTGGACAGGACTTGGGTAGACAGGAGGGGGTTGACAGAACTTGAGTGGACAGGTGGGGGTGGACAGGACTTGGGTAGACAGGAGGGGGTGGACAGGACTTGGGTAGACAGGAGGGGGTTGACAGAACTTGAGTGGACAGGTGGGGTGGACAGGACTTGGGTAGACAGGAGGGGGTGGGCAGAACTTGAGTGGACAGGATGGGGTGGACAGGACTTGGGTAGACAGGAGGGGGTTGACAGAACTTGAGTGGACAGGTGGGGGTGGACAGGACTTGGGTAGACAGGAGGGGGTGGACAGGACTTGGGTAGACAGGAGGGGGTTGACAGAACTTGAGTGGACAGGTGGGGTGGACAGGACTTGGGTAGACAGGAGGGGGTGGGCAGAACTTGAGTGGACAGGATGGGGTGGACAGGACTTGGGTAGACAGGAGGGGGTGGACAGGACTTGGGTAGACAAGACTTGGGTGGACAGGACTTGGGTGGACAGGTGGGGGTGGACAGGACTCGGGTAGACAGGAGGGGGTGGACAGGAAGGGGTGGACGGGCTGGACAGGAGAACGATGGTTTATTGTAGGAGAGAACGGTTACCATTGTATTTTGGTTTTGTTATTATTAAAATAATAATAATTATTATAATAATTCACACACATCTAGGTCGCCTAGGAGAAGACCCAGAGACCAAGGACCATAATGGGATCCCCAGCAAAAGATTCCCAGATCCCAGATCTCCCGGAGAGGTTCCGGTCACCGCAAGAAGACACGCAGCAGAACTACTTCACAATGCCCAGGGTCCTTCATAATTATATAAACCGACTACCTGGGCCGGGCGCCTGACAGACTATTATCTAATCCAAGTGGCACCCTACCCCCACTTTCCTATGACCCCTTTATCACTCATCTATTCACAAGCATTCACCACTCAATTCTATTCATCACCACTTCTCTTGCCTGTTCTTCAGTGATCTCTCTATCTTGAAACGCGTTTTTTCACACCATCTCTCCATCTCCTCCGAGGTCTTCCTAATCTCAATAAATAGCTAATAATAATAGCCAGGAAGCAGAACAAAATGCGTAATCGAATCTTGAAAAAGTTTAGTAAATAACCTAACTATGCATTCTGTAGTAGTATTTCCGAATATTTGTTATGGCTATGGATATATTTCACTTCAAAGAGAGGCTAATACTACCACTGACACCAATATGGCGGAGGTTGGACGATCTATGTTACTATAGGGCCTCCAGATCGGCGTGGAGGGGGTATGAGGGGACCAGGTGGGGGTGGGGGGTGTATTGGGAAACTAGGTGGGGTGACTGGGTACTAGATGGGGTGATTGGAGTATTGTTAAGGTGACTGGGGTCTAGTAGAATTGGAGGTTACACGGGAAACTGGGGACTCGACAGGGAACTGGAAAGTAAGTTGGTACCTTGGGACTAAATGCTGTGACTAGGGGCTAGATAGATCACTGGATATGGTATCTGGGTACTGGGGACGAAGATGAGTGACTGGGAACTAATACAACTGGGGACCAGATAGGGTGATTGGAGACTAATTATGGTGACTGGGGAATGTTTAATCTGGTGACTAACTGGGCATTTAGGCATTAAACTGGATATCTGAAGACCAAGCGAAATAAGTGGGGACTGAGATTTAATAGAACTGTAGACTATATGGGCTATTGGTTGACTGGGGACGAGAATAACTTAATATAATATGACTGGAAATATTCAGGGATTAAGGACATTAGCAGGGCGTAAAGATTGTAGAAGGGTTGTGAATGTTTACAATGTTTTGAAGTAGAGTGAACCTAAACGTTGAAAATTAGTAGAACTGTAAAGCTCTACTATTGGCATACTCCAACAGTGTCTTGATAGCCTAATGCTTGGTGTGCGGAATTTCGATGTGAGTATCCTAGGCTCGAGAATATTCATGTATTCATCACTTTCATTGATTTCATTAGTTAGGTTTATTTGTAAATGGATTGGTGGGTTGGTGAAAACAAATATGAATAAACGCTCAGTTTGACCTGTCAAGTCTCAGTACCACACAGGTCAGTTTGTGTGGGGGTGGCTTAACGGTGTACGACTCACAGGCTTGCACAAATCGTTCAAATTAACTTCTAATTGGCATGTACGCTGTAAATCAATTATTGGTAAAACTGAAGAATAAGAAAGACAGAATGGCCGCCGGGGAAAACCACACCGAACTGAATGCGCAAGGAAGATGGGTCACGCAAAATAGTAGGCAACAGAAGCGATAGGTACGTTTCTGAAGTTAAGGGGAGGCAGACCGTTTTTCTGGACCCCCTTCTCCCTAATGTTTAGCCCCACTAGTTTTGATATTATAAGACGTTTGTCCCATTAGTTTGGCGATTTTAAAACCTTTCGCACCATTATGTAAATTTTAAGACCTTTCGTGCCATTTAGGTGTCGATTTCTTCCTGGCGAGCGATAGCTAGCCTGCAATTTTAAGAGGAATTTTTCTACCGAAAAATGTACAAATTTATCTTGAAGGGGGTCTAGGGGGTGCTTGATGGAGGTCTAAGGAGGAAACTACAAAAATATACGAATGAATTAATTAATAGACCAAACAAACGGTCAGTCTCCCCTTAAATACAGGCTAACCAAGGAAACATACACAGCGCTTACGATCCATGGAAAAGGCACAGGCTGTCAATCGAAAATACCATGGGGACTGCAAAGTTGAAGAAGTACACAAGGCCTTGATCGCTGAAAAAGATACAGCCTATCAATCGGAAACACCAACTGAACCCAATTTTTTGAAGAAATACTCAAAATCTTGCAAACCCTCGAGCATAACCCAGCAGGAGAAGTGTGTGTGTTTGAGGTGGTAAAGAGGGTGTTTGAGGTGGTAAGAAGTGTGTTTGAGGTGGTAAGACACAGACTAACGAAGGAATTTTGTTATAACACAGCAGGGAAGGGCAGGAGGAGGAAGTGTTGTCGTCGCAATGAGAAACCAGCAGGGGGGCTTGTGGGACACGGGGTGGGGGGGGGGGGGGATTAAGGGGAGATTTCCACTTGAGGGATTTTTTACTGAACTCCTTTCTCATTCAGGTTTCGCCCCATTGATTTTAAGATTTTAAGACGTTCGCCCCATTAGTTTGGCGATTTTAGGAACTTTCGGCCCATTTCTGTCAATTTTAAGATCTTTTGTGTCGTTTAGGGGTCAATTTTTTCCTGGCGAGCGATAGCGAGCCTGTAATTTAAGAGGACCCGGCCTTCGGCCGGGAAATTTTTCTACCGAAAAATGTACACATTTAGCTTAAAAGAGGGTCTAGAGGGTGTCATTTTAAGCTTGATGGAGGTCTAGGGAACAAACTAGTAACCTGCCCTTAAGCAAGGGAAGAGAGCAAGATAGCAGGAGAGAAACCCATGTAAATGAGGTGAGGGGACATGACAGTAGAGGAAGAAGAAGTTGGTGGGGAGGGGGGACGAAGTAACTGAGGAGAAACGAGACAATAGAATGTTAGAATAAATCAATATTGGTAGGGTATAAAGTATCCTGAAGAGGAGAAATATAGCAATGGAAGGAAAGAAAGGAAAACAGAGGAGGGGCAACATTTTAAAGCGTGTCGAAAAAGTAACTTTGAAATACTAGGCATCGTGGGATTGAGCAAGGAAACACAAGAAGGACATCCAGAACATAGGAGTAAACAGGACAGTAGGACGACTCCAGAAGGTACCTTAGTGGCTGCGAGGTAACAGATGAAGGAAACTAGTATGTAGAAATATTCATATAAACCCTTTCATTCATACGTGAAGTGGTGGCTACAACAGCCACTCGTGCGTATAGGATGCAAGGGCCCTAACAAAGACTCTGATGAGAAAGTTATATTAAGGGGAGATTTACACTTGAGGGATTTTTTTCTGGACCCCTATCTTTCTCATGTTTAGCCCCATTGCTATTTAGATTTTAAGACGCTCGCCCCCTTTAGTTTGGCGATTTTAAGAACTTTCGCCCCATTTCTGTCAATTTTAAGAACTTTTGTGCCATTTAGGTGTCGATTTTTTCCTGACGAGCGATAGCGAGTCTGTAATTTGAGAGGAACCGGCCTTTGGCCGGGAAATTTTTCTACCGTAAAATGTAAAAATTTATCTTGAAAGGGGGTCTAGGGGGTGTAATTTTAAGATTGATGGAGTTCTAGGGAAGAAACTAAATACCTCCCCTTAAGGCACTCCATATCCAATAGTATTTCATTGGCTGAAAAACCCTGCACTTTTAAAGGGATTCGAACACATCAGTGTCACCAACATTCTTATCAACAGAGTATCAAGTCAAATAAAGTACAGAATTACCTATGGAGAGGTGACAACGTAAACTACATAAAGAAAAAGTAACAATCGGTGCAAACAAAGTGAAGTGAGTGAATTAGGACAGTGAGGCAGGCAGGAAACAAGTGAGTGAATTAGGACAGAGAGGCAGGCAGGAAACAAGTTCGAAAGCAAGAGGGAATAATGTAAAAGACAAGATAATTTATGTATAGCCTAAAGAGGAGGTAACAAGGCAGAAAATGAGTGGAAAGGCCTTTATCCAGGGAAGTATGATAACAAGGTAGCTAGGGTAGGGTACAATATTAAGGGGGGTGACCTGTTTTTTTCCTCTCTCTGAGTTGTATCCATTCGGCCCCGTTCAGCCTACTGTTTTATGACGTTTATCCTCATAAAGGTGTCGAGTTATACGTGGCGAGCAAATGCGAGCCACCATATTTTGGATAATGTGAAAGCTGGCTAAATTTGTACATTTTTCGATAGAAAAATGTCTCCGGCGAAGCCGGATTTCTCCATAAAAAACTGACTCGCTTTCGCTCGCCAGGAAAATATCAACACCTGGATGGTAATAATTGTCTTAAAACAGTAGGCTGCATGGGTCCGAATGGATACAACCAAGAAAGAGAAAAGAAGCAGGTTACCCCCCTTAAGGTACCGGTAGTAAGGGCAATGGGGGGAGAGTGAGGCGAGGAGAAGAATGAGTGGGTGGTAGCAAGGGAAAGTAACAAGAACAAAAATCCGTCTCGCACCAGAGAGGGTTAATTAAGGGAGATTGGGAACAAGGAAACGGAGGAAAAACAAGATAAAATGGAAATTGAATGCTTTAATACAGTAACAAGGATAGCGAAGGCAGGGAACAATGTGAGATGGAAAAGGAACATGATAACAAGGAAACGGAAGGCAGGCTACAAGGACACGGAAGGAAGGCTACAAGGACACGGAAGGCAGGCTACAAGGAAACGGAAGGCAGGCTACAAGGACACGGAAGGAAGGCTACAAGGACACGGAAGGCAGGCTACAAGGAAACGGAAGGCAGGCTACAAGGACACGGAAGGCAGGCTACAAGGAAACGGAAGGCAGGCTACAAGGACACGGAAGGAAGGCTACAAGGAAACGGAAGGCAGGCTACGAGGACACGGAAGGCAGGCTACAAGGAAACGGAAGGCAGGCTACGAGGAAACGGAAGGCAGGCTACAAGGACACGGAAGGCGTGCTACAAGGAAACGGAAGGCAGGCTATAAGGAAACGGAAGGCAGGCTACATGGACACGGAAGGCGTGCTACAAGGAAATGGAAGGCAGGCTACGAGGACACGGAAGGTAGGCTACAAGGAAACGGAAGGCAGGCTACAAGGAAACGGAAGGCAGGCTACGAGGAAACGGAAGTCAGGCTACGAGGACACGGAAGGTATGCTACAAGGAAACGGATGGCAGGCTACAAGGAAACGGAAGGCAGGCTACGAGGAAACGGAAGGCAGGCTACGAGGAAACGGAAGGCAGGCTACAAGGAAACTGAAGGCAGGCTACAAGGACACGGAAGGCAGGCTACAAGGAAACGGAAGGCAGGCTACAAGAAAACGGAAGGCAGGCTACAAGGAAATGGAAGGCAGGCTACAAGGACACAGAAGGCAGGCTACAAGGAAACGGAAGGCAGGCTACAAGGAAACGGAAGGCAGGCTACGAGGAAACGGAAGCCAGGCTACGAGGAAACGGAAGGCAGGCTACAAGGAAACGGAAGGCAGGCTACTAGGAAACGGAAGGCAGGCTACGAGGAAACGGAAGGCAGGCTACAAGGAAACGGAAGGCAGGCTACGAGGAAACGGAAGGCAGTCTACAAGGAAACGGAAGGCAGGCTACGAGGACACGGAAGGCAGGCTACGAGGAAACGGAAGGCATGCTACAAGGAAACGGAAGGCAGGCTACGAGGAAACGGAAGGCAGGCTACGAGGAAACGGAAGGCAGGCTACGAGGAAACGGAAGGCAGGCTACAAGGAAACGAAAGGCAGGCTACAAGGAAACGGAAGGCAGGCTACAAGGAAACGAAAGGCAGGCTACAAGGAAACTGAAGGCAGGCTACGAGAAAACGGAAGGCAGGCTACAAGGAAACGGAAGCCAGGCTACGAGGAAACGGAAGGCAGGCTACGAGGAAATGGAAGGCAGGCTACAAGGAAACGGAAGGCAGGCTACGAGGAAACGGAAGGCAGGCTACGAGGAAACGGAAGGCAGGCTACAAGGAAACGGAAGGCAGGCTACGAGGAAACGGAAGGCAGGCTACGAGGAAACGGAAGGCAGGCTACAAGGAAACGGAAGGCAAGCTACAAGGAAACTGAAGGCAGGCTACAAGGAAACGGAAGGCAGGCTACAAGGAAACGGAAGGCAGGCTACAAGGAAACGGAAGGCAGGCTACGAGGACACGGAAGGCAGGCTACAAGGAAACGGAAGGCAGGCTACGAGGAAACGGAAGGCAGGCTACGAGGAAACGGAAGGCAGGCTACAAGGAAACGGAAGGTAAGCTACAAGGAAACTGAAGGCAGGCTACAAGGAAACGGAAGGCAGGCTATAAGGAAACGGAAGGCAGGCTACGAGGAAACGGAAGGCAGGCTACAAGGAAACGGAAGGCAGGCTACGAGGAAACGGAAGGCAGGCTACGAGGAAACGGAAGGCAGGCTACGAGGAAACGGAAGGCAGGCTACGAGGAAACGGAAGTCAGGCTACGAGGAAACGGAAGGCAGGCTACGAGGAAATGGAAGGCAGGCTACGAGGAAACGGAAGGCAGGCTACGCGGAAACGGAAGGCAGGCTACGAGGAAATGGAAGGCAGGCTACGAGGAAACGGAAGGCAGGCTACGAGGAAACGGAAGGCAGGCTACAAGGAAACGGAAGGCAGGCTACAAGGAAACGGAAGGCAGGCTACGAGGAAATGGAAGGTAGGCTACGAGGAAACGGAAGGCAGGCTACGAGGAAACGGAAGGCAGGCTACGAGGAAACGGAAGACAGGCTACGAGGAAACGGAAGGCAGGCTACAAGGAAACGGAAGGCAGGCTACAAGGAAACGGAAGGCAGGCTACAAGGAAACGGAAGGCAGGCTACAAGGAAACGGAAGGCAGGCTACAAGGAAACGGAAGGCAGGCTACACGGAACTGGAAGGCAGGCTACAAGGAAACGGAAGGCAGGCTACAAGGAAATGGAAGGCAGGCTACAAGGAAATGGAAGGCAGGCTACGAGGAAATAGAAGACAGGCTACAAGGAAACGGAAGGCAGGCTACAAGGAAACGGAAGGCAGGCTACGAGGAAACGGAAGGCAGCCTACGAGGAAGCGGAAGGCAGGCTACAAGGAAACGGAAGGCAGGCTATGAAGAAACGGAAGGCAGGCTACAAGGAAACGGAAGGCAGGCTACAAGGAAACGGAAGGCAGGCTACAAGGAAACGGAAGGCAGGCTACAAGGAAACGGAAGGCAGGCTACGAGGAAACGGAAGGCAGGCTACGAGGAAACGGAAGGCAGGCTACAAGGAAACGGAAGGCAGGCTACGAGGAAACGGAAGGCAGGCTACGAGGAAACGGAAGGCTGGCTACAAGGAAACGGAAGGCAGGCTACAAGGAAATGGAAGGCAGGCTACACGGAAACGGAAGGCAGGCTACAAGGAAACGGAAGGCAGGCTACAAGGAAATGGAAGGCAGGCTACGAGGAAATAGAAGACAGGCTACAAGGAAACGGAAGGCAGGCTACAAGGAAACGGAAGGCAGGCTACGAGGAAACGGAAGGCAGCCTACGAGGAAACGGAAGGCAGGCTACAAGGAAACAGAAGGCAGGCTACAAGGAAACGGAAGGCAGGCTATGAGGAAACGGAAGGCAGGCTACAAGGAAACGGAAGGCAGGCTACAAGGAAACGGAAGGCAGGCTACAAGGAAACGGAAGGCAGGCTACAAGGAAACGGAAGGCAGGCTACGAGGAAACGGAAGGCAGGCTACGAGGAAACGGAAGGCAGGCTACAAGGAAACGGAAGGCAGGCTACGAGGAAACGGAAGGCAGGCTACGAGGAAACGGAAGGCAGGCTACAAGGAAACGGAATACCAACAAGGGAAGATAGATAATGAATACTGTAACAAGGAGAGGGATATGGCTGGATACAAGGACACTGAGAGGAAGATACAAGGTGAAATGGAAAAGGAACAGAATATCAAGGCCAGGGAAGGCCGGGAACAGGGTAGCAGGGAGAATGAATACAGTCACAAGAGAGAGAGAGAAGGCCGGGAACAGGGTAGCAGTAATGTTAAGGGGGGTCACCGGCTTTTTTTATATTTTTATCTCCCTTTTCTCTCTTTCCCTGGCTTGTATCCATTCGGCCCCATTCAGTCAACTGTTTTAAGACGTTTATCCCCATCCAGGTGTCGATTTCTTCCTGGTGAGCGATAGCGAGCCAGCATTGTATGGAGAAATCCGGCTTCGCCGGAGAAATTTTTCTATTGAAAAATGTACAAATTTAGCTTGCTGTCAAAACAAAAATATATTTATGCTGGCTCGCTACCGCTTGCCAGGAAAATATTGACACCTGGATGGGGGTAAACGTCTTAAAACAGTAGGCTGAATGGGGCCGAATGGATACAAGCCAAAGAGAGAGGGAGAGAAAGAGAAAAAAAAGCGAGGCGGGCTCCCTTAAGTGTCATGGGCCCGGGGTGGTCGCTTTGTAGTAGGATTGATTCTATACCCAAATTAATGATAACCAGGGGAGAGTGGTTCATGGTAATTTGGTATATGTATGTGTGTGTGTGTGTGTGTGTGTGTGTGGGTATGTGTGTATGTGTGTGTGTGTGTGTGTGTGTGTGGGGTTTAGCATAGTGCATATTTAATGAGTAGTTTCTGTTGTGTATATCAAAGGTGCAGAGAAAGGAAGAAAGTAGCCAAGTAAGGGAAGACTGGGAGGAAGGTAGCAACGACAGAGGAACAATTAAATATATAAGGCTTCAAAGTAAGTAAATGATAGGAAGTAGAGACAGAGTAACGGAAAGTAAGGATGCCAAGGAACAAGATAGACGAGAAAAATAACATAAAAGTGGAAGAAACAAGATAGCAAGGAAAGAGGACAACTAAACAATATAAAGAATCAAAGTAGGTATAAGAGGGGAAGTACAAAGTAACGAAAAGAAGGAATGGTAAGGAACAAGGCAACAACGAAGAGAAAGCAATGTAAACAAAAAAGAACAAAGTAGCAAGGAAAGCGGACTACGTAACAATATAACGAGAACACAATAAGGGGAAGTGCAAAGTAACGAAGACATTTAATGGTAAAGAACAAGGCAACAACGGGGAGGAGGAAGCAATGTAACGGAGGAAGGAACAAGATAGCAAGGAAAGAGAACAACGTAACAATATAAGGGGAAGTACCCAGTAACGAAATGTTGTGATGTTAAGGAACAAGGCAACAACGGGGAGGAGGAAGCAATGTAACGGAGGAAGGAACAAGGCAGTAACGAGAAGGAACAAGGTCTCAGTAATGTTAAGTGTCATCAGGGTGGTCTCTCTGCATCATGTTTGGTTTCGTACCCAAACTAATGAGTGGTTTAGGCTGGCTGGTTCTTGCTAGTTTACCATAATGCATGTACGTGTGTGTTATGAAATGTGTGTGCGTGCGAGTGTGTGTGTGTGTGTAGTGTAGGTAGTGTAGCTTAGGGCTTATGTAATGCAGTACTGTTTAGTGTGTGTGTGTGTGTGTGCAATTTACTGTTATGTACTCGTACATGCATTGTTGTGTCTGTTTGTGTTCGTGTAGTATATTGTGTTTTAATATTCTCTGCTTAGGTAAATATTCGACAGTGTGTGTGTGTGTGTCTGTGTGTGTGTGTGTGTGTGTGTGTGTGTGTGTGTGTGTGTGTGTGTGTGTGTGTGTGTGCTCGTCTTCCTTACTTACTCATGCGACAATATATGTATCTTCCCCACTATACTATATATGAATATATACAGTATATGTCCCTTTGCATAATAAATAGTATTAGTGCCGCTGTTATCTTCCCGAGGCTTCACACAGTCAGTCATCCATTGCCCCCTCGTTCCTGGAGCATCCGAGAGAAGATAGCCGTGTTTAGTGGAAGAAAGGCTGATTTGAGAACACAGCACAATTTGGCAATATGATATATACAGATATCCTTCTTAGCAACTCCTTGGGACAATGGAAAGAGAGAGTAGGTTATGCTGTCTACCAAAGAAACATGTATAATTGTATATTATAATATATGAAGTACTTAAGTCTCATCAAAATTTTGGGATATAATTGTCACGAATCTATATCTCATAAATATTTGTCTTTTAGTAAATAAGTAAAACTCAAGGAAATACTTGATTCAATCAATCCTTTCACTATGATTATTATTATTTAACTGTCTTCGTGGTGCAATGCATAAGTGTGTTGATTTTCGGTGTGAGCGTCCTGGGTTTGAATCCCCGGACTGCCACATGTGTTTGTTAATTTCATTAATCGAGTTTAGGAGTAAAGTTGGTTAGTGGAGAGAACATAGTAATTATTATTATTTTATTTGCTACTTTACAGATTATTTTCTAGCTTGGGAAAGGCCTCCTGTTGTCGATTGTGCGAAAGAAATAACGGAATATATACATAAAGGTAACAGGAACAATGTCAGGAAATAACGGAATGTATACATAAAGGTAACAGGAACAATGTCAGGAAATAACGGAATATATACATAAAGGTAACAGGAACAATGTCAGGAAATAACGGAATATATACATAAAGGTAACAGGAACAATGTCAGGAAAAGGTAGCAAGTAGCCTTATAATACGATCTAAACAAATGTAACGCAACTTGACGTGCGTTATATAACTTCCTATACAATCCACTAACTTATCCTAGTGTAACCTAACCTAACATAACCAAATGTAACGCACGTCATATAACTTCCTATACAATCCACTAACTTATCCTAGTGTAACCTAACCTAACATAACCTAACGCAACTTGACGTGCGTTATATAACTTCCTATACAATCCACTAACTTATCCTAGTGTAACCTAACCTAACATAACATGTAACGCAACTTGACGTGCGTTATATAACTTCCTATACAATCCACTAACTTATCCTAGTGTAACCTAACCTAACATAACCTAACGCAACTTGACGTGCGTTATATAACTTCCTATACAATCCACTAACTTATCCTAGTGTAACCTAACCTAACATAACCTAACGCAACTTGACGTCCGTTATATAACTTCCTATACAATCCACTAACTTATCCTAGTGTAACCTAACCTAACATAACATGTAACGCAACTTGACGTGCGTTATATAACTTCCTATACAATCCACTAACTTATCCTAGTGTAACCTAATCTAACATAACCTAACGCAACTTGACGTGCGTTATATAACTTCCTATACAATCCACTAACTTATCCTAGTGTAACCTAACCTAACATAACCAAATGTAACGCAACTTGACGTGCGTTATATAACTTCCTATACAATCCACTAACTTATCCTAGTGTAACCTAACCTAACATAACCAAATGTAACGCAACTTGACGTGCGTTATATAACTTCCTATACAATCCACTAACTTATCCTAGTGTAACCTAACCTAACATAACATGTAACGCAACTTGACGTGCGTTATATAACTTCCTATACAATCCACTAACTTATCCTAGTGTAACCTAACCTAACATAACATGTAACGCAACTTGACGTGCGTTATATAACTTCCTATACAATCCACTAACTTATCCTAGTGTAACCTAACCTAACATAACCTAACACAACTTGACGTGCGTTATATAACTTCCTATACAATCCACTAACTTATCCTAGTGTAACCTAACCTAACATAACATGTAACGCAACTTGACGTGCGTTATATAACTTCCTATACAATCCACTAACTTATCCTAGTGTAACCTAACCTAACATAACCTAACGCAACTTGACGTGCGTTATATAACTTCCTATACAATCCACTAACTTATCCTAGTGTAACCTAACCTAACATAACCAAATGTAACGCAACTTGACGTGCGTTATATAACTTCCTATACAATCCACTAACTTATCCTAGTGTAACCTAACCTAACATAACATGTAACGCAACTTGACGTGCGTTATATAACTTCCTATACAATCCACTAACTTATCCTAGTGTAACCTAACCTAACATAACCTAACGCAACTTGACGTGCGTTATATAACTTCCTATACAATCCACTAACTTATCCTAGTGTAACCTAACATAACATGTAACGCAACTTGACGTGCGTTATATAACTTCCTATACAATCCACTAACTTATCCTAGTGTAACCTAACCTAACATAACATGTAACGCAACTTGACGTGCGTTATATAACTTCCTATACAATCCACTAACTTATCCTAGTGTAACCTAACCTAACATAACCTAACGCGACTTGACGTGCGTTATATAACTTCCTATACAATCCACTAACTTATCCTAGTGTAACCTAACCTAACATAACCTAACGCGAACTAATCTAATATTCTAAGAATCCATTAATATTTTCATGGTCCTGTTTAAGGGGAGATTTCCACTTGAGGGATTTTTCACTGAACTCCGTTCTCATTCAGGTTTAGCCCCATTGATTTTGAGATTTTAAGACGTTCGCCCCATTAGTTTGGCGATTTTAGGAACTTTCGCCCAATTTCTGTCAATGTTAAGACCTTTCGTGTCATTTAGGGGTAATTTTTTTCCTAGCAAGCGATAGGGAGCCTGTAATTTAAGAGGAACCGGCCTTCGGCCGGGAAATTTTTCTACCGAAAAATGTACAAATTTAGCTTGAAAGAGGGTGTAATTTTAAACTTGATGGAGGTCTAGGGAACAAACTAGAAACTTCCCCTTAAACTACCAAAATGTGTATTTATCTCCATATTTGTCTCTTATTCCTCTCATTATATTATCTGTATTATAACTAATATCTATACCATAGCCTCTACTTCTAGATGTATTAAATAAGTAACAATACATTAATACTATGTGGTAGAGAATATATAACGTATATATATATATAATTTATATATATACTGTATATATATAAAGTTTCTACCCGCACTGATATACTGTACACATTATAATTTTGTGAAGCACTATTTTCACCGGTTTCATCATCTCCATATCCCAGGCGAGGTGAATCAATGGAAAACAAAAATGGATGAATAAATCGAATGTTCCCGCATATATATCATCGACGCCTGCGCATATATATCATCGACGCCTGCGCATATATATCATCGACGCCTGCGCATATATATCATCGACGCCTGCGCATATATCATCGACGCCTGAGCATATACCATCGACGCCTGCGCATATATATCATCGACGCCTGCGCATATATATCATCGACGCCTGCGCATATATATCATCGACGCCTGCGCATATATATCATCGACGCCTGCGCATATATATCATCGACGCCTGCGCATATATATCATCGACGCCTGCGCATATATATCATCGACGCCTGCGCATATATATCATCGACGCCTGCGCATATATATCATCGACGCCTGCGCATATATATCATCGACGCCTGCGCATATATATCATCGACGCCTGCGCATATATATCATCGACGCCTGCGCATATATATCATCGACGCCTGCGCATATATATCATCGACGCCTGCGCATATATATCATCGACGCCTGCGCATATATCATCGACGCCTGCGCATATATATCATCGACGCCTGCGCATATATCATCGCCGCCTGCGCATATATATCATCGACGCCTGAGCATATATATCATCGACGCCTGCGCATATATATCATCAGCGCCTGCGCATATATCATCGACGCCTGCGCATATATATCATCGACGCCTGCGCATATATATCATCGACGCCTGCGCATATATATCATCGACGCCTGTGCATATATATCATCGACGCCTGCGCATATATATCATCGACGCCTGCGCATATATCATCGACGCCTGCGCATATATATCATCGACGCCTGCGCATATATATCATCGACCCCTGCGCATATATATCATCGACGCCTGTGCATATATATCATCGACGCCTGCGCATATATATCATCGACGCCTGCGCATATATATCATCGACGCCTGCGCATATATATCATCGACGCCTGCGCATATATATCATCGACGCCTGCGCATATATATCATCGACGCCTGAGCATATATATCATCGACGCCTGCGCATATATATCATCGACGCCTGCGCATATATATCATCGACGCCTGCGCATATATATCATCGACGCCTGCGCATATATATCATCGACGCCTGCGCATATATATCATCGACGCCTGAGCATATATATCATCGACGCCTGCGCATATATATCATCGACGCCTGCGCATATATATCATCGACGCCTGCGCATAGACACGAGGAAAAATTAATATTTGATCATCGTTACACCGAATAATTACCAGGTGGGGAGCCAAACCCGAATAACTTAAGGGGGCCCACCTCGCTTTTGTCTTCTCTCTCTCTCCCTCTCTCTTTGGTTTGTATCCATTCGGCCCCATTCAGCCTACTGTTTTAAGAACCCCATCCAGGTGTCAATATTTTCCTGGCGAGCGGAAGCGAGTCAGCATATATATTTTTTGTTTTGACAGCAAGCTAAATCTGTACATTTTTCGTTAGAAAAATGTCTCCGGCGAGGCCGGATTTCTCAATACAATGTCGGCTCGCTATCTCTCGCCAGGAAAAAATAGACACCTGGATGGGGAAAAACGTCTTAAAACAGTTGGCTGAATGGGGCCGAATGGATACAAGCCAGTGAAATGAAGAAAAGGTGATAAAGGTTAAAAAATAAATATATATTGTTGGAGGACAAAATTAATCAAGCTAAAGTTTGGCGTGTTTGTTTCTGCCGGGAATTGTGGGATATTTTGCATTTTCGACGCTTTCTTGACTTTAATCAATATTGTTGGCATTCATTGTGTATATTCAAAGGCGCCCGCCTAGCATATAAGAACTTTATTTGTTATTTGCATGTTCTTCTGTATAATATTTGTACTGTCCTTATTTAAAAACAAAAAAAAATCTATTCATATAAGCAAATACGTGCGTGTGAGCGAATGTGTGTGCACACTAATGTGTACACAGATATGGTTGAGCATACTTGCAAATTGCGTATATTTGTGTGTGTGATTATCGGTTCGTCGCTGTGGTTTGATCTCTGCTATGATAACAATCACTATTGTAAAGGTTATAAATGATTCTTTGGAGTTAGAATAATAACATGCTGAATAGCTCCTTAAAGATGAATACAAGATTTCAATATCGTAGCATATTAACTTACTCAGCATATGAAGACTGTCTCCGTATATATGTATATACTATATATATATATATATATATATATATATATATATATATATATAAATGTGTACTGTATATATATGTGTATTTTGTTTTGTTTTTGTATTTACTGTAGATGTCTTACATTATACTCGGTGAATATTTCTAAACAACACAAGAAGGAAAAGCAGATGGAAGAACATTTCTACAGGCTGACGTAATAAGATATTGGACAAGAAGTGGCAGAACGGGAGGACATAACGTTGCAGGGGATAATAATGTGTCGATGGTAGTAAGAAAAACATGAGCTAAACAAAAAGACGCTTCAAAAAGGGAAAATATTACGTGGTATTACAGATAAAACTTAACGAATCAAGACGAGAAAGATATTTTGATAAGTTCTTTTGTCTTTATCTTGTGCTGTTCTTGTGTTGGATTGTTTTACATTTAAATAACCGTCTTGGTGGTGTAATGGTTAAGGTGTTTACAAATCTGTGTGTGATAACCCAGGTTCGAATCCCGGTGGATCACGTATATGCTTTCATTAATTTCATTGGAGGTGTTTGGTGGTGTGGTGAAATGAATACAAAATAGTTTAATAATACGATAACATTCCAAGCATGAAATTGTTAAAAGTAAAGATAGAAAGAGACAAGCACACAACGCCACGTACTCCAAACCTCAGGAAAGCCACAGAAGCGTAAAGATAAATATATTTGCAGGATAAAAGTGATGAAGACCTCGGCAGAAATTACGGAAAAACCACGTTGAAATGAAGATGCTGGAGGAATAGATTAAGGGAGCCCGCTTCGTTTTTTTTCTCTTTCTCTCCCTCTCTCTTTGGCTTGTATCCATTCGGCCCCATTCAGCCTACTATTTTATGACGTTTGCCCCCATCCAGGTGTCAATATTTTCGTGACGAGCGGTAGCGAGCCAGCATATATATATATTTGTTTTGACAGCAAGCTAAATTTTTACATTTTTCGATAGAAAAATTTCTCCGGCGAAGCCGGATTTCTCCATACAATGCTGGCTCGCTATCGCTCGCCAGGACGAAATTGACACCTGGATGGAGAGAAACGTCTTAAAACAGTTGGCTGAATGGGGCCGAATGGATACAAGCCAGGGAAAGAGAGAAAAGGAGAGAAAGATAAACAAAAAAGGCCGGTGACCCCCCTTAACAGAACGACGCGACTCCTCCCAACTTAGGAACGCCCATAATCCTCTCTCTCTCTCTCTCTCTCTCTCTCTCTCTATATATATATATATATATATATATATATATAATATGTGTGTGTGTGTTGTAGTACCCAGTTGTGTATACTTCAAAAAATCCCTTTGCAGCGCCGTTAATGGACGAAATAACTTGAAAAATTACGGTACCTTTAGAAATTAGAATGCTAATCCGTGTAATTTCCGCAAACACCACTCAATCCCACAAATTTCGTTTAGCATCAGGAACTGGCAAGGGAGAGAGAATTGCTTAAGAATACAATCATCAATCCTAGAGTTCTATATTGTCCTCTTCATGCGCATCGTCTACTTCTACTTTTATATGTATTTTTTTTTAGTTTAATTAATTTATTCTATTGATGGATTCATTATATTTTTTGTTTAGTTTAATTAATGTATTCTATTTTTTGTTTAGTTTAATTAATTTATTCTATTGATGGATTCATTATATTTTTTGTTTAGTTTAATTAATGTATTCTATTTTTTGTTTAGTTTAATTAATTTATTCTATTCATGGATTCATTATATTTTTTGTTTAGTTTAATTAATGTATTCTATTTTTTGTTTAGTTTAATTTATTTATTCTATTCATTGATTCATTATATTTTTTGCTGGGCTGCGTTTCTCTCCCTCCTCTCCTCCCTGCACTTTCTCCTTGTCCTCTTATCCTCGTATTTATTCCCCTGGCAATGGATCTTCCCCACATATCTTTGCTTTTCTTTCTGCTATAATCGATTCTGGTTCGTACCCTTAAGCCACTGTCACACGAGCGGCTTTTTCCGTCAATTTTCCAGGAGCAAGTTTGGTCTCGTATTATTTCTGTACATTGTTGCACTGGTATCGGCAACTAGACTGAAGGTAGATTATGTTAGGCGGTTGAATTCTGATAAAGTATATATTTTTCAGCTTTCAGACCATAATTGCCCGTAAAAATTGCTCGAAAAAGGGCTCGTGTGACTCCGGCTGTATCGTCTCACTCGGTTATTCTCTGCATATTTACATTTCATATTAGTTTAGTATTAAGGGAGCCCACCTCGCTTGTTTGCTCTTTCTCTCCCTCTCTCTTTGGCTTGTATCCATTCGGCCCCATTCAGCCTACTGTTTTAAGACGTTTACCCCCATCCAGGTGTCAATATTTTCCTGGCGAGCGGTAGCGAGCCAGCATATATATATATATTTTTGCTTTGACAGCAAGATAAATTTGTACATTTTTCGGTAGAAAAATGTCTCCGGCGAAGCCTGATTTCTCCATACAATGCTGGCTTGCTATCGCTCGCCAGGAAGAAATCGACACCTGGATGGGAATAAACGTCTTAAAACAATTGGCTGAATGGGGCCGAATGGATACAAGCCAGAAAAAAAGAGAGAAAAGGAGAGAAAGATAAAACAAAAAACGGTGACCCCCCTTAATTCTCCTACATTTCGTTCTCTGCAAAAAATCCGCTGTTTGTTATTATCCCACGCCCACGTTCCTTACATCTGTCTTCCTATCCCACGCCCACGTTCCTTACATCTGTCTTCCTATACCACGCCCACGTTCCTTACATCTGTCTTCCTATCCCACGCCCACGTTCCTTACATCTGTCTTCCTATACCACGCCCACGTTCCTTACATCTGTCTTCCTATACCACGCCCACGTTCCTTACATCTGTCTTCCTATCCCACGCCCACGTTCCTTACATCTGGCTTCCTATCCCACGCCCACGTTCCTTACATCTGTCTTCCTATACCACGCCCACGTTCCTTACATCTGTCTTCCTATCCCACGCCCACGTTCCTTACATCTGGCTTCCTATCCCACGCCCACGTTCCTTACATCTGTCTTCCTATTACGGTTGTTCACTTCCTCTTCTCCTCCTATACCTGGCTTCCTCTGCGTCCACTCCCTTCCCTTGGTCGTGTTTATCTCGTCATCTACTTGTTGGTTCTTTCTTGTGGTGTTGTTTATGTCATCAGTTTAGGGTTTCCGGTTGGTCCAGCCCTACTGTATAACTGGACTTCTACACCTTCTCTCTGTTGATCATGTGTGTACCGTTTTACTTCATGATCAAACCTCTCACTCTCACTCTCAGTCTCTCACACACTCTCACTCTCTCTCTCTTTCTCTCTCACACACTCTCTCTCTCTCGCTCATCTTGGATTCCTGTTTTTAATCTTCTTGCTCCCACTGTTGGTCCCTTGCTGCTACTGCTATTACCCCACCTACTTGTGTCTTGCTGCTCCTACTACCATCCTCGGACGTGTTCTTGACCTTTCCCTTGCTCCTCCTCCTGTTTCTATGTCTCCATTTATTCTTAGTATTCATCTTGTTGCTATTTTTAATCTACCTGCTTCTGTTCATATTGCCCCTGCTTACTATCCTTGTTTTTGTTCCCCCTGCTTGTTATTCTTCCCCTGCTTCTGTCCCCTCTCTTTCTATACCCTTTACTCCTAGTTCCCCTGTTTTTTCCCCTTTCCCCTCTCCGTCTATGCCCCGTGCTCCTATAGTTCCCCTGCAGTATCCCCTTCCCCTGGTGTTACTGTTTCTGCCCCACCTGCTCTTGTCCTACTGGTTGGGTCCCGGACATGGCCACCTTCACCTTAAGGGGGTAGTGCTCGTTTGTTGGGTCTCTTTATGTATATATTCCTTTATCTTTATGTATATATTCCTTTATCTTTATGTATATATTCCTTTATCTTTATGTATATATTCCTTTATCTTTATGTATATATTCCTTTATCTTTATGTATATATTCCTTTATCTTTATGTATATATTCCTTTATCTTTATGTATATATTCCTTTATCTTTATGTATATATTCCTTTATCTTTTGGTTTCCTCGCTAGACCTCCATCAAGCTTAAAGAAACACCCCCTAGACCCCCTATCAAGATAAATGTGTACATTTTTTGGTAGAAAAATGTCATGGCCGAAGGCCGGTTCCTTTTAAAATTACAGGCTCGCTATCGCTCGCCAGGAAAAAAAATAACACCTAAATGGCACGAAAGGTCTTAATGTTGGCAATGTAATGGGACTAAATATCTCAAAATAGCCAAACTCACGGAATCAACGTCTTAAAACCTCAACAACTAATATGCTAAACATGAGGGAGAAGGGGGTCCAGAAAAAGCGAAGACTACTCCCTTAATACCCAGTCAGAGGCGGGAGGGGCGGTTTTTTTGCTCCTACTGCTTCACCCACTTGCCTACTTTTCAGCCCCCCCCCCCCACCCCTCCTACGGCCCCCCCCCCCTCCCCTCTCCTGTGCGTCCTTCCTTTCTCCGGCGTGTGTCATCTATTTATCTCCTTTGTCCTTTATTATCATTCGGTAGGCTTTCTGTCGCGCGCTTTCTTTCTTCGTCATCTAGCCTTTGTTTATGATTCTCGTCCACTTCGTTTTGTTCATCATTTCTTAATCTCGTTTCTTTTGTTTCATTGTTTTCCCTCTTAGGTTCATCATTATCTACGTTCTTTCTTAGTTTCGGTGTGAGTATCCTAGGTTCGAGTCCTTGGAGTGCCACATGTATTTGTTGATTTCATTAATTGAGTTTAGATGTGAAGTTGGTTGGTGGAAAAAACATAATAATTATATCATCTTGTCTGTCCTTTATTTGTTGCTATTGCTTCCCCCAACTTGCCTACTTTTCAGTCTCCCCTTCCTTCCCTCTAGGTCCCTCCCTGCGTTCTTCCTTTATCTTGTGTTGTCTTGGCTCGCTTGCCTTCGTAATTTATGTCGTGGGCTTAAGGGGAGGTATTTAGTTTGTTCCCTAGACTTCCATCAAGCTTAAAATTACACCCCCTATACCTCATTTCAAGATAAATTTGTAAATTTTTCGATAGAAAAATTTCACGGCCGAAGGCCGGTTCCTCTTATATTACAGGCTCGCTATCGCTCGCCAGGAAAATATCGACACCTAAATGGCACGAAAGTTCTTAAAATTGACAGAAATGGGGCGAAAGTTCTTAAAATCGACAAACTAAAGGGGGCGAGCGTCTTAAAATATAAAAAGCAATGGGGCTAAACATGAGAGAGCAAGGGGTCCAGCAAAAAATCCCTCAAGTGGAGATCTCCCCTTAATTACGTGTACTGTGTTTATTCGTTACTTTCTTCCTTCTGTCTTCTTTTATCCCTCTCGTCATTATTGCATTGTCTTCATTCTTTTTTTCATTATTGCATTGTCTTCATTCTTTTTTTCATTATTGCATTGTCTTCATTCTTTTTTTCATTATTGCATTGTCTTCATTATTTTTTTCATTATTGCATTGTCTTCATTATTTTTTTCATTATTGCATTGTCTTCATTTTTATTTTCATTATTGCATTGTCTTCATTCTTTTTTCCATTATTGTATTGTCTTCATTCTTTTTTCATTGCTTTTCATTTCGCTTTGTTTGTCTATTTTCTTATTTTCAACCACTCGTCTTTCTCCCTTATTGTTGTCCATCATTGTGTTCGTTTTTCCGTGTGTTTTTGTGTTGTTCTATTTGCTGCCACGGTTTCACTCACTTCCATCCACTCTCTCCTCGCCTTGCATCCTTCCTATCTCCTGGTCCGTCCTAGGGTTTGGCATTTATTAACCCTCTCCGACATATGACGCGATTTTGAGCCTATTAGGGATACTTTAAAGCCTTTGTTACCATCAGGGGTATTTAGAAACCTTTAGTTTAGTTACTTCAACCTCTGCAGTTGTCTTTTAGTTAGCTGTGGGCAGAAAACTAATTTTGGAGAGGTACGGTAATTATAAGAGTGAGAGAACTCTATTTATTATTGCTAATCTGGCAACCTCTGCGTCATATGAGCATGAAAGGGTTAATTTCTATAATAATACTTCCTGTGTTTCTCGCTTCTCCTTTTGTCTTGTCCCCTTGTCACCTTGCTTGTATTTTATCTCCATGTAATCCTTATTTAATAATTTCTTCTGTTCACGCTATTTCATCTATAGAGTTTGTTTCCTTTTCTACTGCTACAAATGTTTACGTGTTTGCTTGGATTCACCTTTTTGTTTGCGTGTCTAAATTGCTGCCACCATTTCTACCCACTAACCTACTATTGAGTCCTCCCCTCCCTCCCCCCCTCCCCCCCCCCCCTCCCTCCTCTCCTTGCGTCCTTCCTTTCTCTCGTGTCGTCCTGGCCTATTTTCATTCTTCTTATTGATCTTCTTTGTTTCAGCCTTCTTGTCAATATTATCTCTTTGCTTGTTTTTGTTTTGTCGTTTGAGATTCATTTTATTTATTATATATTTGGGTTTGTTCTTTCTCATGTTTACCTTCTGCTTTTCATTATCACTTTTTCCACTTCCTTAAAAATAATGTCTTCACTTTCTTTTATATGTATTTAAATTCCTTGTGTATTATCTGTTATTTATACCTGCGAGTTAATCACCGCTACATTTTATTGTCGCTATTGTTAATGTTGTTAGGAATGGCTCTTGGGCCCTTAGGGTGTGTGTGTGTGTGTGTGTGTGTGTGTGTGTGTGTGTGTGTGTGTGTTGTGTGTGTGTGTGTGTGTGGAGAGAGAGAGAGAGGCAGGGGGGATGGGGGACTTATTACCATATACGTTGAGATAGTTGACATTTTGCATGCTTTAAAAGTTATAAGCATATTCAATAGTCGGTGGCTTGACCCTATTTATACATCAATACTTCATACATGGCCATTCAAAACAAATGTTGAAGCAAGTCTTGCGCAAAATAGTTTTGCTTGTGTTTATATTTTGTTTGTTATCACATTATGTATTTATCATTCAGTTCAAGCTCCCAAAACATAGGGGAACATATTATATGCTGAAGGATATTTTTTGTTGTACCTAAATATGCATACAAAATAATCTATATATATATATTGTTACAAACTTTAACGTGTACAGAATATTGTTTATGGCTGCGCGTATATATTGTACAAATTAGTAAATACTTAGGAATAAACCACAACGACACACATACAGTATGTACTTATATATATACGCACACACATAACTGTATATACTGTAGTATTCAGTAATATATATTCTTTTTCGTCCTTATTTTCCTTGTATGTATTTTGTCTTGGTATTTTCTTCAATCCATCATTGCTTAATTTTGTTATTCTCGTTCACTTCTATTTGTTTACTATTTGTGTGCATCATTTCATACTACCTGTCGTTAAGGGAGCCCACTTCCCTTGTTTTCTCTGTCTCTCCCTCTCTCTTTGGCTTGTATCCATTCGGCCCCGTTCAGCCTACTGTTTTAAGACGTTTACCCCCATCCAGGTGTCAATATTTTCCCGCGAGCAAGCATATATATATATTTTTATTTTGACAGCAAGCTGTATTTGTACATTTTTCGATAGAAATATGTCTTCGGCGAAGCCGGATTTCTCCATACAATGCTGGCTCGCTTTCGATCACCAGGAAGAGATCGATACCTGGATGGGGATAAACGTCTTAAAACAGTTGGCTGAATGGGGCCGAATGGATACAAGCCAGGGAAAGAGAGAAAAGGAGAGAGAGATAAAAAAAGCAGGTGACCCCCCTTAAATTTCATATTTTTGCTTACCAGTCTTCTCTTTTCTCCTGGGACGTTATTTCGGGGTTATTCGTTATTTCGGGGTTATTCGTTACTTTCTTTCTTGTTTGTTTCCTTTTCTTTATACATTATTTTGTGTTCACTATAACCATACTTCACCAGCCTTTGCTCTTGTCCTTATATAATCATTTGTTTCCTCTTTAAAATCATCTTTACCCCCACCCCCCTTACACACACACACACACACACACACACACACACACACACACACACACACACACACACACACCCACACACACACACACACACACACACACACACACACACACACACACACACACACACACACACACACAGCGATATAAACACAATTTTTTCTTGACTCTTGTATAACAATGTAGGTTATTTTGTATGTTCTTTCTCTTTCAATCCTTGTTTTTCAATAAATGTTTTAAGTCTGATCTAACATATACATACGTTTTTATGTCCAAATTGTACTTCTATATATTAAGGTGCATCAATGTATCTCCATCATCTTTACTCTGCCATTGGAGAATAATAAAAATAACTTAATTAAATGAAAACATTAATTAAATGAAAACATTTGTAAGACATGTTGAGGGAAAAATAACTTAACCATGAGAACAGCCAACGTATGAGTAAATATGCAGTGAAGTCTATGTATGTTGCGTGGCACTACAGTAGATGCAGTCTAACGTACAAATCACATTTTCAATATCACAATTACTCTATTGCACATTTCATTATTATCTGTTTTGCATGTATTATGTATAAATATTCTTCTCATATCTGCATCAATTATTATATAAAATTTGTATTTTCAGCCTTATCTGGCTGTCAATTACCTATAAACCGTTTATTTGTATTATTATTACCCCCCCCCCACTCCACACACACACACACACACACACACACACACACACACACACACACACACACACACACACACTTCGGTTTTCTTCTCACTGTTTAGGCGTGCATCATCTTCCATGGTCAATGCATCATCCGCCCTTTTTATCCATCCATTCTTCCACTTCTTTTATCTTGGACGTTTTATTTTTTCATCTCACATATTTCCTTCTTATTTATTATCGCTCACAATTCATGTTTTTTTTTTCCTTTCCTTTATTGCCCATTCGTTTCTTTTTTACATTCTTATAATCCTTATGTTCGTGTCACTCGGCTGCTACTTCATATTTTCATCCTGTGATGTATAATTCAATAATTCACCTTTGCCATTTCTCCAGTTCTCACTCATTCCATTGTACAGTTTTGTCTTTTCTTGACTTTATTTTACTTGCTCCTTCCATTTACATCCATCGGTTATTCACGGTCTATCCCATTTTGTTTTATTTACCCTTATTATTATAATTACCTAGTCATGTTACAATTATTATAATTACCCAGTCATGTTACAATTTTGCGTTTGTTCCTCTATTCTATTTTGTTCAATTTATCTCCATTCTATCCTGTTATGTTATTTCACATTTCCTTTAATAGTATATGTACAGTATATTATATACCCGTATATATATATATATATATATATATATATATATATATATATATATATATATATATATATTTTTTTTTTTTTTTTTTTTTTTTTTTTTTTATTTAGCCTATATAATTATTTTTATTTTTATTTTTATTTTTGTTATTGTTATATTTATTTAAAGAATGGACAATTTATACAGGATAATATATACAAAGTTAAAGACACACAGACACACACACACACACACACACGCCATTCCCTTAAATAACCAGGATTGTACCAGTGTGAACTCGACAATACCGGTGAGTGTCTCAGCCCTTGTGAATCATGGCCCGCCGAGCCTTTATTACTGCTGAGATATGCTGGGCTTCTCTTCCACCATGCCACTATTTACGGTCAAGCCAGCGTCAATGTTTACATGTGTGTATTGTTTCTTGGTGGTAGCCTGTGTGAGTTATTGTATGTGTGTGTATGTGTGGGTAGCCTGTGTGAGTTATTGCATGTGTGTGTGTGTGTGTGTTTGTGTGTGTGTATGAAAGAATGTGCAGTCTCTGTGTGTGCTTGTACGTTTGTGTGTATCTGTGTGTGTGTGTGTGTGTGTTTATATACAGTAAGTTTGTGCGTGTGTGAGTGAGATAAGGGGAGATATCCACTTGAGGGATTTTTTTCTTGACTCCTTTCTCCCTCATGTTTAGCCCCATTGCTTTTCAAATTTTAAGACGTTCGCCCCATTATTTTGACGATTTTAAGAACTTTCGACCCATTTCTGTCAATTTTAAGACCTTTCGTGCCATTTAGGTGTCGATTTTATCCTGGCGAGCGATAGCGAGCCTGTTATTTAAGAGGAACCGGCTTATAGCCGGGACATTTTTCTACCGAAAAATGTACAAATTTATCTTGAAAGGGGCTCAAGGGGGTGTAATCTTAAGCTTGATGGATATCTAGAGACCAAACTAAAAACCTCCCCTTAAGGATATCATGTGCCGCATCAGTTGCTTATAACCGAAACAAAATTGAGTTCAATTCCTGAGCAGAACGATACAAATAGGGTTCCTCACTCCCAATGCTTCTGTTGACCAGCAGACTCAACCAACCTGGAGTTAGTGAACATTTGTGTCGTCCCGTGTGAATATATTAACTATGGCCGCCTCAATGATATTATGCAGGCTGGATAACTGGACAACTAACTCACCATCAGTTACAATTGGCAAACTCACGAAAATTAACGCTGCGGCTAACCACACTTCAACTTCGCTGTATATCTCCTTAACTCGTAGGCTGATAATTATATAACCTTACCCAGAATATAGAAACTTAACAAAATCTAAGATAATGTTAAGGCCGCCATTCAAGTCACACCAAGGTCTGTACCCGTCAAGGACCCGTATAATTATGAATTAAGGGGGGTCACCTGCTTTGTTTCGTTCCTTTTTCCTCTTTTTCTGGGTTGTATCCATTCGGTCCCATTCAGCCAACTGTTTTAAAACGTTTATCCCCATTCAGGTGTCGATTTCTTCCTGGCGAGCGATAGCGAGCCAGCATTGTATGGAGAAATCCGGCTTCTGGAGAAATTTTTCTATCGAAAGATGTACAAATTTAGCTTGCTGTCAAAACAAAAACATATATATGCTGGCTTGCTACCGCTCGCCAGGAAAATATTGACACCTGGATGGGGGTAAACGTCTGAAAACAGTAGGCTAAGTGGGGCCGAATGGATACAACTCAGAAAGAGGGAGAGAGAGGGAAAAAAACGAGGTGTAAGGGCTGTGCCACACTGCCACACCTCTACTACCTGTTGTAATTATACAGGCGGACATAATTAGGGTTTGACCCCCCTGACCCTGATGCCTACCTCTCTCCTGTTTTGAGAACTTTTTCCGGAACCACCTAGGTTGAAAGCCACTTACGACACAACAATTTGGTAGATGAACTTTTAGTTTTAGACTTTTTGTATGATTTCACAAGGTATCCTGTAAATAATTCCAACAATTGAGTGTTTACGGAAAAGTCACAGTTAATCAGATATTGAAAACATATTTGAAATGCAAATAAATTACGTGAACATACAGTGAATATTTAAACTATTAATAATTCAGGGGAAAATTAAATAAGTATTTTATAGCAAACAAAACATAAATAGATGCCGGAAATGTATTGTTTAAGGTAAGAAAGGAATCCCCAAAGAAAGGACTGGACCCCTGAAGAGCGATGATAGGCCTAACACGTAATCCATTCACCTCGTCACTTACAAATATGTATTTTTTATGAAAGAGAAAGTCTGAGATGTTTAGAGCTTGTCACTGGATAAAGGCCTGTAAGTCTCAGTAGCAAGGCATTTCGCTACTTAACTACCTCGCTACCAAAAACACCGAATTACAAGAATACTCGTATTAGGTTTTGTTTACGGAAAATATGTAATTATTATGTTCTCTCCACCAACCAACTTTACTCCTAAACTCGATTAATGAAAATAACAAACACATGTGGCAGTCCGGGGATTCGAACCCAGGACGCTCACACCGAAAATCAACACACTTATGCATTGCGCCACGACATCAGAATCATATTTGATTAAATTAGATTTGATTAAATTAGGTAAGGCAAGTTAACTTCTCAACTATCCAAGGGAGTTACAAATATAGTGAAGGAAACATGATTATAGAATAGTTTCTAGTATATTATGTTCATGTCAGTGGCCCAAATCTAACTAAATTTAGGTTAGGATATGTTAGAATTTGGTAGATAATAACAATTGTTAGTGTTTTATTAGGTTTTATGATTAATGTTAACACTTTGTAGCGAAGTGGTCAAGTAGCGAGTTGTCTAGCACCTGAAAGTCACGACCTCTAAAGTATCCTTGAATGGGTATTTGCTTTCCCTTATCGAAAGCAGGAGTCTACTATATACAGTATATATATATATATATATATATATATATATATATATATATATATATATATATATATATATATATATATATATATATATATATATATATATATATATATAGTTAGTCCTGGTTCCTTTTTCTACCTTGGCTATTACTTCCTCGTTCATTAATATATATTGAAGGTTTTGGTCAATGTAATCGGCTGGACTAAACTCAATTTCACCATTAAATATGTTATATATATATATATATATATATATATATATATATATATATATATGTTATATATATATATAACATATATATATATATATATATATATATATATATATATATATGTTATATATATATATATAACATATATATATATATATCTATATATATATATATATGTTATATATATATATATATATATATATATATATATATATATATACAGTCTTGTTGTATACCAAGGACTGTCGAAAATTAGTAATTAGCCATTATCCAACAATGTTAGGATAAGCCACCCCAAAGCCACATATTGTCATTAACTTAACCTAACAACCTAACCTAACCTGTCTTAGCATTGATGTAGAGGTTGACACTAAAAATAAGGTGGAAAATGAAAAACAGATAGATTTCCACTGATTCAAGATGGCCGCCTCTCTTGGGTCCACCCTTATATAACGCACTAAGTCTAATTAAATATATTTAATTTCCGAAGCCATGGACATACATCACAAAGAAGTATGGAGCATAATAGACTTATATAACATACAATCATCGAGGTGAGCGAGTTTGGTCCAGCCGGTAACATTGTCCTAGCTTTTATTATTATTATTATTGTTTTATCATTATATAATTGTGATGCATGTTTAACCCCGTGTACTTCTTTCAATGACATGGCTAGGGCAAACCCTTGTTACAGGAAGTTTTAAATTTACTTCTTCTTTTTTTATCTGGGAACCTTTACATAATATACCATGGCGCTAATTATGAAAGGTAACTACTATTATGTTTCCGAATCATAATAATTAATTCACACTTGTTTTCTCCTTTTTGTAATACGCCGATAATCTACAATGAGCACCCCGTGTAAACAGGAGTTTTCGTAATCCTCATTCCTCCTCATTGGCCACATCACAGAAGCCAGGAGCCAATGAAGAGAAAGTAACCCGCTGATGCACCCTCCCACTAAGGGCCTCTCAACCAATGGGCATTTTAGAAAAAGCGCGGGAGAAAAAATAAAACGGTGGTAAATATTTTTTGCGTGGATGATGGAGAGATAAGAGAATGGGTTATGCAAGGGGTTGTGAGTATAATTGAACGTGGGCCGCCGGGATCCTGAGAAGTTGAAAAAAGGATAGGCTTTGTTGTGGTGGTGAAGATTGGTGTGGGGTGTGGCAGGGGAGAAGGCTCTAGCTATTAAATGGAAGGGACGGCAGTAAGAGAAAAGAAAGAAGAGGGCAAAAGAAATGCGAGAAATGTATACCAAGGAGATGATGAAAAGATTAATACAGTTGGTGTTGCAAGTATGGTTTAATTTACAGATTAGGCGAAGAAACACTGACTGTTTTGATAGTGAAGAAATACCTGTGGACGCAGGAAGATTTAGCGAATAAGGGGAGGTTAGAAAATAGACTCAAAGGATAATTTAAAGTGAGAGGGGGGAAGAAGAGAAAGAAGGAATGAGAGACAGGGAGAGAAAGGAGGAATATAATATACAAGAGATAAATAAGGAATAAGAGTAAGAAGATAAACAAGGAATAAGGGAAAGAACCAAAATGAATCAAGGGACAGATTTATGCAGAGAGAGCTATGGGTATAATTAAAGTGAGCCCCGGTGTTGCTACTATAAGACGGAAGGAACACGGTCTTTGTTGTGATGGTGAGAGAGATAATTATAGAGGCCAAGAGATACGACCAAAGAGGAGTTAAGGGGGGCCACCGCATTTGTTTTTCATCTTTCTCTCCTTTTCTCTCTTTCCCTGGCTTGTATCCATTCGGCCTCATTCACCCAACTGTTTTAAGACGTTTATCCCCATCCAGGTGTCGATTTCTTCCTGGCAAGCGATAGCGATCCAGCATTGTATGGAGAAATCTGGCCGGAGAAATTTTTCTATCGAAACATTTGCAAATTTAGCTTGCTGTCAAAACAAAAATATATATATGCTGGCTCGCTACCGCTCGCCAGGAAAATATTGACACCTGGATGGGTGTAAACGTCTTAAAATAGGAGGCTGAATGGGGCCGAATGGATACAAGCTAAAGAGAGAGGGAGAGAAAGAGAAAAAAGCGAGGTGGGCTCCCTTAATGTAAGAAACGATGAGAGCGTATGATGATCGGAACAGGAACGAGAGGAAGAAGGGAAGTGGAAGAGTAGGAGAGATAATGAGATAAAATGTGTGTGTATGTGTATGTGTGTGTGTGTGTGTGTGTATGTGTGTGTGTATGTGTGGAGGTAGAGAGAGAATGAGAGAAAGGAAGAGAGAGTAAGGGAGTGAAGAACATATGAAGAAGGGTTGACAAAAGTGGGGCACGCTAGCTAGGAGGACATGCACGATAAGTAGACATAAGTAGGACAGGAGAGAGAGAGTGTGTGAGGAAGAAGAAGCTGTTGGAGTGGCTTGTTTACAGTGGAGAAGGGTTGTTGGAGAGAGAGATATTATTATTATTATTATTTGTATTATTATTATTATTAGTATTATCATTATTTTGTTTTTGCCATGCACGATAAGTAGACATAAGTAGGACAGGAGAGAGAGAGAGAGAGAGAGAGAGAGAGAGAGAGAGAGTACTGGAGAGAAAAATAATGTTTTACAACTCACTGCACGTTCTTGCCTGCTTACTAACCACTCCTCTGAAATCCTTGTCTTCTGTATTCACTTGCTTGTTCATCAAGGGGAATCCACGCAATGCGAGCTAAGCTCATTATTATCGCGCCTCCTTAACTGGGAATGTATTGCGTGAAATGCATGTTAAGTGTTTATGTATCGTTGGAATGGCTGTGGATGTGTGTGTAGTCTGTATTTTAGCCAATTGGCGACATTTGGAAACGAAGGCTTAGGGTTAATCTGTACGGTACCATTCTCACTACGGTACCAGTCTCACCCGAAGGCTTAGGTTGACCAGCAGCTTAGGTTGACCAATACGATACCCATCTCACCTTGTAACCGATCACCAACCCCAGATGGGACGTCACAACTTCGTTCACTTATACCAGGTTCCTATTTATACTGCTAGGTGAACAGAGGCTACACCGTTAGGAGACTTTCCCAAATGTCTCTTCCCCGCCCGGGTCTCGAACGCGGGACCTTCAGGTTGTGAGCCAGACGCGCTATCAGTTACGCCACGGGGAGGTATGCGCCACGGGGAGGTATGCGCCACGATATCTCTTCATAGATCTGTATTTCCCCATAACAATTTTACTATATTAATGTCTTAATTATCTATATAAATACCCACATTTTTGACTGACTAACGAAATAATTAATTGCGAGGTTACATAATTAATTAACGAAATTATTGATTGAATTACTTGCGAAATAACCGTTTAACTTACAAAATACGTATATGACTGATTAACTTTATTACGGATTCACTGCTTGACAAAATCAATGTTTAACTAACTTCATGATTATGTAACTGTTCAGCAAAATTATTAAGGGAGGATGGTTCACTTTTTGGGCGATTTTTGCATGTATTCATTATTTTTCTAGTTTCCTCCCTAGACCTCCATCAAATTAAAACAAAAAAATATCCATTAGATCCCCCCCTCTAGATTAATTTGTACATTTTTCGGTAGAAAATGTTCCCGGCCGAAGGCCGATTCTTCCAACATTACAGGCTCACTATCGTTCGCCAGGGAAAAAATCGACACCTAAATAGCACGAAAGGTCTAATATAAATATTGACGACGAAATGAGGCGAAAGGTCTTAAAACCGACTAACTAATGGGGCAAACATCATAACATCTGAGAACTAATGGGGCTAAACATGAGGGAGAAAGTGGTCCAGAAAACCGGCCCATCCCCCCTTAAGTGGTAAAATTATACTAATGGCTTGACCGACTACGTAAGCGACTGCTAGAACACAGTCTTACGGTCGTATTATTAACCCGTTCCTTTTATCATATTCTGGCAACCGTTAGACTATTTTATTCAGCTTGGGAAGGATCTCTTGCCATATTTAGGCTTCAAACGATCTCAACCAACCCCATTTATAACTACCACAGACCCTTCCTAAGCTGCATAATATCGTCTACATATAGCTAGAATATAATATAACACACGTCGCTGGTACTCAAAGGGTTAAATATGTGGGAATGGTTCGACCAATCCTATATCGAACGATATTAAGGGAGCCCACCTCGCTTTTTGTTATCTTTCTCGCCCTCTCTCTTTGGCTTGTATCCATTCGGCCCCATTCAGCTACTGTTTTAAGACGTTTACCCTCATCCAGGTGTCAATATTTTCCTGGCGAGCGGTAGCGAGCCAGCATATATATATATTTTTGTTTGTACAGCAAGCTAAATTTGTAAAATTTTTGATAGAAAAATTTCTCCGGCGAAGCCGGATTTCTCCATACATTGCTGGCTCGCCATCGCTCGCCAGGAAAAATCGACACCTGGATGGGGATAAACGTCTTAAAACAGTTGGCTGAATGGGGCCAAATGGATACAAGCCAAAGAAAGAGGGAGAGAAAGATAAAAAAACAAAAAAGCGAGGTGGGCTCCCTTCAGGACACACGGGCTCTCGTCAAATGTGGGGTGGACATGTACATTTAGTTGAACAGTTGGATTCATAAGTTTGATGAAGCCCTTAACCATATTAGTACCAACATTATCTTCTCGTTTTACTTTGTCTAACATTGAATAGTTTGTGTTCCGATTAGGAAAGACTTAATTATCACAGCTAATTTTTACATAAAACAGAAATGGTCTGTTTTCATATATTGTGGGAAACACTAGGCTCAGAAAATGGACGCTCGTTATTAAGGGATTAATGAGAAGCTGTGAAATTATTATTATTATTATTATTATTATTATTATTATTATTATTATTATTATTATTATTATTTTAATAAACATAGAGATTAATCACTATCTTGACATATTCTAGATGTTACTAATTATACGTTGTCTACTCCTCTTCAATTTCAATATTTGGCTGGTAAATATAATCCGTTTCTCTCTTCTTCTTCTTCTTACACATTTTACGGTGTTGGATGAAGTATTGGACATTGTTGTTGTGGGTGTACATGGGTATATACAAGAGTTTTAATGTTAGCTCACAGGGAGGGGACCGTGGAGAAGGCTATACACCCCAACACACTCACACACACACACACACGCACGCACACGCACACACACACACACACACACACACACACACACACACACACACACACACACTCTCTCTCTCTCTCTACTGGAACATGCATTATTTACAAGGCAGAACTACCAGGTTCATATCACACCTTGGAAAAAAAAAT
>CM064516.1:16616512-16771512 GCA_032716605.1 Paralithodes platypus | reverse complement strand
CTCTCTCTCTCTCTCTCTCTTGCTCTCTCTCTCTTGCTCTCTCTCTCTTGCTCTCTCTCTCTTGCTCTCTCTCTCGCGCTCTCTCTCTCGCTTGGTCTCGCGCTCTCTCTCTCTCGCTCTCGCTTGGTCTCGCGCTCTCTCTCTCTTGGTCTCGCGCTCTCTCTCTCTCTCGCTTTCGCGCTCTCTCGCGCTCTCTCTCTCTCGCTCTCGCGCTCTCTCTCTCTCGCTCTTGCGCGCGCTCTCTCTCTCTTACACTATACACACACTCATATATATATATATATATATATATATATATATATATATACTGTATATATATATATGTATATATATATACATATACAAATATGCGTGCTTAATCAATTATCAATACACACACACACACACACACACACACACACACACACACACACACGCACTCACACTCACACAGGTACACACACTCACCTGACCTTCACCCTCACTCTAGCTCATCCACACCCTTTCTAATATATCTCAATTATCCCTTACAAGTATACAATCCTTTGAAGGTTTCTTTCTTTGATTCCCATTACCACCGAGTGATTTACTCAGTATAAATTAATCTCTCGCTAAAATTGGACAACCGTAGCCGAGATAGCACAGAGAGGCAATTAGTTATAGAAAATATGGGTATATAGTGGCAATTAGTTATATAATATAGCGGTATATAGTGGCAATTAGTTATATAATATAGCGGTATATAGTGGCAATTAGTTATATAATATAGCGGTATATAGTGGCAATTAGTTATATAATATAGTGGTATATAGTGGCAATTAGTTATATAATATAGTGGTATATAGTGGCAATTAGTTATATAATATAGCGGTATATAGTGGCAATTAGTTATATAATATAGTGGTATATAGTGGCAATTAGTTATATAATATAGCGGTATATAGTGGCAATTAGTTATATAATATAGTGGTATATAGTGGCAATTAGTTATATAATATAGTGGTATATAGTGGCAATTAGTTATATAATATAGTGGTATATAGTGGCAATTAGTTATATAATATAGCGGTATATAGTGGCAATTAGTTATATAATATAGTGGTATATAGTGGCAATTAGTTATATAATATAGTGGTATATAGTGGCAATTAGTTATATAATATAGTGGTATATAGTGGCAATTAGTTATATAATATAGCGGTATATAGTGGCAATTAGTTATATAATATAGTGGTATATAGTGGCAATTAGTTATATAATATAGTGGTATATAGTGGCAATTAGTTATATAATATAGCGGTATATAGTGGCAATTAGTTATATCATATAGTGGTATATAGTGGCAATTAGTTATAGAATATAGCGGTATATAGTGGCAATTAGTTATATAATATAGTGGTATATAGTGGCAATTAGTTATAGAATATAGCGGTATATAGTGGCAATTAGTTATATCATATAGTGGTATATAGTGGCAATTAGTTATAGAATATAGCGGTATATAGTGGCAATTAGTTATATAATATAGTGGTATATAGTGGCAATTAGTTATATAATATAGTGGTATATAGTGGCAATTAGTTATAGAATATAGCGGTATATAGTGGCAATTAGTTATATAATATAGCGGTATATAGCTGATACAATTAGTTATATAATATAGTGGTATATAGTGGCAATTAGTTAAATAATATAGTGGTATATAGTGACAATTAGTTATATAATATAGCGGTATATAGTGGCAATTAGTGATATAATATAGTGGTATATAGTGGCAATTAGTTATATAATATAGTGGTATATAGTGGCAATTAGTTATATAATATAGTGGTATATAGTGGCAATTAGTTATATAATATAGCGGTATATAGTGGCAATTAGTTATATAATATAGTGGTATATAGCTGATACAATTAGTATTATAATATAGTGGTATATAGTGGCAATTAGTTATATAATATAGTGGTATATAGTGGCAATTAGTTATATAATATAGTGGTATATAGAGACAATTAGTTATATAATATAGTGGTATATAGTGGCAATTAGATATATAATATAGCGGTATATAGTGGCAATTAGTTATATAATATAGTGGTATATAGTGGCAATTAGTTATATAATATAGTGGTATATAGTGGCAACTAGTTATATAATATAGTGGTATATAGAGACAATTAGTTATAAAATATAGTGGTGTATAGTGGCAATTAGTTATATAATATAGTGGTATATAAAGGCAATTAGTTATATAATATAGTGGTATATAGTGGCAATTAGTTATATAATATAGTGGTATATAGAGACAATTAGTTATATAATATAGTGGTATATAGTGGCAATTAGTTATATAATATAGCGGTATATAGTGGCAATTAGTTATATAATATAGTGATGTATAGTGGCAATTAGTTATATAATATAGTGGTATATAGAGACAATTAGTTATATAATATTGTGGTATATAGTGGCAATTAGTTATATAATATAGCAGTATATAAGGGCAATTAGTTATATAATATAGTGGTATATAAAGGCAATTAGTTATATTATATAATATAGTGGTATATAAAGGCAATTAGTTATATAATATAGTTGTATATAGTGGCAATTAGTTATATTATATAATATAGTGGTATATAAAGGCAATTAGTTATATGATATAATATAGTGGTATATAAAGGCAATTAGTTATGGAATATAGTGGTATATAAAGGCAATTAGTTATAGAATATAGTGGTATATAAAGGCAATTAGTTATATTATATAATATAGTGGTATATAAAGGCAATTAGTTATGGAATATAGTGGTATATAAAGGCAATTAGTTATAGAATATAGTGGTATATAAAGGCAATTAGTTATATTATATAATATAGTGGTATATAAAGGCAATTAGTTATGGAATATAGTGGTATATAAGGCAATTAGTTATATTATATAATATAGTGGTATATAAAGGCAATTAGTTATATTATATAATATAGTGGTATATAGACACAATTAGTTATATAATATAGTGGTATATAGAGACTATTAGTTATATTATATAATATAGTGGTATATAAAGGCAATTAGTTATATAATATAGTGGTATACAGAGACAATTAGTTATGGAATATAGTGGTATAGAAAGGCAATTAGTTATATTATATAATATAGTTGTATATAGAGACAATTAGTTATATTATATAATATAGTGGTATATAGAGACAATTAGTTATGGAATATAGTGGTATGTAAAGGCAATTAGTTATATAATATAGTGGTATATAGAGACAATTAGTTATATTATATTATATAGTGGTATATAGAGACAATTAGTTATGGAATATAGTGGTATGTAAAGGCAATTAGTTATATTATATGCTATGTTAGAGTGTCATGGTCACTTCCACAGTATTCACTCCAGACTTGTGGGGGAAAGTGCATATTTTTAGGCCCCCCAAAAATCAGAGACTTATAGGACAACAGAGAACTTGCTGAGTCATTAATATTTGTTCGCGTTACTGAGGAAATGGCACGCAAAAATGGCAATTTGGATAAAAATATAATTGTAAAGTTAAATAGATATATATATATATATTTGTTTAGACAAGCTAAATTTGTACATTTTTCGATAGAAAAATTTCTCCGGCGAAGCCGGATTTCTCCATACAATGCTGGCTCGCTATCGCTCGCCAGGAAGAAATGAACACCTGGATGGGGATAAACGTCTTGAAACAGTTGGCTGAATGGGGCCGAATCTATGTGATATATGAAGGTTGAGATTGTCCGACCGTCTACTAATACTATTACTATAGCATTTGTCAGTCGATTCCTCAAGTTATCCACTTTCTTGGAAAAATATGTTTTACGTTGTGCCAATGGAAGGACTGTCTCGTTGTATTTCCATAGTGGGTACGGTATATAACTAACCAGCTTGGTGTATGCACTTACTTCGTTGCCACTTGCATCATTACGAACATGCCCTTAACCCCTTATGTACCGTCAAGGTCTTTTCAATTGTGTTCTAGCTATATTTAGACGGTTTTGTGCAGTTTAAGAAGGATCTGTGGTAGTAAAAAGGGTTAAGTGAGATAGTTCGAAGCCTGCTAATTGCTGGAGACCCTTTTTAAACTGAATATAATCGGCCAAAGGTAGCCAGAATAAAGTTACAAAGACGTCGCCGGTAAAGAAGGGGTTAAATTTGCATTGTGATCCCGTTCTATAATTGTTCCCTATGTGTGTGTGGACAGACAGACAAATCTAAATACATACAAATAAAATAATTAAAGCATTAACCTATGTGTGGGAAGTACCAACACCATTACCAACATCAACAACAAAACACTAAAGATACACCACACACACACACACACACACACACACACACACACACACAGTTACATCATCACAACACCACCACCACCTTTCATTAAGGGAGCCCACCTCGCTTTTTTTTTCTCTTTCTCTCCCTCTTGGCTTGTATCCATTCGGTCCCATTCAGCCTACTGTTTTAAGACGTTTACCCCCACCCAGGTGTCAATATTTTCCTACCGAGCGGTAGCGAGCCAGCATTTATATATTTTTATTTTGACAGTAAGCTAAATTTGTAAATATTTCGATAGAAAAATTTCTCCGGCAAAGCCGGATTTCTCCATACAATGCTGGCTCGCTATCGCTCGCCAAGAAGAAATAGACACCTGGATGGGGATAAACATCTTAAAACAGTTGGCTGAATGGGGCCGAATGGATACAAGCCAGGGAAAGAGAGAAAAGGAGAAACAAAAATCCGGTGACCCCCCTTAACCCACATCACACTAATACCATATTCCCTCTAAGCACCCCCCCCCACCCCCCCCACCACCACCACCACCACCACCACATCACAATGACCGCACAGCCACCACTTTACTTATTCACAGCCCTTCCCATCACCAACATTGCAAAGTATCCATCAACATTTCTCATTTATTTTGAAGAATTTGAAGTGAAATGTGGAGCTAATTATATTTCCATTATTATTCACAGCCTCCGATAGTGCAGTTGGAATGATTGTACATGCTAAGATTGGTATGCAGGATTCGAAACTGCATAATAAATCGTAGGCTTGTGCAGCATTATTTAACTGTCTTCGTGGTGCAATGCATAAGTGTGTTGATTTTCGGTGTGAGCGTCCTGGGTTCGAATCGCCGGACTGCCACATGTGTTTGTTAATTTCATTAATCGAGTTTAGGAGTGAAGTTGGTCAGTGGAGAGAACATGATTATTATACACTTGGTCTTAAGGGCAGGTATTTACTTTGTTCCCTAGACCTCCATCAAGCTTAAAATTATACCCCCTTGAGTCCCTTTCAAGATAAATTTGTACATTTTTCGGTAGAAAAATGTCCCGACCGAAGGCCGGTTCCTCTTAAATTACAGGCTCGCTATCGCTCGCCAGGATAAAATAGACACCTGAATGGCACGAAAGGTCTTAATATGGGGTGAAAGTTCTTAAAATCGCTAAACTAATGGGGCGAACGTTTTATAATATCAAAAGCAATGGGGCTAAACATGAGGGAGAAGGGGATCAAGAAAAACATCCCTTAAGTGGAAATCTCCCCTTAACATGATGCAGAGACATAGAGGTTTCATATTGTCCATTAAGTATCGAGACACTAGCTGCTAAGGGATTCAATTTACCGTCAGATGAGATGAAAATGAGTATAATCTCCATACTCGCACCTTCCACTTTGTTAACCCCTTCACCACCATGACGTAATTGTCATCCTATTCTGGTTACCATTAGACGATTTGCATTACTTTGTGCTCTACTGTACCTATACGACTCAAATGGGTAAATACGATCTCAATAATCCGTCTTAGCAACATAGCTCCTTCTTAAACTGTATAAAACCATCTAATTTTAGCCAGAATCAAAGGTAAAAAGGCGTCATGGTGCTGAAGGGGTAAATATAATCAGAGGGAAACATTACGAAAGAATAAGTGAATGGCAAGATGAGAAGATGGGCTTTTTGATGTGGTGATTTCAACAGGACATACAGGAGTTATCTTGGAAACTATCAGGCATTGTCTCCCCTTTCCCACTACACTGCTCGCTCGCTCGCTCGCTCGCTCGCTCGCTCTCTCTCTCTCTCTCTCTCTCTCTCTCTCTCTCGCTCGCTCGCTCGCTCGCTCTCTCTCTCGCTCTCGCTCTCGCTCTCGCTCTCTCTCTCGCTCGCTCGCGCTCGCTCGCGCTCTCTCTCTCTCTCTCGCTCTCTCTCGCTCTCTCTCTCGCTCTCGCTCTCGCTCTCTCTCTCTCTCTCTCTCTCTCTCTCTCTCTCTCATTTTCTAAACCAGAACCCTACATAATCGTAGAAATAATGTATAAGGTACACTGATTGACAAAAATCCCTTATGTACATTTATATTTTAATGTTTATTAGTAGTTAATTGACCATTTTAACCTGAATAGTATCTTCAACTATTGTATGCATTTAAGATGACATCTTCCTAAATGTTTGTGATGATAAAGTTGAGCGATAAAAATGGAAGTGCATACATAGAATATATACTGTATATACAGTATATATATATATATATATATATATATATATATATATATATATATATATATATATATATATATAATTTATATCACAACTGGATAGCTTCGATTGTGCCATTATTTATTTTGAAATAAAAGGAGAAAAAACAATTCCTTGCTTCTTTGAATAATGTTCTTTTAATGTGTTACTAACCTACTACAATTTTCATTATTTCAATAATAGAGTGCAAGAAGACATCCTTAATATTACAGCGAAGTAATGATAAACCCTCATACATGTATCATAATAATGTAAGCTTACAACACACACACACACACACCACGGTCACAGTGGCCGAGCGAACTAAGTAATGATAAACCCTCATGCATGTATCATGATAGTGTAAGCTTACAACACACACACACACACACACCACGGTCACAGTGACCGAGCGAACTAAGTAATGATAAACCCTCATGCATGTATCATGATAGTGTAAGCTTACAACACACACACACACACACACCACGGTCACAGTGGCCGAGCAAACTAAGTCACCATACTCTAGTCACTTGGCTCTGGTGCCGCGGGTTCGATCCCAGCTATACCTGCCGGTGGGCTTTCTGTCAAAAACTTCCCTGGCTGTGGAGGTTAGGTGTGGATACGCCACCTCTGGTTCCCTGCCCACATCCTACCTCTTCTAGGTGTATATAAGTCAAGTTGTTGACTACTTAGGATAAGTTAGATTAAGGAATTGTGTATTTTCATCCTCATTGGCTACCGGCTTTAAGTAAACCGATTATATATATATATATATATATATATACGGTATAACTTATTCACACACACACATAAACACCATATATATCAAATCCCCAACAAGATCATCACCATGCCTACCACATCTCTATCCGTGGAAAGTCCGAATTCTCATCTCAGCCTCCCCTACTAATCTCTCTCTGCATCTTATTATCATTATTTTTTTCTCAGATCTGCTCCCATCGTAAGAATTTGTGCTATGGCCCTTCCGTGCATACCAAAAGGGGGCTGGATGGCTGGGTAGTTGTGTGAGAGTGAGTGAGAGTTAGGAGAAAGTTTTGAGAGAAAGGGAGAGAGAGAGAGAGAGAGAGAGAGAGAGAGAGAGAGAGACAGAGTGAGATTGAGAGTGAGTGAGTGAGTGAGTGAGTGAGTGAGTGAGTGCGCGCCCGCCTTCAGTTCATGCCTAGAGGAAGCTGGTGGGTTGTGTGAGAGTGAGTGAGAGTAAAGAGAAAGTTTTGAGAAACAGCTTGAGGAGCGAGTGAGAGAGAGAGAGAGAGAGAGAGAGAGAGAGAGAGAGAGAGAGAAAGAAGGGGGTAGAAATGGATGGATAGCTATGACTAAAATACTACTTTTCTGATCACTTCTTTCTGTCCTATTGAAATCACCAAAAAAAAAAAAACGTATTGTTCCATTCTCATATTTTCCCATCATTTCTAATTTGAGACAAGGACAATCTTCACAGTATAACAGTATGATAATGTGTAATGATGATTTGACTAATATTCCATTGAGGAGAACGTAAAACAAAGAGGTACATGACATTGTAAAGAAGATAGATATACAGTATATAAATTGATAAATACATTCACAATTGACCATTTACATTATTTCCTAGTGTCCATCAGCTTATTCTATCATGTCTATTGCTAAGTTATTCTGTCCCGGATATCACCATTCCATTATATTGTACATGGGAAGGACCTCTGTGGGAATCCAAGGGATGATAGGTAGGAGAAAAAAGTTGCTTGGTTAGTGGATAGGTAGGTTAGTAAGGCAGTAGGCACGGGGCAGGGTAAGTCGGTACGCAAGAGAATAGGTACGACGCTGCCAAGAAACCCCAAGAATAGGTTGTTGCGTGAATAGGGGAGTGAATAGGTAAGCGAAAACCAATTACTTCGTCCTGTATAGTTATTGGGAGTAGAGGGAATGGTTTAGTTGATTTGATTGTTAAGGGGAGGCAGACCGTTTTTGGGGACCCCCTTCTCCCTAATGTTTAGCCCCACTAGTTTTGAGATTATAAGACGTTCGGCCCATTAGTTTGGCGTTTTTAACACCTTTCGCCCCATTTCGTTGTCAATTTTAAGACCTTTCGTGCCATTTAGGTGAAGATTATTTCCAGGCGAGCGATAGCGAGCCTGCAATTTTAAGAGAAACCGGCCTTCGGCCGAGAAATTTTTCTACCAAAAAATTTACAAATTTATCTTGAAGAGGGGTCTGGGGGTTTTTCTAAGCTTGATGGAGGTCTAGGGAGGAAACTAAAAAAATATATGAATAAATGAATTAATAGACCAAACAAACAGTCAGTCTCCCCTTAAGTAGAAAATGGGTAAAACGGAATAGGTAGGTTAGAATAGGTGAGTGGGAAAGGTAGGCGGGGTCAATGGGAAGGTAGGAGGAGGAGGATAGGGCAGTGTGACTCGTACACACACTCACATACGCACACACACACACACACACAGCATCTCACACTCTTTCTCCACCTCCCGTCTCACTCACACGCACCCATCTCGCCTCCCGCATAGATCCACGCTTCCTCTAACTTTCCTAATCATTCTTTATTACAATTACGAGTTTAATAAGTATATGGAGCCATGGAGGACGAAAGTATTTGACTCGCTCGTGAGGTGGAAGTGATATATAACCGTACTACGTTTGTCTTGTGATTTTTCTGAGAGCGTAAAGGAAAGAGGCTTGAACGAGAAGCTAAGGACGGGAAGGTTTAAGAAGCTTGAAGGTGATCCTACACTACACATCGGACACTTTGACCTGGTGAGTACTAATTTAATTGGAAGTTTTTGGTGATAGTGAAAGGTATTAGTCCTTATGTGTGGATTAAGATTGAATTACATTATGAATAGCAGCCTGTGGTGGATAAGGACCAGTTTGAAAATAGTACTGCTATAGTAATAGAAAAGGTTGTAATGGTGATGGCACTAGTTGTCATAATTATGGTGTCGTGATATGAAAGCAATTATTCAACCGAGCGGTGATTAGTGAGTGAAATATCTAGTCAATGTTTATTGTAAATACGTTTATTGTGTTGACATGACCGTTTACAGACAGAAAATTACAAAGGTAGCCATACTTTCGTTTCTTTGCCGGCTGATATATATATATATATATATATATATATATATATATATATATTGTTTGTATTTCAATAAGTATTCTGAATTGTATAACAAATAAATAGCGGTGGTGATCAATGGAGATATACCTGTATATGAATATACTCTTTAGCTTCTCCAATACCCTAATAATTCGATTATTTGTATATAAAGCAACAATAATTGATACAAACTCTAGATAATAATAAACGTTAAGCTAGCATGCCAAACGGTTTGATAAACCGAATGTTTTACAACCAGTGTGAGCATGTGTTAGCTAATTTGGTATGATTAAGAGGCATGAAGTGCATCTAAGAAAATGAGGAAGTGTCTGTTTTAAGGTTTCATTAAATTTAATTTACCTTTTTTGGTCTTGAACCTTAATTCGAATTAGTGTTTTAGTCCGTATTTTATTTAGTTCAATTGGAAGAATTATCTATTTATAGTCCAACGACCTCAATAGTCAATTAGAAGCATTATCTACTGTAGTTACTACTGAGATCCCTGGCCTACAGCCTTAAAGTTCCCTTACATTGTTCTCCTCTAAAAAAGTACTTGATATGTTTTTGTTAATCAGTTCAATATTTAAGTAACACAATACAAGATTATATGAGTGTGTTGTGTGTCCTACCTATATCAGTTTAAGTAACACTATACAAGATTATATGAGTGTGTTGTGTGTCCTACCTATATCTTAAAATTCGGCCTTCATGGTTCAAAGTCAGTAAAGAAGCTCAAGGACTTTCGACCCCACATACATATATTTGAAATACACAAACACAAGCGGTATCCCACCATATAGTTTATATATTTATTTATTTATTTGTATATATTTCTTATTCTTGATTTAATAAGAAAATACTCAACAAACCTTGAATATATAAGCTGTTTTTATCACGGATACATTTGTTTAGCTTGTAACTTGTGAGATAACCAGAGTTTAAATATTAGAAGTAGGGCACGACGTTTGATCGTGAATATACATATAAGCTTAATTATCAGCCTTAATCATTTCAAGTTTGGCTAACGCCCAGGAAAGAGATGCAGTCAAAATTAATTAACTCGCATGAACAAAGCCTAAATTTTCAAGTTGTATTCTGCTTTGATGACTATTTTCCTTTCGTATTTAACCCATTTAGTACGGTCGCGCTAATAAGTCATGTCCCACCTGCCATTACATTTGGCTCGCTCTGTGATGTATTAATGTTTGTCAGATGTTGAATAGGGTGGGTAAGTGTAGGAACATGTTTGTATATTTCACTCGATATGAAGAAATCAAGCTTAGATATTGCTGATACCAATCATTGATCAAACCATACTTGGTGCCGAGACATGACTTATTAGCGCGATTGTACCAGCGACGTGTGTTATATTTTATTCTAGCTATATTTAGACGATATTATGCAGCTTGGGAAGGACCTGTGGTAGTTAAAGGGGTTGGTTGAGATAGTTTGAAGCCATATTATTGCTAGAGGTCCTTCCTACGCTGAATAGAATCGTCTAATGGTTGCCAGAATATGATGAAGAGGACGTCCCTGGTACTGAAGGGGTTAACCCATTCAGTACCGGGGCGCCCTTTTCATCGTCTTCTGGCACCTATTACACGACTTTATTCAGGAACTCTAGCAATGACAAGACTTCAAACTATCTCAACCAACCTTTTTAACTACCACAGATCCTTCGCAAGCTCCATAATATCGTCTAAATATAGCTAGAATAAAATATAACACACGTCGCTAGTACTCAAAGGGTTAAACAGGCAAATAAAGTTAACGTTATGTAACAAGGTACGGTAGACACGAAGTTTTGCAAGCGGCTGTGCGGGAGGGATGGTGGTGGTGGTGTACTGTACGTACGGGGGTTGAGCACTCCCACAAATCACTGCCAAGGACATAATACGGCCACATTCTCTTCTTGGCTTCTTTAAGGGAGCCCACCTCGCTTTTTTTATTTTTCTCTCCCTCTCTCTTTGGCTTGTATCCATTCGGCCCCATTTAGCCTACTGCTTTAAGACGTTTACCCCTATCCAGGTGTCAGTATTTTCCTGGCGAGCGATAGCGAACCAGCAAATATCTATTTTTGTTTTGACAGCAAGCTAAATTTGTAAATTTTTTGATAGAAAAATGTCTGGCGATGCCGGATTTCTCCATACAAAGCTGTCTCGCTATCGGTCGCCAGGAAGAAGTCGACACCTGAATGGGGATAAGCGTCTTAAAACAGTTGGCTGAATAGGGCCGATTGGATACAAGCCAGGGAAAGAGAGAAATATAAACAAAAAGCCGGTGAACCCCCCCCCCCTTAAATAGACTCATCCCAATATGGTCTCCAGAAGGTCGAGTGCTTGGACTGATAAACAAGGACACACATTAGTTAGGAGTCCCACACACAGACAGATATAAATGAAGATGTATTTCCACCACTCATATTGGCAATGGTATATAGTTTAACCTTTACATTTTTGACTAAGTGGGGTGTTGCCCAAAAATATTATCAAGCTTTAATTTCACCATAATAGTTAAGGGGAGGTTTTTAGTGTGTTTCCTAGACTTCCATCAAACTTGAAATTACACCCCCTTGACCCCCTTTCAAGATAAATTTGTACATTTTTCGGTAGAAAAATGTCCCGGGCGAAGGCCGGTTCCTCTTAAATTGCAGGCTTGCTATCGCTCGCCAGGAAAAAATTGACACCTAAATGGGACGAAAGGTCTTAAAAGTGACATAAATTGGGTGAAAGGTCTTAAAATTGCCAAACTAATTGGGCGAACGTCTTAAATTCTCAAAAGCAATGGGGCTAAACATGAGGGAGAAGGGGGTAAAGAAAAAAGTCCCTCAAGTGGATATCTCCCCTTAAGAGACGATGATATTATATACCTTCAGCTGGAGTTGTCATTCATAAGCTGAATATAATTGTCTAAGGGTGCACACCAGACGAACATAAACAAGCGAATGACCTCTGGAAAAACAACGTAGTACCGTAACACATTATGCAATCAATGAATCAATACTACGACAATCTTTCTGTTCAGTTACACTCAAGATTTCTTCGTCATTTGCAACTTTTCGAGGCGTTTAAATCAAAACCTTTGAATAATTGTGAAGCTTTGTTGTGTCTCAGATGTGTTCAGGGGATAAGTTTTGTTGTGTCTCAGATGTGTTCAGGGGATAAGTTTTGTTGTGTCTCAGATGTGTTCAGGGGATAAGTTTTGTTGTGTCTCAGTTGTGTTCTGGGGATAAGTTTTGTTGTGTCTCAGATGTGTTCAGGGGATAAGTTTTGTTGTGTCTCAGATGTGTTCTGGGGATAAGTTTTGTTGTGTCTCAGATGTGTTCAGGGGATAAGTTTTGTTGTGTCTCAGATGTGTTCAGGGGATAAGTTAACGAAATATTGAATGTAACTGTAATCGATCGATGACCTTGTGCCTAACGTTCGAAGGTGGAATATATTGACATCGACAGGTTCTGGTTAGGGCATGTTTTATTAATGGCTACTGTAATATATTCAATATAACAAGTTTATAAATTATAACTCCAAACCTCTCATAACTGAGGAACAAAATAAACAGTTGAGCTGATATTGTTACCATTTAGGAAAAGTCAACCAGTAAATAGGCTTGGAAATCTACAATCAGTTTGCTCTAGCCCTTCTTGAAGGCTAGGGGACACACATTCTAGATTCGTTATAATGAATAGACTATGAAATATATTACAGACTTATTCAACTGCCTGTCCTGTTTGGATAAGATAGCATAATAGGCAGTATTTTATAATAATATTTTATATATACAGTATATATATTGTATATCTCTATATATATATATATATATATATATATATATATATATATATATATATATTATATAATGTATATTTTAACTAGAATGATCATAAACGCAAACACTAATATTGGCTACGTCTGTATACGCCGAGACTATGCTTGCGTAATATGCAAATGTTGGCTCACACGCCAGGCCGAGCAACAAATGCCAGCTAAACATAACCTTCGCCCGCTTAGGTTGTACAGGGACGGACAAAAGTGGTGTGGATGTGGATGGGAATAGAAGATGCGCTGTGGTAGAATAGTTAAGGGAGCCCACCTCGCTTTTTGTTTATCTTTCACTCCCTCTCTCTTTGGCTTGTATCCATTCGGCCCCATTCAGCCTACTGTTTTAAGACGTTTACCTCCATCCAAGTGTCAATATTTTCCTGGCGAGCGGTAGCGAGCCAGCATATATATATATATATATATATATATATATATATATATATATTGACAGCAAGCTAAATTTGTACACTTTTCGATATAAAAATTTCTCCGGCGAAGCCGGATTTCTCCATACAATGCGGCTCGCTATCGCTCGCCAGGAAGAAGTCGACCCCTGGATGGGGATAAACGTCTTAAAACAGTTGGCTGAATGGAGCCGAATGGATACAGGTCAGAGAATGAGAGAAAAGGAAAGAAAGATAAAAAAAAAAAGACGGTGACCCCCCTTAAGTGAGTGAGTTGGGGGAGAAGAATATAGACAAGTGTCAAGGAAAGCCAACCCCTTATCTCTAGTCTGGTGAAGAATATAGACAAGTGTCAAGGAAAGCCAACCCCTTATCTCTAGTCTGGTGAAGAATATAGACAAGTGTCAAGGAAAGCCAACCCCTTATCTCTAGTCTGGTGAAGAATATAGACAAGTGTCAAGGAAAGCCAACCCCTTATCTCTAGTCTGGTGAAGAATATAGACAAGTGTCAAGGAAAGCCAACCCCTTATCTCTAGTCTGGTGAAGAAAGGGTTATAAGCCTAAACATAAGAAGTGAGAGGAGAGAGAGTATAGGTATAGCATAGGAGAAGAGGTTAAGGGGAGATTGACTGGCCGTTTGTTTGGTCTATTCATTAATTTATTCATATATATTTTTTAGTTTCCTCCCTAGACCTCCATCAAGCTTAGAAAAACACCCCCTAGACCCCCCTTCAAGATAAATCTGTAAATTTTTCGGTAGAAAAATGTTCCGGCCGAAGGCCGGCTCCTCTTAAAATTACAGGCTCGCTATCGCCCGCCAGGAAATAATCGACACCTAAATGGCACGATTAAAGGTCTTAAAATTAACAACGAAATGGGGCGAAAGGTGTTAAAATCGCCAAAATAATGGGCCGAACGTCTTATAATCTCAAAACTAGTGGGGCTAAACATAAGGGAAAAGGGGGTCCAGAAAAAAAAATCTTCCTCCCCTTAAAGGGCAGAAGTGGGTGAGAAGGGAGAGTGATCGGTATTGTGAGTGAAAAAGTAGGTGAGAGGTTGTCAGGCACAAGTAGGTGAGAGGAGAGAGTGGGCGGGGAGGGGAGGGGTGGGTGGCAAGCGAGAAAGTGGGTAAGAGAGGGAGAGTGGGTGGGTCGGGAGGAGGGGTGGGTCTGAGGGAGAGTGGGTGGGTCGGGAGGAGGGGTGGGTCGGGAGGGAGAGTGGGTGTGTCGGGAGGAGGGGTGGGTCTGAGGGAGAGTGGGTGTGTCGGGAGGAGGGGTGGGTCTGAGGGAGAGTGGGTTGGTCGGGAGGAGGGGTGGGTCTGAGGGAGAGTGGGTGGGTCGGAGATTAGAGGGACATGGAGAGGGAATGGATCAGGGTAGGAGGAATGAGAGAGGGAGAGTGTCAAGTCAAAGGATATGGTTGGGTGAGTTGGAGAGGGGGATTAAGAGTTGGTCCTATATTATTCCGAAACAATATATTGTATATTGGCTAAAGCTCAGTTATGGCAGCACTTTCCAAACTTAATGCTGTTATAGAAATAGAATGTCCTGGGCAAAGGTGTAGGACCACTGCAAGTCCTCCTTGAACCAATTAGGGCAGGTGACTCTGTCCACAAGGTGTCCTGTGATCCAGGAGAATCTTCATGCTTGTGGGGCCTAGAGAGCATCTTCCTAGCTGTTGAATGCGTAGAAATTTAAATTGTTGATATCAGCTGCGTCTTCTGGTGTTTATAATATATATATATATATATATATATATATATATATATATATATATATATATATTTATATATATATATTATAGGACTACTATAATATGCTTAACATGAAACTCTCAAAGTCAATGGTCCTATTAAACCCTAATTAAACTATATAATCTCTAAGTTTATTCAGCATAGAAATTCTCTATCAGAAATAATTACTCGCATCTTGTACGACCATTCAAATACAAGCCAGTTTAAATTAGCTTAAAAAAGTGTCATATGATTAGTAATTTATTAACAATCCATAATATGACCACACCTCTTATTTTGTTATTGCATGCGCTAAGTCACGTAATTCAGGACATCCCGTACTGAAGCTGTGAACCAAGTAAATTAGTCCTACCCACTCTGTAATGAGGGGCTGTAGGTATCATGTGAGGTCACTGAACTGTGGAGGCGGACGCTACCTGGCTGTGGTATAGTGGCTGTGCGGCCTAGTGGCTGTGGTATGGTGGCTGTGTTCGCTGTGGCATGGGGGCTGTGTTGGGTTAGTGGCTGTGATATGGTGGATACGTTGGCTAAGTATCTGTGATATGGTGGATACGTTGGCTAAGTATCTGTGGTATGGTGGCTGTGTTGGCTAAGTATCTGTGGTATGGCGGCTGTGTTGGCTAAGTATCTGTGGTATGGTGGCTGTGTTGGGTTAGTGGTTGTGGTATGGTGGCTGTGCTGACTTAGTGGCTGTGGTACTGGGGCTGTGTTGCTTATGTTGCAGTAGTGGCTGTGTTGAGTTAGTAGTTTCGGCTGTGATTGCTTTGGTTGAGTCCTGTTGCTGATGTTTTGGGGAGTATGTTGAGTCTGTGTGTTGTTGCTGTGGACTTTGGGATGTGGTGGTTATGTTGCTACTGTGGCTTTTGATTGGGGGCTGTGGGGGATAGTAAGTGTCTTGGCCTGTTTCCTGTTGCTGTGAAATGGTAACTGTGGTGGATATGATTTTTTGGGTGTGTTTATAAGAAAGAGGGATTCGGAAATAGGATTGCGACTCTTATAAATGTATCATCAACACAAAAATAAGTACAGGCAGTATTACTAGGGTTGACAGAAGTAAACAAGATAAATAAAAATGCATACATTTTTAGCGACAGCATAAGTGTTTTAGAATCATTAAACAGTAGCAGTCCTGTTTTATGGAACCTTTTGAAAGATTGCAGAGAGCACAATTCAAGACTGAGAATGAAGGGTTTGCAGATAAAGTTTATTTGAATTCCATCACATGTAGGGATTGAATTGAACGAAAAAGCCGATGAAATAGCAAAACAAGCGTCAACAAGAACAAACATTGATATTATTTGTCACTCAACTCTAAAACAAATAAATAGTCAAATAAAGGGTATTCAAAACAAGTACAATATTGATAGAAGATCCCGCATGTGGGAAGAAAGTGACAGCATGAAACACTATATACAAATAAAGGACAATACCTCTTTCTCATACGGCTCTAAAAGAAATGCATGGTATAACTTTCTATGTATGAGACTAAGAATAGGATACAGGTGTTATTGGGAATACAAAAGAACTCCGACTGAAACCAAGTGAAAGCTGTGTAACTGTTCCGAGCACCACAAATTAGTTTACTATGTTTTACGGTGTACTAGAATTGAAGAGTTCAGATATATATATCATACCACTTTAGCCAAACAAATTATCTGGATGTGCGAATCCCGTACACTTGATAAATTTATACAAAAACAAAAAAATCCTCCTGTAACATAAATCGATAGATAGTTTTCGCTCTATATATGCATTTCAGAATAATGTATATGATTTTTCTTTTTACTCCTAGACTAAATTTGTGTTTGGTTTTATGTAAAAATGCCATTTATGTAAGCATTAGCATATAGCCATCATGGGTAATGATACCATGATAAAAAAAAAAATTAATAAGATTTTTAATTGTACATTGTAAATGACATTATCCTTTGTTTTTCTATGACTGCAGAGGGTGGCTCAAACTTATGCAAATTCATCCTGTTTGTATGTATTCATTCGTTTTTTACAAAAAAAAACACAATATTTTAATTTGAATTTGAGGAGATGAGGATTATATATCTGTGTCTAGTTCCTGTGAAATGGAGGTTGTGTTGCCCTGTGGCTGCGGGGGATAAGGTTGTTCAGTGATTGTGTGGTGTCCTCGTGTAAATAGTTGAGATAATTATATTAATACGCATAGGCCTACCAGGTTCATGCTTTGGGAGAATTGGCATAGCAATATTTGTGTATATCGGCAAAATTATATTATTACAAATTTCAAACCTAAATTAATATTATTATTATTATTATTATTATTATTATTATTATTATACAAAAATTATAATTTATTAATATTATATATTTTTTGTATTCTTTTTTTTTAAGTAAAGGAGAAGACGGAGACCTTAGTTATGACCTAAAATCACCCTCTTTATAGCCAAACCAAAATCTAGCCCAGTACCTGTTACGTTTATAACTGTAACCTAACTGTAGCTTGTACAATAAGGTGACTTATATGGAGGGGGGGGGGGGGGTGGAGGGGTACAACTCCCTCAAAGCCCACATAGGGTCAGCGCTCTAAACCTTTAATACAGGAGACCTACTACGTTTTAGACCTCATAATGCCTTTAGGCACATGGATTTTTTTTTTTTTTTTTTTATATAATTTGTTGTGTCTGTTTTCCCTGCCTCTATTTATTGTATTTTAAAACAAAAACAAAAATTAATAAATTTTTCACTCTGCTACACTTTAAACATTATAAATTTAAGAATGCTTTTAGAATAATATATCTTATAAAGTTTGGTATGAGAATGAGGTGACTGAATATATATTTTCCCGTGATATTTCTCAAGAATTTATTCATGGCGTTGCAAATACATGAACAATATATATTGAAGACTGGTCCTTCTTAGTGAACTGAGAATCAAAGAATGAAAGGTGATACATAATAGCAATGGTGGATTTAGTAGAGGTGGATATTTAATGTTGCGCTTGTTTGGTTATTGGTATTTGTGTTGTAGTCATAATAGTATGCATTTATCAGGGTACGTTTTTTTCGGCGCAACATTAGTGTTACACAAATTGGTTACAGACTGATGATGTGTTTAAATTATTACATTGGTCTTAAATTAAGATGCGAGTTTAGTTGTTAAAATGTAATTATATACTTAAAAATTAAAATTTGGTAAAATACTATCTTATTGGTTGATTGTGTTCTACTAATCTATATAATATTTTCGATTGTCTGTGTGTGTGTGTGTGTGTGTGTGTGTTCTTAATAGGCGGCCGCAGTTTTGGATCTGGGGAGCTGAAACTTTGCATGTGGGTGTCAATTGACCTGGATCAGGTCATAGAGGGGGCGAGGCCACGATCGGAGGTCGTTTCGAGGCCGAAATTGAAAACAAAATTAAAACAATTGAAAACAATGGCCGTTTGGGGCAGAAGGAGGCCTCCGATCGAAAAGGTGTATGGAACGAAAGTTACTCGCAGCCCCCCAAAATGGGGGTACGGATGAGGTCCGATCCAAAATCGGAGGTCATTTAGCGGCCGAAATCGAGGTCGCCGTTTAATGAGGCACAGGGAGGTCGAGGCCGGTGATTATGGTAGTAGTAGTATTGTGATGATTGTGGTAGTAGTGATTGATGATGGTGATTATGGTAGTAGTAGTGGTGGTAGTAGTGATGGTGATTATGGTGATTACCCGGGCAACGCCGGGTACCCCTGCTAGTGCATGATATAATGCAAATTTGTGGGCTGAATAAAAATGAATATTTCAGTGTGACAGATAATGATGTACGAGTTCACCGTATTGGTATGTGAGGTCATGAGGCCGGTAGTGAGGGAGGGAGGGAGGAAGGGAGTTGGGGAGGGAGTCACCCCATGAGAGGTGAGTCTGGTTATAACCTGCCCCACTAACTGTTTACCTCCCACGTGTCCTGAACCCCACTAACTGTTCAACAAAGTCTCCCACACGACCCGTACACCAAGACTCTCCTCTATAGAAGGGTTACATCATCATATTGCATCCCCAACCTCAGCCTCCCGGCTTTTTTTATCTTTCTCTCCTGTTCTCTCTTTCCTTGGCTTATATCCATTCGGCCCCATTCAGCCACCTGTTTTAAGACGTTTATCCCTATCCAGGTGTCGATTTCTTCCTGGCGAGCGAAAGCGAGCCAGCATTGTATGGAGAAATCCGGCTTCGCCGGAGAAATTTTTCTATCGAAAAATTTACAAATTTAGCTTACTGTCAAAACAAAAATATATATATGCTGGCCAGGAAAATTTTGACACCTGGATGGGGGTAAACGTCTTAAAACAGTAGGCTGAATGGGGCCGAATGAATAAAAGCCAAACAGAGAGGTAGAGAAAGAGAAAAAAAGCAGGTGACCCCCCTTAATGCAGCTCTCTACACAGTCGGACAATGAGAGAATTAATCATTTTTTTTTTTTTTTTTTTTTATCACGCGTCGTGGGTGTTGGTCGGGGGAGACACTTCTGCAGGTATCACACGAAACTCTTTATCCGCAACTATTTCCGTCATCTTTTGAGGACTATTTTTGGCACTGGCATCGGATATTAGACTGCATATAGATTAACCTAAGAAACATATTTATTTTGTATATGTTTACCCGATAAGCAGCCATATAGTAGTGTTGGAGATAAAGGTTGGGGGAAAAAGCGCTGGTGTGATTCCTTTATAGTTGATTAGTGAGTGGAGTTGGTGAGATTAAGGCGACAGAGTCAATAATGTGGTGATGTCAGTGTTGAGGGGGGTGACCTGCTTTTTTTCTCTCCTTTTCTCTCTCTCTCTCTGGCTTTTATCCAATCGGCCCCATTCAGCCTACTGTTTTAAGACGTTTATCCCCATGCAGGTGTCGATTTTTTCCTGGCGAGCGGTAGCGATCCAGCATATTTTTTAGAATGTTTTTGACAGCAGGCTAAATGTGTACATTTTTTAATAGAAAAATGTCTCCGGCGAAGCCGGATTTCTCCATAGGCTACAATGCTGGCACGCTATCGCTCGCCAGGTAGAAATCGACACTTGGATGGGGATAAACATCTTAAAACAGTTGACTGAATGGGACCGAATGGATACAAGCCACAGAAAGAGAGAAAAGGAGAACAAAAAAAGCGGGTGACCCCCCCTTAATGATGGTGACGGTGGTGATGGTGTTCAGCCAAGGTCACACCAGCCCAGGGTTTGTAGGTGAACTGTATCAGAGTCTGGAATCCGATACAAGTTGCCAGTATATTTTCAGGATCATTTGTTTTGTTATGTTTGTTCTTGTATACCGGTATGTCTGTGTATGTGTTTAATGTTTTGTTATGTTTGTTCTTGTATACCGGTATGTCTGTGTATGTGTTTAATGTGTTGTTATGTTTGTTCTTGTATACCGGTATGTCTGTGTATGTGTTTAATGTTTTGTTATGTTTGTTCTTGTATACCGGTATGTCTGTGTATGTGTTTAATGTTTTGTTATGTTTGTTCTTTTATACCGGTATGTCTGTGTATGTGTTTAATGTTTTGTTATGTTTGTTCTTTTATACCGGTATGTCTGTGTATGTGTTTAATGTTTTGTTATGTTTGTTCTTTTATATGTCTGTGTATGTGTTTAATGTTTTGTTATGTTTGTTCTTGTATAATTATGTCTGTGTATGTGTTTAATGTTTTTGTAGTTTGTGTATGTTTTGTGTGTGTGTGAATTCGTTTTTTCTTTCAAAGTTAGATATGTCTCTGCAAGATTATCATCAGCAACAATTAGCTTACAGTTGGAATGAAGATGGAAGAAAGCTGAGCCGGATATCATAGTTGGTCATGAATTATTCGGCACACACATATATTACACCGACCGAACCTGACCTCCCATCTATCCTACCGCCATAACTCACACCCACCCTATGCAGTACGTCACCCTTTATACATGGGGGGGGGGGGCTAGTATGTCATTATTATTATTATTATTAATATTATTATTATTATATTAGTAGTAGTAGTAGTAGTAGTAGTAGTAGTATTATTATTATTAGTAGTATTTCTATTTCTATTTCTATTTCTATTTCTATTTATATTTCTATTTCTATTGGTGGAGAGAACATAATAATTATTATTTTTATTATTATTATTTTCATTATTATCATTATTACTACTATTATTATTATTACGATTCTACCAAGTGCCAGGTCTGCGGGTAAAAGGACAAACACACTCTGGAACATTATATCTTAGGGTGTAGTTACATGCAGGATTTTAGACCACCGGGCATGACGTATTATAAACTATGTAGCTACTTCTTGGAGAGTGGTGGACATACTGTTGCTTTTCCCTTGGTTTGCTCACCCATGGGATTGTCGTAGCTTGGCCTTTCAATCAGATGGTGCAGGGTATGTTTGCATGTGGGCACCTTCAGGCGATATTATTATTTTTTTTTTTGGTTGGGGGGGGGGGGGGGGGGGGGGGGGGGGGGGGGGGGGAGTTACTGTGGGTGCTGGTGGGTTAGCGGTACATCAATAATCTCTCTGATTCCCAAATGCTCTTCTTAACTTGAATTAAGTCTTCAGGAGGTGGAAAATTGTGGAAGGTTCTGCATCTTCTGATTGAACAAAAAATTAAGTACCTCATATGTTCGTCATACAACTTCCTTGTGATAATTTATATCCTCCTGTTAATTCTTAAATTGCATTATTTTGCTGTGTCGAACAATTACTGTAATGTCTTAGCCGATTTGTGGGTATAAATATTACAATCAATCAAATCAATTGTTTTGTTATCTACTGCTTTTGCCCATATTCGATCAATTAATAGTGTGCCCCCTAATCCAAAGAAACACATACACACCTTCGAAAACTCGCTTCAGTATAAAAGACGCCTATCAAATCCCCTTTCAAGCCAAATTTGTACATCTTTCCTTTGCAAAAAGTCCCGGACGATGGCCAGTTTCTACTAAACTGCAAGCTCGCTTTTAACACCTGAATGGGGCGAATAGTCATATAATCCCCTAATAAGGCGAAACAAGGGGGGGGGGGGGGCCGGCGGATATTTGGACCACCCCTGGAGTATGTAGGGTGAACAAATTGTACTGGTGTTGGTTTTCTGTTGTATAATATGTGTACAAAGTGTGAATAACTATCTATCTATCTATCTATTGCCCGACGCCGTGATCCCCGAAGGGGTGGCCACGAACGAACCGCCTCCATGCACCTCTGTCCCTAGTCAGTCGACGCCCCTCCCCCCAACCAGCACCGCCTTCGTTCATGTACTTCCTCACTCCATCCTTCCACCTCTTATTCGGTCTACCTCTCCCTCTCTGTCCCTCCACCTCGCTCTCATACACCCTCTTAGTCATTCTCTCGCTTTCCATACGTTCCATATGGCCGAACCATCTCAAGTTGTTCCTTTTCACACTTTCCAGCACATCTACCTCCACACCACACCTCCTTCTTACTTCTTCATTAGTCTGTCTATCCCTCCATGTAACTCCGCACGCACTTCTTAAGTAATTAATTTCCACTGCTCTCACTCTTGTTCTGAGTCTCTCAACCAACGTCCATGCTTCACTTCCGTAAGTCAGTGTCGGGATTACCACACTGTGAATAACAATGCTGATAATAATTATGATAGTTTGTGAATGGTTATGTGAGTGGCGTAGTACAGTATGGTAGACACTCTTAAGGGGGCCCACCTCGCTTTTTTTTTATCTTTCTCTCCCTCTCTCTTTGGCTTGTATCCATTCGGCCCCATTCAGCCTACTGTTTTAAGACGTCTATCTCCATCCAGGTGTCAATATTTTCCTGGCGAGCGGTAGCGAGCCAGCATATATATATTTTTGTTTTGACAGCAAGCTAAATTTGTACATATTTCGATAGACAAATTTCTCCGGCGAAGCCGGATTTCTCCATACAATGCTGGCTCGCTATCGCTCGCCGAAGAAATCGATACCTAGATGGCGATAAACTTCTTAAAACAGTTGGCTAAATTGGGCCGAATGGATACAAGCCAGGGAAAGAGAGAAAAGGAGAGAAAGATAAAAACAAATCCGGCGACCCCCCTTAAATGGGTTATGGTTGTAGTGGTGAGGGTGGTTGTTGCTGTACGTGTGAGATGTACAGCAGGTATGGTTAACACTTAAATGGGTTATGGTTGTAGTGGTGAGGGTGGTTGTTGCTGTACGTGTGAGATGTACAGCAGGTATGGTTAACACTTAAATGGGTTATGGTTGTAGTGGTGAGGGTGGTTGTTGCTGTACGTGTGAGATGTACAGCAGGTATGGTTAACACTTAAATGGGTTATGGTTGTAGTGGTGAGGGTGGTTGTTGCTGTACGTGTGAGATGTACAGCAGGTATGGTTAACACTTAAATGGGTTATGGTTGTAGTGGTGAGGGTGGTTGTTGCTGTACGTGTGAGATGTACAGCAGGTATGGTTAACACTTAAATGGGTTATGGTTGTAGTGGTGAGGGTGGTTGTTGCTGTACGTGTGAGATGTACAGCAGGTATGGTTAACACTTAAATGGGTTATGGTTGTAGTGGTGAGGGTGGTTGTTGCTGTACGTGTGAGATGTACAGCAGGTATGGTTAACACTTAAATGGGTTATGGTTGTAGTGGTGAGGGTGGTTGTTGCTGTACGTGTGAGATGTACAGCAGGTATGGTTAACACTTAAATGGGTTATGGTTGTAGTGGTGAGGGTGGTTGTTGCTGTACGTGTGAGATGTACAGCAGGTATGGTTAACACTTAAATGGGTTATGGTTGTAGTGGTGAGGGTGGTTGTTGCTGTACGTGTGAGATGTACAGCAGGTATGGTTAACACTTAAAGGGGTTATGGTTGTAGTGGTGAGGGTGGTTGTTGCTGTACGTGTGAGATGTACAGCAGGTATGGTTAACACTTAAAGGGGTTATGGTTGTAGTGGTGAGGGTGGTTGTTGCTGTACGTGTGAGATGTACAGCAGGTATGGTTAACACTTAAAGGGGTTATGGTTGTAGTGGTGAGGGTGGTTGTTGCTGTACGTGTGAGATGTACAGCAGGTATGGTTAACACTTAAAGGGGTTATGGTTGTAGTGGTGAGGGTGGTTGTTGCTGTACGTGTGAGATGTACAGCAGGTATGGTTAACACTTAAATGGGTTATGGTTGTAGTGGTGAGGGTGGTTGTTGCTGTACGTGTGAGATGTACAGCAGGTATGGTTAACACTTAAATGGGTTATGGTTGTAGTGGTGAGGGTGGTTGTTGCTGTACGTGTGAGATGTACAGCAGGTATGGTTAACACTTAAATGGGTTATGGTTGTAGTGGTGAGGGTGGTTGTTGCTGTACGTGTGAGATGTACAGCAGGTATGGTTAACACTTAAATGGTTATGGTTGTAGTGGTGAGGGTGGTTGTTGCTGTACGTGTGAGATGTACAGCAGGTATGGTTAACACTTAAATTGGGTTATGGTTGTAGTGGTGAGGGCGGTTGTTGCTGTACGTGTGAGATGTACAGCAGGTATGGTTAACACTTAAATGGGTTATGGTTGTAGTGGTGAGGGTGGTTGTTGCTGTACGTGTGAGATGTACAGCAGGTATGGTTAACACTTAAATGGGTTATGGTTGTAGTGGTGAGGGCGGTTGTTGCTGTACGTGTGAGATGTACAGCAGGTATGGTTAACACTTAAATGGGTTATGGTTGTAGTGGTGAGGGTGGTTGTTGCTGTACGTGTGAGATGTACAGCAGGTATGGTTAACACTTAAATGGGTTATGGTTGTAGTGGTGAGGGCGGTTGTTGCTGTACGTGTGAGATGTACAGCAGGTATGGTTAACCCTTTCAGTACCGGTGATGTCCTTTGCATTATATTCTGGCAACCATTAGACGATTTTACTCACCTTAGAACAAACGTCTTCCCTTTAAATTTCTACAGAATCTCTCAATTGATAACTTGCGAGTTTCGTTCTATAAGGAAGTTGGAGCTGTAGACATCGATATTTAGCAGAATTAACAGCAAAAATCCGGTTGTAGTACATTCATAAATACATAACATCCAATTCAACACGCTCTCTAGCCATCAGAAACCTGCATTATTATGGTATTTCTATTTATCATGATTGTCTACAGCTCCAACTTCCTTATAGCCTGAAACTCGCAAGTCTTCAATTAATTATTTTAGCTACCATATATATCCTTCCCAAGCTTCTTCAAATCGTCTAAATGTACCTGAACTCAAATACAAAATACGTCGGCGGTACAGAAAGGGTTACATCTTCCCAGAAGTAGGTCCATAAAATCCCCTCTTCAAGGGTCTATGATGCTAAAGGTGGGAGCTCATGGGTTGAGATAAACACGGAATGATAATCGCCAAGCTGTACATAATTATCTTGCAAAATGCAATGGCACTGAAAAAATTATTAACAATGGTATAAAGGATTTTGTGGATCGTCTATACCGGGCCTGTGACGTCATAGTGACGTCACACCAGTATCCTTAGCCTAGACTGGATGGTGGACTTATACTCTTGTGACCTCACAGGCCCGGTATAGACTATCCACAAAATCCTTTACACCATTGTTAATAATTATTTCAGTGCCATTGCATTTTGCAAGATAATTATGTACAGCTTGGCGATTATCATTCCGTATTTATCTCAACCCATGAGCCCCCACCTTTAAGGGGGTTGACCTGTTTTTGTCTGTCCTTTTCTATCTTTCTCTGGCTTGTATCCATTTGGCCCCATTCAGCCTACTCTTTTAAGACGTTTATCCCCATCCAGGTGTCATTTTTTACTGGTGAGCGGTAGCGAGCCAGCATATTTTTTATGTTTGTTTGACAGCAGGCTAAATTTGTACATTTTTCGATAGAAAAATTTCTCCGGCGAAGCCGGATTTCTTCATATAATGCTTTCTCGCTATTGCTCGCCAGGAAGAAATCGACACCTACTTAAAATAGTTGGCTGCATGGGGTCGAATAGATACAAGCCAGAGAAAGAGAGAAAAGGACAGAAATAACAAAAAACAGGTCACCCCCCTTAATGTGAGATTACTTTAACCGTTTCAAGCTCCAACACGCATTTCTGTTTTGTTTTCTGGCAATTATTAGACGATTTTATTCAGATTAGGAAGGGTATTTGGAAGTCAAAGGGTTGATTGAGAAAGTCTTTACCTTTTTAATACCCACAGATCCTTCCTAAGCTGCATAACATCGTCTAATGATGGCCGAAATATACTGCTAAAACGCGTCAGAGCTTCAAGGGGTTAACATGAGGTATGCAATTGATCTATAATATTATTGATTTGCTTAGATTGAGTGAATGACTTTATTTGTTGATCAGTATTTAGGTTTTGGTGATATTTGTGCAGTGATTATAAATTAGAATGCATTATATAAAGAGGATTAAGCCGGTGTCACACGAGCGCTTTTTCCGTCAATTTTCCATGAGCAAGTTTTTCCTCGCATTATTTCGGAACTTTTTCTCACTGGTATCGGCAACTAAACTGAAGGTATATTGTGGTAGACGACTGAATTCTGATAAAGTGGAATTTTTTAAGCTTCCAGACCATAATTGCCCGTAAAAATTGCTCGAAAAAGCGCTCATGTGACACCGGCTTTAGGGCTGCTATAAATTGATGAGGAAGAATGGATTTGATTGGCTAACCTTTATATGGTAGTGGTGATGGTATATACGAGGTGGTGAACTTGAACTGACAGTGGTGTGTGAAGGGTACGTGGGTAGTGGTGGTGGTGGTGGTGAGGTACTGGAGGTGATATAATAGGGGGGAGTGGTGAGCCTGGAGTAGTGGAGGCATGGTAGGAGGGCTTGGGGGAGTTGTGTTTCTTGTTTGTCTTGTTCTTCTATTAAGGGGAAATGGGTCGTTTTTTTGGACCCTTTTCTCCGTTTTTACACCCATTAGTTTTGAGATTTTAAGACGGTCGGCCCATTAGTTTAGCGATTATAGCACCTTTTGCCCCATTTCGTTGTCAATGTTAGGACCTTTCGTGCCATTTAGGTGTCGATTTTTTTTCCTGGCGAGCGATAGCGAGCCTGTAATTTTATGACGAACTGGCCTTCGGCCAGAACATTTTTCTAACGAAAAATGTACAAATTTTTCTTGAAGGTGAGTCTACTGGGGTGTTTTTTAAGCTTCATGGAGGTCTAGCGAGAAAACTGAAAAATGTATGTATAAATGTATGTATAAATGTATGTATAAATGTATGTATAAATGGATAAATAGACCTAAAAAAATATCCCCTACCCCCTTAAACTTTAACCATAGTAAAGGTGAGACTATAGTAGTTAAATTTACCCTGGAATACTGCTGAGCCACAGTGCTATTACATCGAAGGTCCTCATTAACGTCTGAGTGAGACTGAACACCAAGAGGGTGGAGCTTCGTCAGTACACACCATGGGCTATGTCACTAAAGGCGATATCTGGATTCAGGTTCCTATTAATACTGCTAATTGAAACGGAGGCACAGAGTATAAGGAGTTTTGCCCAAATGTGTCTTCCCTGTGGGGAATCGAACATTTGTGCACTCCATGCTATGTACGGTATCTAATAACACTGCTGTTCTCTCTCTCTCTCTCTCTCTCTCTCTCTCTCTCTCTCTCTCTCTCTCTCTCTCTCTCTCTCTCTCTCTCTCTCTATATATATATATATATATATATATAATATATATATATATATATATATATATATATATATCTGTCTCTCTTCCTTGTTTTACTGACCTTGTCTTCAACTCAGTAGCAACTACTGGTTTAGATTTATAGCCGGATTGCCTAATAAGGACTGCAAAGCTTGTGTGGCTGTGTAACTCTTCATTCCCATTGTACTCCCTTCTCTCCGATAGCCATCAAATAATTACATTAGTTCACTCGGGTTCATTGGATAAATCAATCTACACAACTGGCCCTTCAATAAACAGAAACTAGACCTAAAGTGCCTACTTTTTGCGCATTTGTCTTTACTCGGCAATTCATTGTTTTCAGTATCTAGATTATTAAAAAGAGTTGCATAAACCCTTGCATTTCTATGTACCCAAAATGGCATAACTGGAAAAAGGTGTCCGGTGTTTTTATTCTATGGTATCTCTAATCTACATCATTGATAGGGGCCACGGGATACCTGTCGTATATCACACCTGACTCCTTAAATGGTGTGTGTGTGAGAGAGAGAGAGAGAGAGAGAGAGAGAGATAGAGAGAGAGATTAATTGTTTTCCTATTGATTTCTATAATTCTCTCTTGAACCGAGTTTTTCAATCGTAGTTTATATTGTCAGCCATAATTTTCCTTTTGACACACACGTACACATATATCCCCACACACCTACTTTTGACACACACATACACATATATCCCACACTCCTACTTTTGACACACACGTACACATATATACACACCTACTTTTGACACACACGTACACATATATCCCACACACCTACTTTTGACACACACGTACACATATATCCCACACACCTACTTTTGACACACACGTACACATATATCCCACACACCTACTTTTGACACACACGTACACATATATCCCACACACCTACTTTTGACACACACGTACACATATATCCCACACACCTACTTTTGACACACACGTACACATATATCCCACACACCTACTTTTGACACACACACGTACACATATCCCACACACCTACTTTTGACACTACACATATACACACCTACTTTTGCGACACGTACACATATATCCCACACACCTACTTTTGACACACACGTACACATATATCCCACACAGCTACTTACAACTAGTTCCCAACGGTACACTCTTATATTTTTCTAAATATAAATATAACTGTTTGGATAGAATTGCGTACAGAACATGCATATCGATAAATAATATATATAGTGTTGTAGTTGATGTACATAATGTTTTTAATCATAATATATTTTCCAGAGATATACTTCCATAATTAGCAATAGGCGAAGTCCACGAATATTTATGAGTGGGCTAGAGACTATGGCAAAAATGTGTGCATATCCACAAATTCTTAAGCGGAACCCCATCCCTTGATTTTCGTCTCTGCTTCCTACTGTTTGCTCATTAGCATTCGTCCAAACTGTCTTTTCCAGTTTGCTTCTCATCTGGCGGTAACCTTTCCATTGTGTTCACTCGACATTCTACCCCTGATTGTTAGCTTCGAAATCTATGCTCTATATTTCACATATTTCTTACCATTTCCACCTCCCCTTACTCAGTACCCTTTTTATTGCGTTCATGTCTGCCAAATTTATTCCTATGCAGTTTTCTCATGAAGCGTACTGTATAATTATTGTCTTACCCAGCGTCTTTCCACCGATTGCCATCTCTTACGCATATACTCTTTTTACTTAAGCATTGTACCTCTCCAACCTTACCTTACCTTACCTTACCTACCCACCCTTACCTACCTACCTCCATCTTTACCATACCTTACCTTAGTTTACCTTACCTTCTATCTAACCTTACCTTCCCGAACCTTACCTTATCTAGCCTTCTACCTTACCTTACCTTACCTCCTACCTTACTTTGCTTTACCTTACCTTATCTAACCTTCTACCTTACCTTCCCTTACCTCCTATCATACCTTATCTTACCTAACCTTACCTTACCTTACATCCTATCTTACCTAACCTTACCATCCCTTACCTTACCTTATCTTACCTAACCTTACCTTCCCTTACCTTACCTACTTTCCCTTACCTTACCTTACCTTACCTTACCTTACCTTACCTTACCTTACCTTACCTACCTTACCTTAATTACCTTACCTTACCTTCCCTTACTTTACCTTACCTACTTTCCCTTCCCTTACCTTCCCTTCCCTTCCCTTACCTTATCTTACCTTCCCTTCCCTTACCTTACCTTACTTACCAACCCTTATCTACCTAACCTCCTACCTTACCTTACCTTAACTTACCTTACCTTACCTCCTACCTTACCTCCCTTATCATACCACCTCCCAGATCATTAACCCTCCATGCACTCCAAGATACCACTATCATTAGGGTTCCTGCCCGACCTATACTCCTCCTTGGCACCCCTCCCATAATGTTATACCTTACACCTCTTAATAACGGCTCCATCCTACACACTGCCACCTCCCAGATCATTAACCCTCCATGCACTCCAAGATACCACTATCATTAGGGTTCCTGTCCGACCTATACGCCTCCTTGGCACCCCTCCCATAATGTTATACCTTACACCTCTTAATAACGGCTCCATCCTACACACTGCCACCTCCCAGATCATTAACCCTCCATGCACTCCAAGATACCACTATCATTAGGGTTCCTGTCCGACCTATACGCCTCCTTGGCACCCCTCCCATAATGTTATACCTTACACCTCTTAATAACGGCTCCATCCTACACACTGCCACTCCCAGATCATTAACCCTCCATGCACTCCAAGATACCACTATCATTAGGGTTCCTGTCCGACCTATACGCCTCCTTGGCACCCCTCCCATAATGTTATACCTTACACCTCTTAATAACGGCTCCATCCTACACACTGCCACCTCCCAGATCATTAACCCTCCATGCACTCCAAGATACCACTATCATTAGGGTTCCTGTCCGACCTATACGCCTCCTTGGCACCCCTCCCATAATGTTATACCTTACACCTCTTAATAACGGCTCCATCCTACACACTGCCACCTCCCAGATCATTAACCTCCATGCACTCCAAGATACCACTATCATTAGGGTTCCTGTCCGACCTATACGCCTCCTTGGCACCCCTCCCATAATGTTATACCTTACACCTCTTAATAACGGCTCCATCCTACACACTGCCACCTCCCAGATCATTAACCCTCCATGCACTCCAAGATACCACTATCATTAGGGTTCCTGCCCGACCTATACTCCTCCTTGGCACCCCTCCCATAATGTTATACCTTACACCTCTTAATAACGGCCCCATCCCACAGTAATTATCACCTGTCCCTTACATCCTCATCTTTCTCGTCTTTTTCCTTTCGCTCTTGTCCCTGCCTCATCTATAGTCCTTCCTCACTAACTCTTACATCCTTCTTTTCAAACTCGACATGCTAACTAAAATGTTCCTCTTTATCACCTACACCTGTTACTCCACTCTGTCTTCATCTTTATTAAGGTATATTTTTAACTTATTTATTATTTGTCTAGTTCCTCCATCAAACTTAAAAAACGTCCATTAGATCCCCCTTCTAGATTAATTTGTACTTTTTCGGTAGAAAAAATTTCCGGCCGAAGGCCGGTTCTTCCAAAATTACAGGCTCACTATCGTTGGACCGGAAAAAAACGACACCTAAATAGCACGAAAGGTCTTAACATTGACAAAGAAATGAGGCGAAAGGTCTTAAATTCGACAAACTAATGGGGCAAACATCTTGAAAGCTGAAAACTAATGCGGCTAAACATGAGGGAGAAGGGGGTCTAGAAAAACGCCCCATCTCCCCATAATCTTCTTTGGTGTATTCTCTCCTAACATTACATACATAGTTCACTACTCACTACTCACTTCCACCCCTCCTTCTCCCCCAATCCATTCTTCGCACTGCACTCCCATATTACTTGTTAGCTCATCTTTGTCTTCTCGTTTTCTTCCTTAGCATCCTTCTTTCTTTCTTTCATATACTGCCTTCTTTCATATACTTCCCCCCCCCCCATCCTTCTCTCCCCAACTGTAGCACCTTACCTGACCCTTAATTGTCTATATGTTTACCATTCGTCCACACAATACAAGTAGGTAGGCCGGAAATCGTGAATCCTAACCTCTGTAAATCAAAAAGGGCTGAAGCAGATGGGCTGTACATTTCCTCACCTATTCCCTGGCTGACTCTTCCCAAATGGTATACATATTAGCTCGATTTCTCTCGTCGTGTATGAGTGTTTTGAACTACTTATTTGGAATAGGGTTTAGCATCTTACTCTTACCTCTCTCTCTCTCTCTCTCTCTCTCTCATTCTCTCTCTCTTCATGCCATCACCAGCCTCATCTAGAACCCTTTTATTTGTCTTGCCATTACGGCCACAATGTACGCTTACTCCGCTCACTTGTTTCTGTGTACTGTCTCTCGTCTCCGATCCAAAAGTTATATTTTTCGGACTAAATATATGTTCCCTCGCTACCATTTCTGACTTCCCTACTCTTCCTCCCAGCCCCTATATCCGCCTCCTCTCCCACTGTAAACCTGACCCTTCTACCTCTATATAAATTATGTCCACCCTTCGCCCACACACACATCCGTTCCTTTACTTATCCCTCTCCCGACACCATCACCAGACTCATCTACGCCCTTCCTTTTCCTCTCACAAACATGAGTCCATGGTGTCTTCTTGTTTTCATTTACTCAGAGGAAGCAAATCAGCCGAGTCAATTTTTCGCGTGGCTTATTGATTTTGGGTATTCAATATTTGTTGGCTGCTATCGATTACTCTTCATTGAAATATAGTTCCAGTTTACTCACGTTTGTGTGTTTATCACTGTGAAATGTAACTGTGGATTGTTTTGTACTTCAAATGTAACTGTGGATTGTTTTGTACTTCATATGTAACTGTGGATTGTTTTGTACTTCAAATGTAACTGTGGATTGTTTTGTACTTCAAATGTAACTGTGGATTGTTTTGTACTTCATATGTAACTGTGGATTGTTTTGTACTTCAAATGTAACTGTGGATTGTTTTGTACTTCAAATGTATATGTTTGTCATATTGCTGTCTATTATGCTATAAAACACTGTAACAAATCAAACTGTTATCCCCCAAAGATCAAAGACAACACCCACCACACCAACAAATTGAACCTATTATTTATCTGACGACTTAGATTTAGGTATAAACATGAATAGCCTACGAATTTGCGTTAGTGGCTGTGCAAAAATAAATCATTTATACTATAGTTAATATAAGATAAAAGTACTTATGGTGCTTCATATTGGCAGCAGGTAATAGTCGTAGGAAATGTTAGTGAGTAGTAGTAGTAGAAGTAATAGTAGTCATACTAGTAGTAGTAGTTGTAGTAGTAGTAGTAATAGTAGTCAATCAATCAATAATTTATTTCGTAAATAATATACATAGACAATGACAATGGTTATACACTACAAGCATGGCTATGGTAATGATAAGCATTGGAACTCGCATTATTATGATGCTGATAATCAACCTTCAAAGAGTTATTAAACTATTAATAATTCAGTGTTATTACTAGAATGGAGTATATTTCCACAGTCTTAGTATAAGCTAGAAACCAGTAGCCTAATCTGTATTCATATACTAGCAATGATAATTATATATGCATTCACAAAAATAAGTATTAATGATCATAAATTAAAATAAAATGCACAATTGACATATACACTATAAGGTCCACAAATTGGTGGACATACATAATGAAAGTTACTTTGAAATTTAAAAGAGTAAATTTAAAATTATGTTAAAAATATGTTCTAAATTAGTCAGATTAAGGGGAGGTTTCCACTTGAGGGATATTTTTCTATACCCCTTTCTCCCTCATGTTTAGCCCCGTTGCTTTTGAGATTTTAAGATGTTTGCCACTTTAATTTGGTGATTTTAAGAACTTTAGCCCCGTTTCTGTAAATTTTAAGACCATTCGTGCCATTTAGGTGTCGATTTTTTCCTGGCGAGCGATAGCGAGCCTGTAATTTAAGAGGAACCGGCCTTCGGCCGGGACATTTTTCTACCGAAAAATGTACAAATATATATCTTGAAGGGGGGTCTTAGAGATATGTGTGTTAAGCTTGATGAAGGCCTAGGTAGCAAACTAAATATCTCCCCTTAAAGCAAAAATAATAATAATAATATATAACAAATATTTGTGGGTATAGTTAATGTAACCTAAATACAGGAGTCCCCCGGCGTTCCTCATGTCTCTGTACCCACTGTATCCTATAATACAGGAGACCCCCGGCGTTCCTCATGTCTCTGTACCCACTGTATCCTATAATACAGGAGACCCCCGGCGTTCCTATGTCTCTGTACCCACTGTATCCTATAATACAGGAGTCCCCCGGCGTTCCTCATGTCTCTGTACCCACTGTATCCTATAATACAGGAGACCCCCGGCGTTCCTCATGTCTCTGTACCCACTGTATCCTATAATACAGGAGACCCCCGGCGTTCCTCATGTCTCTGTACCCACTGTATCCTATAATACAGGAGACCCCCGGCGTTCCTCATGTCTCTGTACCCACTGTATCCTATAATACAGGAGACCCCGGCGTTCCTATGTCTCTGTACCCACTGTATCCTATAATACAGGAGTCCCCGGGCGTTCCTCATGTCTCTGTACCCACTGTATCCTATAATACAGGAGACCCCCGGCGTTCCTATGTCTCTGTACCCACTGTATCCTATAATACAGGAGACCCCCGGCGTTCCTCATGTCTCTGTACCCACTGTATCCTATAATACAGGAGACCCCCGGCGTTCCTCATGTCTCTGTACCCACTGTATCCTATAATACAGGAGACCCCCGGCGTTCCTATGTCTCTGTACCCACTGTATCCTATAATACAGGAGACCCCCGGCGTTCCTCATGTCTCTGTACCCACTGTATCCTATAATACAGGAGACCCCCGGCGTTCCTCATGTCTCTGTACCCACTGTATCCTATAATACAGGAGACCCCCGGCGTTCCTATGTCTCTGTACCCACTGTATCCTATAATACAGGAGACCCCCGGCGTTCCTCATGTCTCTGTACCCACTGTATCCTATAATACAGGAGACCCCCGGCGTTCCTATGTCTCTGTACCCACTGTATCCTATAATACAGGAGTCCCCCGGCGTTCCTCATGTCTCTGTACCCACTGTATCCTATAATACAGGAGACCCCCGGCGTTCCTATGTCTCTGTACCCACTGTATCCTATAATACAGGAGACCCCCGGCGTTCCTATGTCTCTGTACCCACTGTATCCTATAATACAGGAGACCCCCGGCGTTCCTCATGTCTCTGTACCCACTGTATCCTATAATACAGGAGACCCCCGGCGTTCCTCATGTCTCTGTACCCACTGTATCCTATAATACAGGAGACCCCCGGCGTTCCTCATGTCTCTGTACCCACTGTATCCTATAATACAGGAGACCCCCGGCGTTCCTATGTCTCTGTACGCACTGTATCCTATAATACAGCAGACCCCCCGGCGTTCCTATGTCTCTGTACCCACTGTATCCTATAATACAGGAGACCCCCGGCGTTCCTCATGTCTCTGTACCCACTGTATCCTATAATACAGGAGACCCCCGGCGTTCCTCATGTCTCTGTACCCACTGTATCCTATAATACAGGAGACCCCCGGCGTTCCTCATGTCTCTGTACCCACTGTATCCTATAATACAGGAGACCCCCGGCGTTCCTCATGTCTCTGTACCCACTGTATCCTATAATACAGGAGACCCCCGGCGTTCCTCATGTCTCTGTACCCACTGTATCCTATAATACAGGAGACCCCCGGCGTTCCTCATGTCTCTGTACCCACTGTATCCTATAATACAGGAGACCCCCGGCGTTCCTCATGTCTCTGTACCCACTGTATCCTATAATACAGGAGACCCCCGGCGTTCCTCATGTCTCTGTACCCACTGTATCCTATAATACAGGAGACCCCCGGCGTTCCTCATGTCTCTGTACCCACTGTATCCTATAATACAGGAGACCCCCGGCGTTCCTCATGTCTCTGTACCCACTGTATCCTATAATACAGGAGACCCCCGGCGTTCCTCATGTCTCTGTACCCACTGTATCCTATAATACAGGAGACCCCCGGCGTTCCTCATGTCTCTGTACCCACTGTATCCTATAATACAGGAGACCCCCGGCGTTCCTATGTCTCTGTACCCACTGTATCCTATAATACAGGAGACCCCCGGCGTTCCTATGTCTCTGTACCCACTGTATCCTATAATACAGGAGTCCCCCGGCGTTCCTATGTCTCTGTACCCACTGTATCCTATAATACAGGAGACCCCCGGCGTTCCTATGTCTCTGTACCCACTGTATCCTATAATACAGGAGACCCCCGGCGTTCCTATGTCTCTGTACCCACTGTATCCTATAATACAGGAGACCCCCGGCGTTCCTCATGTCTCTGTACCCACTGTATCCTATAATACAGGAGACCCCCGGCGTTCCTCATGTCTCTGTACCCACTGTATCCTATAATACAGGAGACCCCGGCGTTCCTCATGTCTCTGTACCCACTGTATCCTATAATACAGGAGACCCCCGGCGTTCCTCATGTCTCTGTACCCACTGTATCCTATAATACAGGAGACCCCCGGCGTTCCTCATGTCTCTGTACCCACTGTATCCTATAATACAGGAGACCCCCGGCGTTCCTCATGTCTCTGTACCCACTGTATCCTATAATACAGGAGTCCCCCGGCGTTCCTCATGTCTCTGTACCCACTGTATCCTATAATACAGGAGACCCCCGGCGTTCCTCATGTCTCTGTACCCACTGTATCCTATAATACAGGAGACCCCCGGCGTTCCTCATGTCTCTGTACCCACTGTATCCTATAATACAGGAGACCCCCGGCGTTCCTCATGTCTCTGTACCCACTGTATCCTATAATACAGGAGACCCCCGGCGTTCCTCATGTCTCTGTACCCACTGTATCCTATAATACAGGAGACCCCCGGCGTTCCTATGTCTCTGTACCCACTGTATCCTATAATACAGGAGACCCCCGGCGTTCCTATGTCTCTGTACCCACTGTATCCTATAATACAGGAGTCCCCCGGCGTTCCTATGTCTCTGTACCCACTGTATCCTATAATACAGGAGACCCCCGGCGTTCCTCATGTCTCTGTACCCACTGTATCCTATAATACAGGAGACCCCCGGCGTTCCTATGTCTCTGTACCCACTGTATCCTATAGTCTATTCGCTGTAAGTAGGCGATAAATCATGACCTCTAACCTCTGTAACTCAAAAACGACTAGAGTAATCGAGCTAACAGTTCTACCATTTGGGAAGAGTCAGTCAAGGAATAGATGTGGAAATTTACAGTCAATTTTCTTTAGCCCTTTTTGAGTTACAGAGGATACAGGTCATGATTTTTCGCCTACTTACAGCGAATAGACTACAGCGTATATAATATCAAGGGTGGTTAATCAAGGGTGCGATGGTAGTTATCCCGCAGGTAGCAGGTGGTAGTTAGGCAAGGGTGATGGGCCATAGCGGTAAGTGATAGTTAAGGCCGTAAATCATCCTTGGCAAGGTTACGGCACGGGAGACTAGTTAAGGATGGAAGAGAAAAGTGGTTTAAGGGGAGACTGACTGTTTGTTTGGTCTCTTATTTAATTTATTCACATATTTTTTTAGATTCCTCCCTAGACCTCCATCAAGCTTAGAAAAACACCCCCTGGATTCAAGATAAATTTGTAAATTTTTCGGTAGAACATTTTCCCGGCCGAAGGCCGGTGCCTCTTACAATTGCAGGCTCGCTATCGCTCGCCAGGAAATAATCGACACCTAAATGGCACGAAAGGTCTTAAAATTGACAACGAAATGGGGCGAAAGGTGTTACAATCGCCAAACTAATGGGCCAAACATCTTATAATCTCAAAGCTAGTGAACCTAAACATTAGGGAGAAGGGGGTCCAGAAAAACGGTCTTCCTCCCATAAAGGGGCTATATATAATGGCTGTTTTTTTTTTTTTTTTTTTTTGGTCTATTAAATCATGTATTCATTTATTTTTTAGTTTCCCCGCTAGACCTCCCTGAAACTTAGAAAAACACCCTCACATAACTATCTCACTTAATCCTTTTTTATTACCACAAAAACTTCTTAAGCTGCACAAAATCCTCTAAATATAGCTAGCTTAAAATAACAAAGACGCCGCCGGTACAGAAGGGGTTAACGTGAGTATGAAGGGAAAAAGACTGTTGAGAGAGAGAGAGAGAGAGAGAGAGAGAGAGAGAGAGAGACGCCGCCGGTACAGAAGGGGTTAACGTGAGTATGAAGGGAAAAAGACTGTTGAGAGAGAGAGAGAGAGAGAGAGAGAGAGAGAGACGCCGCCGGTACAGAAGGGGTTAACGTGAGTATGAAGGGGAAAAGACTGTTGAGAGAGAGAGAGAGAGAGAGAGAGAGACGCCGCCGGTACAGAAGGGGTTAACGTGAGTATGAAGGGGAAAAGACTGTTGAGAGAGAGAGAGAGAGAGGAGAGAGAGAGAGAGACGCCCGCCCGGTACAGAAGGGGTTAACGTGAGTATGAAGGGGAAAAGACTGTTGAGAGAGAGAGAGAGAGAGAGACGCCGCCGGTACAGAAGGGGTTAACGTGAGTATGAAGGGGAAAAGACTGTTGAGAGAGAGAGAGAGAGAGAGACGCCGCCGGTACAGAAGGGGTTAACGTGAGTATGAAGGGAAAAAGAATGTTGAGAGAGAGAGAGTGAGAGAGAGAGACGCCGCCGGTACAGAAGGGGTTAACGTGAGTATGAAGGGAAAAAGACTGTTGAGAGAGAGAGAGAGACGCCGCCGGTACAGAAGGGGTTAACGTGAGTATGAAGGGAAAAAGACTGTTGAGAGAGAGAGCGCCCCCGCCGGTACAGAAGGGGTTAACGTGAGTATGAAGGGAAAAAGACTGTTGAGAGAGAGAGAGAGACGCCGCCGGTACAGAAGGGGTTAACGTGAGTATGAAGGGAAAAAGACTGTTGAGAGAGAGAGAGAGACGCCGCCGGTACAGAAGGGGTTAACGTGAGTATGAAGGGAAAAAGAATGTTGAGAGAGAGAGAGAGAGACGCCGCCGGTACAGAAGGGGTTAACGTGAGTATGAAGGGAAAAAGACTGTTGAGAGAGAGAGAGAGAGAGAGTGAGAGAGAGAGAGACGCCGCCGGTACAGAAGGGGTTAACGTGAGTATGAAGGGAAAAAGACTGTTGAGAGAGAGAGAGAGAGAGAGAGAGAGAGAGATGCCGCCGGTACAGAAGGGGTTAACGTGAGTATGAAGGGAAAAAGAATGTTGAGAGAGAGAGAGAGAGACGCCGCCGGTACAGAAGGGGTTAACGTGGGTATGAAGGGAAAAGACTGTTGAGAGAGAGAGAGAGACGCCGCCGGTACAGAAGGGGTTAACGTGGGTATGAAGGGAAAAAGACTGTTGAGAGAGAGAGAGAGAGAGAGAGAGAGAGAGAGAGAGAGAGACGCCGCCGGTACAGAAGGAGTTAAAGTGGGTATGAAAGGAAAAAGACAGTTGAGAGAGAGAGAGAGAGAGAGAGAGAGAGAGAGAGAGAGAGAGAGAGAGAGAGAGAGAGAGAGAGAGAGAGAGAGAGAATATGAAAGGAAAAAGACAGTTGAGAGAGAGAGAGAGAGAGAGAAAGAGAGAGAGAGGAAGTTATGTGAAAGGAACTGTGATTGTGGAGGACATAAGTGCTGGTAAAATGGAAGATAAAGGTAAGGCAAATCAATATGTATGATAGATAATAATTAATATATGTAGATGTTTATGGAGGTGTAAGGAAAGATGGAGGTGTATGCCAGATGAAATACACTGAAGGTTAAAAGTGAGGGTTGTGAGAGAAATATATAAATAAATTAATACAGTATTGGATTAAGGGGGGTGACCTGCTTTTTTTTTATCTCATTTTCTCTCTTTCTCTGGCTTGTATCCATTCGGCCCCATTCAGCCTACTGTTTTAAGACGTTTATCCATCCCCATTCAGGTGTCGATTTTTTTCCTAGCGAGCGGTAGCGAGCCAGCATATAGTTTTTAATATTTTACACAGCAGGTTAAATTTGTATATTTTTCGATAGAAAAATTTCTCCGGGAAAGCCGGAATTCTCCAAAAAATGCTGGCTCGCTATCGCTCGTAAGTAAAAAATCGACACATAGATGGGGATAAACGTCTTAAAAGAGTAGACTGAATGGGGCCGAATGGATACAAGCCAGAGAAAGAGATAAAAGGAGAGAACAAATGCAGGTCACCCCCCTTAACTCCTTCTGTACCGGCCATGTCTTTTATAATTTGTTCTAGCTTAATATAGAGGATTGTGTGCAGTTTAAGAAGGCTCTGTGGTATTAAATGGGGTTATGTGAGATAGTTCGAAGCATATTAAATGATGTTAAGTGAGATAGTTCGAAGCATATTAAATGATGTTAAGCGAGATAGTTCGAAGCATATTAAATGGGTTAAGTGAGATAGTTCGAAGCATATTAAATGGGTTAAGTGAGATAGTGTGAAGCCTATTAAATGGGTTAAGTGAGATAGTGTGAAGCCTATTAAATGGGTTAAGTGAGATAGTGTGAAGCCTATTAAATGGGTTAAGTGAAATAGTTCGAAGCATATTAAATGGGGTTAAGTGAGATAGTTCGAAGCATATTAAATGGGTTAAGTGAGATAGTTCGAAGCATATTAAATGGGGTTAAGTGAGATAGTTCGAAGCATATTAAATGGGGTTAAGTGACATAGTTCGAAGCATATTAATTGCTGGAGGCCCTTTTGAAACTGAATATAATCGTCTAATTGGAGCCAAGTTAAAGTTAAAAAAGACGTAGCCGGTACAGAAGGGGTTAAGGTCATACGAACAAACAAACAATCTTCAGAATGCCTAGTGTTCCGTACTTGGCAAACCCCATTATCTGAGTTTATAGTTAAGGGGGCCTACCTCGCTTTTTGTTCTCTCTCTCTGCCTCTCTCTTTGGCTTGTATCCATTCGGCCCCATTCAGCCTACTGTTTTAAGACGTTTACCCCCATCCAGGTGTCAATATTTTCCTAGTGAGTGGTAGCTAGCCAGCATATATTATTTTTGTTTTGAGAGCAATCTAAATTTGTACATTTTTCGATAGAAAAATGTCTCCGGCGAAGCTGGATTTCTCCATACAATGCTGGCTCGCTATCGCTCGCCAGGAAGATATCGGCACCTGAATGGGGATAAACGTCTTAAAACAGATGGGTGAATGGGGCCGAATGGATACAAGCCAGGGAAAGAGAGAAAAGGAGAGAAAGATAAAACAAAACCCGGTGACCCCCCTTAAATAACCTTGGGTCTCAACTCTGCCACTGTCTTACCCACTACTGTTGCAACCTGTGTTGATTCTTCACCGAACATGTTGTTATTATATAAACGCCATTGTTAGACGGTTTTATTCAGCATAGGAAAAAAAAAAAAAATCGAATCTATAGAGTATAAATTATTATGATGAACACCCACAGGTCCTTCCTAAGCTGTATGACATGTAATAATGGCCAGAGTACAATAAGAGAATGCGTCATGGTGTGTTGAAAGGGTTAAGGGGGGTCACCGAATTGTTTTTATATTTCGCTCTTTTTCTCTCTTTCTCTGGCTTGTATCCATTCGGCCCCATTCAGCCAACTGTTTTAGGACGTTTATCCCCATCCAGGTGTCGATTTCTTACTGGCGAGCGATAGCGAGCCAGCATTGTATGGAGAAATCCGGCTTCGCCGGAGACATTTTTCTATCGAAAAATGTACAAATTTAGCCTGCTGGCAAAACAAATATATACATATGCTGGCTCGCTACCGCTCGCCAGGAAAATATTGACACCTGGATGGGGGTAAACGTCTTAAAACAGTAGGCTGAATGGGGCCGAATGGATACAAGCCAAAGAGAGAGGGAGAGAAAGAGAAAAAAGCGAGGTGGGCTCCCTTAAACAAGTTGGAATGGAGATGTTGGCCAAACAATGATCGTATCCATAGAGGTTACAAAATGGAGGTACTGGACTAATTAAATTAATCGCGTCCATAAGTTTTTGAGAAATATTGCTTTAACCCTTTGACTACCAGCGACGTGTGTTGTATTCCATGCTAGCTATATTTAGGCGACATTATGCAGCTTAGGAAGGAGCTGTGGTCGTTAAAAGGGTAGGTTGAGATAGTTGGAAGCCTTATTATTACTTAAGGGGAGATTTCCACTTGAGGGATTTTTTTCTTTACCCCTTTCTCCCTCATGTTTAGCCCCATTGCTTTTTGTGATTTTAAGACGTTCACCCCATTAGTTTGGCGATTTTAAGAACTTGCACCCCATTTATATCAGTTTTAAGACCTTTAGTGCCATTTAGGTGTCGATTTTTTCCTGGCGAGCGATAGCGAGCCTGTAATTTAAGAGGAATCGGCCTTCGGCCGGGACATTTTTCTACCGAAAAATGTACAAATTTATCTTGAAAGGGGGTCAAGGGAGTGTAATTTCAAGCTTGATGGAAGTCTAGGAAACACACTAAAAACCACCCCTTAAGGTCCTTCCTAAACTTGCTAAAATCGTCTAATCATTGACAGAATATAATTAAAACAAGAATGGCACCGGTACTGAACGGGTCAAACAAGCAAACCAGACAAACTAACAGACACAACGACGATCACAATCCCCACCAAACCTCCTACTGGGTGGTGGTGGTGGTGGTGGTGGAGATTTATGATGGTGTGGGATACTGATGGATGGTGAAGGCGAAACACTCTGCAACAAAACTGTTTCTGGTAAAATGGAAGGAAGGGTTAAGGGTGAAGGGTATATGTTTGGGTCGATTTTGTTTTCATGTGTATTATCTTTTTTTTTTTTTTTTTTTTTTTTCCTCCCAAACCTCCATCAAACTTAGAAAACCATCCTTTAGATCCCCTTTCAATATTAATTTGTACAGTTTTCGATAGAAAAATTTCCCGGCCAAAGGCCGGTTTCTTCACAATTATAGCATCGTTATCGCTCGCCAGGACAAAAATAGACACCTAAATTGCACGAAAGGTCTCAATATTGACAAAGAAATGGGGCAAAATATCTTAAAATCGCCAAACTAATGGGCCGAACGTCTTAAAATCTCAAAACAAATGGGACTAATCATGAGGGAGAAGGGGGCCTAGAAACTCGGTCCCTCTCCCCTTAAATAGGTGTGGCGATGAATGTGGTCTGACTGAATTGGCTTGATGGTGCTAGATTGGCTGAGTTGGGAAAGAAAAGACTATTGGCAAAGGCAAGAACAAACCGGTGCGATAGAGAAGGGGTGTTTCTGAAAGGGGGGTCACCGGCTTTGTTTTATCTTTCTCTCCTTTTCTCTCTTTCCCTGGCTTGTATCCAATCGGCCCCATTCAGCCAACTGTTTTAAGACGTTTATCCCCATCTAGGTATCGATTTCTTCCTGGCGAGCGATAGCGAGCCAGCATTGTATGGAGAAGTCCAGCTTCGCCGGAGACATTTTTCTATCGAAAAATGTACAAATTTAGCTTGCTGTTAATAAATATATATATGCTGGCTCGCTACCGCTCGCCAGGAAAATATTGACACCTGGATGGGGTAAACGTCTTAGAATAGTAGGCTGAATGGGGCTGAATGTATACAAACCAAAAGAGAGAGGGAGAGAAAGAGAACAAAAGCGAGGTGGGCTCCCTTAAAGGAATACTGTTGTTGAGAGACCCCGAGCGTGTCTGTAAAAGGTTTTGCTTTGAAAAGACAAATGATGGTAATATTTTATGGGATACTGAGGCATGTTTTGTTGTGTATTTCACCTTGGGAATATCCCTTCAATTGTAGTCAAAGAGTTGAAGACTATCTAGGATATTCAGTTCCTTTTATACTGACGAACTCTAAACTACAGTATATCATTTAACATACACAATAAGTGAAGTAATCAAACGCTTAATTACAGTAAATTAACTTGATTGGTGATGGAGGAGTAGTGATTGTATTTGGTGTTGCCGGTTTTTTGATGAGCATTTTTATTTTTTTTCTGTCTTCATTTTATGTCTTTGTTATCCTATAGATTACTAACCAACCCTTTGTTATCCTATAGATTACTAACCAACCCTTTGTTATCCTATAGATTACTAACCAACCCTTTGTTATCCTATAGATTACCAACCAACCCTTTGTTATCCTATAGATTACTAACCAACCCTTTGTTATCCTATAGATTACTAACCAACCCTTTGTTATCCTATAGATTACTAACCAACCCTTTGTTATCCTATAGATTACCAACCAACCCTTTGTTATCCTATAGATTACCAACCAACCCTTTGTTATCCTATAGATTACTGATCGACCCATTTTAGGAGATTCTGGGATTGGTTACTGATTGACTGACCGACTGAATCCACAAAGAATCATATTTCTTTAAAGGTTATTTAAAGATGAACTGATTATTTGTATACAACTTGAAACCAGGGTGTCAAACGGAAGCCGAGTTTATTATTTTTAGTCTTAATTATTGTACATTTAAAGATAAACTTATGGTTCAAATTATGTCTTTTGAAGTGATGAAATGGACAAAACAATGCTATTTCAGGTTTGTGTTTATATCATTTATATATATATATATATATATATTTTGTTTTTGTTTTTTGTTTTTTTTAATACTTTCTTCATATATGCACTCAAATCTTCAAACAAAATTACTCCGGTTTGACCCACTGCTTCAAACGGATCAGCCACCCACTCACTCCCTCCCCATACTGTGACGTCACTGTATTTATCTCTATGGAAGGTTGGGGGTCAATCTCCTACAGTATTGTATATGGTGTTAGTGGTTTCAAGGTCGACCTGGGGTAGAGGAGGTAAATACAGTGTGATGGGTGGTATTCTCGCTCTTGTGTACACAGGAGAAGGTACACACGCCTTAAACACACACACACACACATACACACACACACACACACACACACACACACACACACACACACACACACACACACACACACACACACATACATACATGACACAGCCCGTAGCCTAGTAGGTAGAGTTCTCGTCTCACACACGAGGGGTCGGGGGTTCAATCCCCGGCCGGGCGGAGACAAAATGGGCTTGTCTCCTTTCATGTGTTAGCCTCAGTTCACCTAGCTGTAAATAGGTACCTGGAATAAGTGGGCGACGTTGTGACGTCCCATATGGGGTTGGCAAAAATGGTACAAGGCGAGATGGGCATCATATGGTTCACCTAAGCTGATGGCTACCTAAGCCTTCGGGCGAGACGGTACCGTCTATAGTGAGAATGGTACCATACAGATCCACCCTAAGCCTTCGTTTCCGATGTCGCCAATTGGCTAAAAATACAGACTACACAGACATCCACAGCCATTCCAACGATACATATAACACCTACACATAATTATAGGAGGCGGGAAATAACGAGCATGCTCACTCCCGCAATACAACTAGAGTAAGTACAACTAGAGTAAGTACACACACACACACACACACACATACACACACACACACACACACACATACACACACACACACACACACACACTTGCAAAATGTTAAGGGGATAGGTGTTATGTATTTGTTTATATATTTATATATTTATTTATTTTTATTTATTTTTCCTTCCTAGGTCTCCATTAAGATTAAGAAAACAATCCTCAAGATCCCCCTTCGAAATAAATAATCCTCAAGATCCCCCTTCGAAATAAATAATCCTCAAGATCCCCCTTCGAAATAAATAATCCTCAAGATCCCCCTTCGAGATAAATAATCCCCAAGATCCCCCTTCGAGATAAATAATCCTCAAGATCCCCCTTCGAAATAAATAATCCTCAAGATCCCCCTTCGAAATAAATAATCCTCAAGATCCCCCTTCGAAATAAATAATCCTCAAGATCCCCCTTCGAAATAAATAATCCTCAAGATCCCCCTTCGAGATAAACAATCCTCAAGATCCCCCTTCGAGATAAACAATCCTCAAGATCCCCCTTCGAGATAAACAATCCTCAAGATCCCCCTCCGAGATAAACAATCCTCAAGATCCCCCTCCGAGATAAACAATCCTCAAGATCCCCCTCCGAGATAAACAATCCTCAAGATCCCCCTCCGAGATAAACAATCCTCAAGATCCCCCTCCGAGATAAACAATCCTCAAGATCCCCCTCCGAGATAAATGTGCACAATTTATGGCAGAACAATGTCCTGGTTGAAGCCCAGTTCCTCCAAAATTACAGGCTCGCTATTGCTCGCCAGGATAAAAATCGACACCTACAGGTAAATGGCACGAATGTCATAATATTGACAAAGAAATAGGGCGAAAAGGCGAACTAATGAAACTAAACATGAGGGAGAAGGGGGTCAATCAATATGACATAGCTTCCCTGAAACACACCGCACCCCCTATGTATAATGACGAAGCCCAATATTCTTGAAGTATCTGTATGTTGTTAGATGACCGATGAAGCCTCCCGTGTCGCCACCTGGTTCACCTAGATAACCAATGAAGCCTCCCGTGTCGCCAACTGGTTCACCTAGATAACCAATGAAGCCTCCCGTGTCGCCAACTGGTTCACCTAGATAACCAATGAAGCCTCCCGTGTCGCCAACTGGTTCACCTAGATAACCAATGAAGCCTCCCGTGTCGCCAACTGGTTCACCTAGATAACCAATGAAGCCTCCCGTGTCGCCAACTGGTTCACCTAGATAACCAATGAAGCCTCCCGTGTCGCCATGTGGTTCACCTAAAGATCCTGCAGTAAGACAGACCGACATCTTTGCTTGGGACGCCATTTTGGTGCCGTAACTTGTAAGCGACGACCATTTCTTATTACTATTTTGTATTTATTTATTTATTTTTTCATCATACAGACCAAACAATGTATTCTGTACCAGTATTGTCGAATGTGTATTGTCGGTATGAGCATAATTGGAGTGTACAAAGAAGCTATAATGACACCAATGGTACCAATATGGCGGAGGTTGGCCGGTGTTGTGGAGTCTCTAGGTTGGATCCTATATATATGTGACGGTGGGGTCAACCTCCTAAATATGGTCTTAGTGGTATCAAGGACGACTTAAGGGGGGTCACCGGATTTTTTCATCTCTCTCTCCTTTTCTCTCTTTCCCTGGCTTGTATCCATTCGGCCCCATTCAGCCAACTGTTTTAAGACGTTTATCCCCATCCAGGTGTCGATTTCTTCCTGGCGAGCGAAACCGAGCCAGCATTGTATGGAGAAATCCGGCTTCGCAGGAGAAATTTTTCTATCGAAAAATGTACACATTTAGCTTGCTGTCTAAACAAAAATATATATATGCTGGCTCGCTACCGTTCGCTAGGAAAATACTGACACCTGGATGGGGGTAAACGTCTTAAAACAGTAGGCTGAATTGGGGCCGAATGGATACAAGCCAAAGAGAAAGGGAGAGAAGGAGAAAAAAAGCGAGGTGTGAGATGTAATGTTTGTACTCCTGGGCTTGTGTACACTGAAGAAGGTACACAATCGCTCACGTTTGCACACTTGGGATCACATTCCTCTGCGTGAACGCATGCACATGTGTGGTATTATATGTACACAAGCACACACACTTACATATCCACATTCATGCATACACACCCAGACATTAGCACGATTACATAAGGCCGCATCATAAAGGACCAAATTAAAAACAATGCAAACCATATACACTTACATACTTACAATCATTATATACACTTACATACTTACAATCATTATATACACTTACATACTTACAATCATTATATACACTTACATACTTACAATCATTATATACACTTACATACTTACAATCATTATATACACTTACATACTTACAATCATTATATACACTTACATACTTACAATCATTATATACACTTACATACTTACAATCATTATATACACTTACATACTTACAATCATTATATACACTTACATACTTACAATCATTATATACACTTACATACTTACAATCATTATATACAATTACATACTTACAATCATTATATACACTTACATACTTACAATCATTATACACTTACATACTTACAATCATTATATACACTTACATTACATCATTATATACACTTACATACTTACAATCATTATATACACTTACATACTTACAATCATTATATACACTTACATACTTACAATCATTATATACACTTACATACTTACAATCATTCCCGCAGAGACAGACACACCCATGCGCAAATGTTAAGGGCAGGCAGACCGTTTTTCTGGACCCCCTTCGCCCTCATGTTTAGCCCCATTAGTTTGGCGATTTTAAAACCTTTCGCCCCATTTTGTTGTCAATTTTAAGACCTTTCGTGCCATTTAGGTGTCGATGATTTCTTGGCGAGCGAAAGCGAGCCTGCAATATTAAGAGGAACCGGCCGTCGGCCGGGAAATTTTTCTACCGAAAAATGTACAAATTTATCTTGAAGGGGGGGGTCTAGGGGGTGCTTTCCTAAACTTGATCGAGGTCTAGGGAGGTAACTAAAAAAAACATATGAATAAATTAATTAATAGACCAAATAAACAGTCTGCCTCCCCTTAAGTCCGAGCCAATAACAACAACATGGCCTCTGTTAGTTCGTGGGTCAGGGTCAACGTTGGTCCCACCAGAGAGGGATTTTACCTTCAATTAACACTTTCTGTACCGGCGATATTTTTTTCATTTTATTCTAGCCATATATGGAGGATATATATATGGAGGATATATATATGGAGGATATATATATGGAGGATATATATATGGAGGATATATATATGGAGGATATATATATGGAGGATATATATATGGAGGATATATATATGGAGGATATATATATGGAGGATATATATATATGGAGGATGTTGTGCAGTTTATGAAGGATCGGTGGTACTATAAGGGGTAAGTGAAGTAGTTCGAAGCTTGTTAATTGCTGGAAGCCTTTTATTAACTGAAAAACTCGTCTAATAGTTGCCCGAATAAAGTTAAAAGGACGGCGCCGGTACAGAAGGGGTTAAAGCTTACAAATGTCGACAATTGTCTTATTCTTGTGAAGATGATATTTCGATAATATGATAACCTTGGCCATTGAATTACCATATTACTTAACGCTTTCAGTACTGCTGCCGTCCTTTTAACTTTACTCGGGCTACTATTAGACGATTGTGTTCAGTTTAAAAAGGACCTCCAGCAATTAACAAGCCTCGAACTATCTCACTTAACCATTTTCACTACCATAGATTCTTCTTAAACTGCAGAAAATCGTCTAAATATAGCCAGAATAAAAATATAAAGACGTCGGCGTTACAGAAGGGGTTAACAGACCTTTATTGGATGTTACTCCCTTGGATGATACCGATTCATGGGGTTTGGTGATGTGGCCTGTCGATAATATACCTTAGATTATAATTATCACTTCATTTGTAAGATGGGATAATATAGTAAAAGTGTCCTGGGCATTTTGGTTTAGACACCATAATTAACCCTTCCAGTTCGTTGGCGTCTTTTTGTGAACTCTGGCTAACAGTAGGTGATATTATTCAGCTATATAACCATTCCATTAGTCTAAGAGCTAAAATGATCATCAATAACTCCTTAAGTGTAATTTTATGTATAGTTAGACTTATGTGATATAATACAACTTTGAAAGTACCTGTAGTAGAGACTGGGTTAACTCTTTCAGTATTAGGATAGGTTCTTTCATATTGTTCTGGCTATTATTAGACGATTAAACTCAGCTTTAGAAGGATCTCTAGGATTTTAAATATGGTAAATATTATCTCCATATACCCTGTCATTGAAACAGATTCTTTATAAACTAATACAATCGTCTAATGATAGTCATAATGTAATGAAGACACGCTTCCGCATATACTGAAAGGGTTAATGCCCAATTTGAGGAAACATGTGGCCTTTGGAATGTGCCTGTAGACATGTGTTTTATGTGTAGGTATATTTACATATTCTTACATCACCCACAGGTAAAAAAAAAATATATATACGGTATATATAACTATATATATATATATATAAATGTATATATATATATATATATATATATATATATATATATCCAGTATTCGATAAATGGATATTAATCGTGGTCATGTGTTGTACCTTTAGCCTAACTGTCTTGATGGTGTAACGGGTAGAGCATGTACATTCTGTATTTGGTGTCCTGGGTTCGAATCCTGGGAAAATCACATGCTTTCATTAATTTCATTTGGGTGTAATTATTGGTGTTAAAACGGTGTTAAAAATAATAATAATGTGTGTGTGCGTGTTAATTCTTGCATTCATGGACTTTTACATACACACGTGTTAGCATACATACATACAAACATACATAATGCTTACATTCAATATATGGATATTTGGATATATGCATAAGAATATATTTGTTAGACAGACAGACAGACAGACAGACTAAACCTACACATGCAGATCTATACGTAATATCAGCATTTAAGGGGGGTGACCTGCTTTTTGTTATTTCTGTCCTTTTCTCTCTTTCTCTGGCTTGTATCCATTCGGCCCCATTCAGCCAACTATTTTAAGACGTTTATCCCCATCTAGGTGTCGATTTCTTCCTGGCGAGCGATAGCGAGCCAGCATTATATGAAGAAATCCGGCTTCGCCGGAGACAAATGTAACCTTAATATAGACAAAATGTAGCCTTATAATACAAATTTAGCCTGCTGTCAAACAAAAATAAAAAATATGCTGGCTCACTACCGCTCACCAGTACAAAATTGACACCTGGATGGGGATAAACGTCTTAAAACAGTAGGCTGAATGGGGCCAAATGGATACAAGCCAGAGAAAGATAGAAAAGGACAGAACAAAAACAGGTCACCCCCCTTAAGACTGTATTCAATCATTGTGAGTACACTGTCTACACGTGTAAGTTGCTGAAACATGTACATAGCTTATACGCACATGTTCCTTGGTCGTGCACATGGTATACACACACGTACACAGGATATAAGGAACGTGTTCTTGCATAAGTTTACATACACTCCTCTCTGCATACATCAGAGAGAGAGAGAGAGAGAGAGAGAGAGAGAGAGAGAGAGAGAGAGTTATAAGATACACGAATATTTATATTATTATTTGAAAAGACTAAAATGACAAGAACATACCAATAAGAGTGATATTAAGGGGAGGTTTTTAGTTTGTTTCCTACTCCTCCAGCAATATAAAAAATTCACCCCCTTGACCCGATTTCAAGATAAATTTGTACATTTTTCGGTAGAAATTTTTTCCGACCGAAGGCCGGTTCCCCTTAAATTACAGGCTCGCTATCGCTCGCCAGGAAAAAATCGACACCTAAATGGCACGAAAGGTCTTAAAGGCGACATAAATGGGGCGAAAGTTCTTAAAATCGTCAAACTAATGGGGCAAACGTCTTAAAATCTAAAAAACAATGGGGCTAAACATGAGGGAGAAGGAAGTTAGAAAAAAAAATCCCTCAAGTGGAAACCTCCCCTTAAGCTCCAACAACAATAAGATAAACACGTAGGTAAATACGCGATACAAGATGATAAATATTAACATTATATAATATATAGTATTCCATAAATATTAACATTATATATATATAGTATTCCATAAATATTAACATTATATATATATAGTATTCCATAAATATTAACATTATATATATATATATAGTATTCCATAAATATTAACATTATATATAGTATTCCATAAATATTAACATTATATATATATAGTATTCCATAAATATTAACATTATATATATATAGTATTCCATAAATATTAACATTATATATATTGAAATATTAACATTATATATATTGAAATATTAACATTATATATATATATAGTATTCCATAAATATTAACATTATATATATATATAGTATTCCATAAATATTAACATTATATATATATAGTATTCCATAAATATTAACATTATATATATATATAGTATTCCATAAATATTAACATTATATATATATATATATAGTATTCCATAAATATTAACATTATATATATATATAGTATTCCATAAATATTAACATTATATATATAAAGTATTCCATACATATTAACATTATATATATATAGTATTCCATAAATATTAACATTATATATATATATATAGTATTCCATAAATATTAACATTATATATATATAGTATTCCATAAATATTAACATTATATATATATAGTATTCCCTAAATATTAACATTATATATATATCTAGTATTCCATAAATATTAATATTATATATATATATATAGTATTCCATAAATATTAACATTATATATATATAGTATTCCATAAATATTAACATTATATATATATAGTATTCCATAAATATTAACATTATATATATATATATAGTATTCCATAAATATTAACATTATATATATTGAAATATTAACATTATATATATATATAGTATTCCATAAATATTAACATTATATATATATATATAGTATTCCATAAATATTAACATTATATATATATATATAGTATTCCATAAATATTAACATTATATATATATAGTATTCCATAAATATTAACATTATATATATATAGTATTCCATAAATATTAACATTATATATATATATATATAGTATTCCATAAATATTAACATTATATATATATATATATAGTATTCCATAAATATTAACATTATATATATATATATAGTATTCCATAAATATACACAATTCAATTAGAAAAAAAGGCAAGCGGTCGATTTAACTTTATGGGGTGGGTGAGCAGTGAATTTAAGGGAGCCCACCTCGCTTTTTTTCTCTTTTTCTCCCTCTCTCTTTGGCTTGTATACATTCGGCCCCATTCAGCCTACTATTTTAAGACGTTTACCCCCATCCAGGTGTCAATATTTTCCGGGCGAGCAATAGCGAGCCAGCATATATATTTTTTTTTTTTTACAGCAAGCTATACTTGTACATTTTTCGATAGAAAAATTTCTCCGGCTTCGATTTCTTCATACAATGATGGCTCGCTATCGCTCGCCAGGAAGAAATCGACACCTGGATGGGGATAAACGTCTTTAAAGTTCTCTGAATGGGGCCAAATGGATACAAGCCAGAGAAAAGGAGAGAAAGAAAACAAAATCGGTGACCCCCCTTAATGTGAGTGCTTTAGTTCATGGCCGGTTTGCTCCGGGGCTGATAAATGTTGAGGGTTTAATTTAATGGGCCATTTCGGTCAGTGTTCATTTCAGTTCCTTGTCCTATTAGTCTGCAGCCATTTGGCCTATTGCCATTTTTGGTCCGTGGCCGGTTTGGTCTGTGGCATGGAGAGAGAGAGAGAGAGAGAGAGAGAGAGAGAGAGAGAGAGAGAGAGAGAGAGAGAGAGAGAGAGAGAGAGAGAGAGAGAGAGAGAGAGAGAGCCAGCCAGCCAGCCATCCAGCCGCACGGTCAAATTAACCCCTTGAGGATCTAACACACATTTTTACATTTTATTTAGGTTATCTTTAGCCGATTTTAAGCAGTTTAAGGGAGCCCACCTCGCATTTTTGTTTTCTCTTTCTCTCCGTCTCTCTCTTTGGCTTGTATCCATTCGGCCCCATTCAGCCTACTATTTTAAGATGTTTACCCCCATCCAGGTGTCAATATTCTCCTGGCGAGCGGTATTGAGCCAGCCTATATATATTTTTTGTTTTGACAGCAAGCTAAATTTGTACATTTTTCGATAGAACAAATTCTCCGGCAAAGCCGGATTTCTCCATACAATGCTGGAAATCGACACCTGGATGGGGATAAACGTCTTAAAACAGTTGGCTGAATGGGGCCGAATGGATACAAGCCAGGGAAAGAGAGAAACGGAGAGAAAGATAAAAAAAAACACGGTGACCCTCCTTAAGAAAGAGCTCTAGGTATGAAAAGGGTAGAGCTAAATTAATTAACCTTCAGACCTCCATATAATGCCTCTCTAACAGAATAATATAATCTACTTATAACCAAAACCAAATTAAAACTAATGTCATCGAATCATGAGAGAGTTAATCTGATTGATACTGTGACCTTTGGATTCATGACTTTTTTGTCAACAGCCTCGTTTTTTTGTTCTGTTCTTGGCCGAATTGATCCTCGGTTGTTTTGGCTCTCTCTCTCTCTCTCACTCTCACTCACACTCTCTCTCTCTCTCTCTCTTCTCTCTCTCTCTCTCTCTCTCTCTCTCTCTCTCTCTATTGCTCTCCATTGAATGCAGTCACCCAATTTCAATCAATTCCGTTCGTGCAGATGATTAATAATTGCAAGATACTTTTTTAGGGACTAAGCCTCTACGTCCTCAGTCGGTGTCATCCAAACATCACATGTTTATTTTATTTTATTGTTTTACTCAAATAAAGGTACTGGTGCAGTTATCTTTACATCTGTTCATCCATTTGTTCGTGCTGATAGACAGAACAATAAACGGACAGATAATCAAGCAAACAGCCAACGCCAATCACAGAATCTCCACACCCTTCGTCAGGCGGAGGTAAAGAATCAAAGACTAAAGCAGAAACAAGCAAAGTTGTATAAGTGATGGACCCACCAAAACACATTTCAGGCTACCCATTGGTTCCAGTCAAGAGATTTAAGGGGGCCCACCTCGCTTGTTTTCTCTTTCTCTCCCTCTCTCTCTTTGGCTTGTTATCCATTCGGCCCCATTCAGCCTACTGTTTTAAGACATTTACCCCCATCCAGGTGTCAATATTTTCCTGGCGAGCGGTAGCGAGCTAGCATATATGTATTTTTGTGTTGACAGCAAGCTATATGTGTAAATTTTTCGATAGAAAAATGGCTCCGGCGAAGCCTGATTTCTCTATACAATGCTGGCTCGCTATCGCTCGCCAGGAAGAAATCGACACCTGGATGGGGATAAATGTCTTAAAACAGTTGACTAAATGGGGCCGAATGGATAAAAGCCAGAGAAAGAGAGAAGAGGAGAGAAACATAACAAAAAACAGGTGACTCCCCTTAACCTCGTTTAACCCTTGCACCTCGTTTTCTGTCACTCACACTGGGGCGGGCTAGCCATTTTCTGGGGGTCTTTTATGTACCTTTTACTTGCTTCTGGTTGCTGTGGGTTTTTTCTTCTCACTCTCTCTCTCTCTCTCTCTCTCTCTCTCTCTCTCGCATCAAACCCGCGACTGACTGCGTTTGTAAATGAATAACTTTATTTTATCCCCCCCTCAGTTACTAACCCATCTGTCCCCTACTAACTTCCTAATCCTGCCACGGACATTAGTTCCAGGGCAGTAATTCCCTTTCCAATGTTCCCTTACCAACTCTAAACCACTGTTTGGACACTTGATCCTCAGTGTTTTGGAGGACAAGCAACCTAGAAGGGTCACTAGATCTGTTGTTGCTTGATTTCCTTTGTACTCCTTTGTACTCTCTCTGTCTCTCTCTCTCTCTCTCTCTCTCTCTCTCTCTCCCCCCTACTAACTTCCTAGTCCTGCCACGTTAGTGGCAGGGCAGTAGTTCCCTTTCCAATGTTCCCTTACCCACTCTAAACCACTGTTTGGACACTTGATCCTCAGTGTTTTGGAGGACAAGCAGCCTAGAAGGGTCACTAGATCTGTTGTTGCTTGATTTCCTTTGTACTCCTTTGTACTCTCTCTCTCTCTCTCTCATCCGCGCGCTGAGGATGGACCTAAACAGACTAAGCAAGGTGGTGCATATCAGCCAAGAAAACCCCAAGTCAGGCTATTCACTATTAGGAATGCCTCTAGAAGTGACTGACTTGGAAAAGGATTTGGGTGTTCTGATTAGCAGTGACCTAAAGTTCTCTAAGCAGTGCATTGAAGTAGAGAAGAAAGCTAAACATTTATTGGGCTATATTAAGAGGGAATTTTAGTATAGAAATAAGGAAATAGTCCTCTCAATTTACAAAGTTCTGGTACGGCCTCTCCTGGAGTATGATGTTCAGTTCTGGTCTCCAGCACTCAGGAAAGATATGGAGCGACTGGAAAGAGTACAAGCTAGTGATTCAAAGCTTATTCCATCTATTAGAAGACTGAACTATGAGGACCGGTTGAAAACTTTATCTCTATCCGATGGAGATACGCAGACTACGAGGGCAGCTCATTGAAATATTTAAAATACTTAATGGGTTTGACAATGTGGATTTTAGCAAAATATTTAGCCTCAATATGAATACCACACGCAAACATGGCTGGAAACAGTAATTGAAAAGGTTCAGCACTAGTACTTGTGGAAACCTTTTCACATATAAAATTTGTTCTACCTGGAACAAACTTCCCTCAGAAGTTGTAAACCGTTTTTCAGTAGAGCAGTTCAAGAAGAGGGTAGATAGTATTTTGCACACTGTAATGCACTAAACAGTCTCTCTCCTTCCACTTCGAGTATCTCCTCGGAATGGACAGCAAGGTCTCCGAGACACTAACTATTCCTTGTAACTCTCTCTCTCTCTCTCTCTCTCTCTCTCTCTCTCTCTCTCTCTCTCTCTCTCTCATCAATTTTTCGAGAACATAAGCATGTTTTTTTGTTTTAACTAAACTTGGTCACTTTATTTATGGAAGACCCAAATATACACCATTTTCATTTGAATAAAAGTTCCACGCCTTCTGATCCTAATCACGCCTATATTCAACTTTAACAAAAAGAATTCACAACATTCTAGTCATGCATCCTTTTGAGTTACACATTTATTCCTAGTACAAAAAAAATATATATAATAATAATAATAATAATAATTAAAGTTGCAAGCAACATTGTCCGGGGTTCGACGGTTTTGCAAGCAGGGTATTGTGTTGGATACAAATGCTGTGTCACAGATATCAAAAGATCATTTAACTTATCGGGCATGGAGAAACTACAGAAGGAGCAGATTGTGCAAACAAACAAGAGCGAGAGAGGGAGAGATTGGCTGTAAAAGGGATCTGCCTCTATCCGTTTAGTAACAGAGTTGTAGATATGTGGAATAGGCAACCGAGTGCTATAATGGGATCAAGAACAATAGAGCTTCAACTTGATATTAGATAAATCAAGATGGGTTGGGTGTGAAAGGGATCTGCCATGTGTAGGTCAATCGGCTCTGGAGACTCCCGTTTTCTTATTTTTTAATTTTCTCATTTGTGATGGAGAGAGAATAGGATGTCGTAAACGTAAGGAAGATAGCGATAAATATGAGAGAGAGAGAGCGCGGGATTGGTTGGGTGTGAAAGGGATCTGACATGTGTGGGCCAATCGGCTCTCTGCAGACTCCGGTTTTCTTATGTTCTCATTTGTGAGAGAGACTAGGATGTCATAAATGTAAGGAAGACAGAGATAAATTAGAGATAGTTTTTATGAGATGGGTTGGGTGTGAAAAGGATCTGTCTTGTGTGGGCCAATTGGCTCTCTACAGACTCCCATTTTATTATGTTCCTATTTCTTACAATTGTGTTTTGGTTGCAGGTATATGATAACATGGGTGTATAGTAAGTAGTGTAAATAACAGGTAGCGTTTATGAGATGGGTTGAGTGTGAAAGGGACCTGCCTTATGTGGGCCACTTGGCTCTCTGCAGACTCCCATTTTCACCTTGGTTGCATGTGTAAGGGATCTGCCTCATTTGTACCGGTGTGCAAACAAACAAGAGCGAGAGAGAGAGATTGGCAGTGTAAGGGATCTGCCTCGACTATTCGCTTGGTAAAAGAGTTGTCGATATGTGGAATAGGCTACCAAGTGCTATAGTGGGATCAATAACAATAGAGCTTCAACATAAAATTTGATAAGACGAGATGGATTGGGTGTGAAAGTAATCTGCCGTGTGTGGGCCAATCGGCTCTCTGCAGACTCCCATTTTCATCTTGGTAGCATGTGTAAGGATCTGCCTCCTTTGTACCAGTGTGCAAATAAGAGAGATTGGCTGTGTAAGGGATCTGCCTCTCGTAACAGAGTCGTAGATATGTGAAATATGCTACCTAGTGCTATAGCGGGATCAAGAACAATAGAGAATTTCAAGATAAAATCGGATAGTCATATGGACGAAATGGGTTGGATGTGAAAGGGATCTGCCTTTTGTGGGCCACTTGTCTCTCTGCAGATTCCCATGTTCATCTTGTAAGGGATCTGCCTCATTTGTACCGGTGTGCAAACAAACGAGCGACAGAGAGAGACTGGGTGTGTAAGGGATCTGCCTCTATTCGCTTAGTCTTGTGAGAGAGAGAGCGAGGCTCCCTATTTCCTGTTCTCATGCATTAGTACAGTATGTCGTAATCGTAAGGAAGACAGCGATAAATAAGAGAGAGAAAGAGAGAGATAACTAATGCGTAGCCTATAGCAACACTCAAACAAGCACACACATAGCTACACAAGACCATCACACAAGCACACACCCCTTATCTAGCGACGAACTGTCATACACACTCCCCCCAGACCCATTCCATCACTTCGTATTGTACGATATTATTTCCGTCTTTTTTACTGTGTATGGATTAAGTTATTGGTGTTCACTCTTGACATGTGTGTCCTGCTACTTATGTATGCATACATAATAGCATGAAAGTGATCAATACGCGCATATGAAGTTATGTATCTCGTATATCGGGGTTCTCTTCCCTTTCATCGGTCCACCTCTTATACCTCCCTCCCTCCTCCCTATCCCATATGTGTAAACATTATATTTCAGCTTTCCGAAGGTAAATACGTACTTCCGATAAATATCTAGCCTTGTATTTAAATCATGAATCCTGTTTAATGTCATTATTTAATAGAAACATGTGTAAGGGTTACATTTATACACAGGATAAGATAAGCAAATACAAACCTCAGAGCATAATCATTGGCAATGAGAAGGTGGTTGTAGGCAGTGTTGCCAGTTGTAGCGCTACATATTATCGCTAGATGTAGAGCTATATTTACTTCAGTTTAGTACCCATTTTTTCATATCTAGAGACATTTACTCGGTATAATTTGAAAATCTCAGACATTCTAGTTATATTACATTGTAAAATTTGAAAAACAAACAAATCAAAACTCTTTAGAAATGACAGCATTATTCTACCATTGTTTGACTATGTAGCAACATGCTAGCGGGTTTTGAGAAAGGATCTAGGGTGTTTTGGGGTAACACTTAGGCAGTGTTGCCAGTTGTATCGCTACATATTACCGCTAGATGTAGAGCTATTTACTTCAATTTAGCAGCCATTATTTCATATCTTGAGACATTTACTAGGGATAATTTGAAAATTTCAGACATTCTAGTCATATTACATTGTAAAATTTGCAAAACAAACAAACCAAAACTCTTTAGAAATTGCAGCATTATTCTAACATTGTTTGACTGTAGCAACATGCTAGCGACTTTTGAGAAAAGGATCTAGCGGTATTTTGTGGAGAAATACTGGGAGGGTGGGAGGGAGGTGGTGGTTGCAGAGTTGCCAGTTTTAAAGCTACATATTACCGCTAAATGTAGAGCTATTTACTGTTCTAGCAGCCATTTCTTTTATATCTAGAGACATTTACTAGGGATAATTTGAAAATTTCAGGCATTCTAGTCATACTACATTGTAAAATTTGCAAAACAAACAAACCAAAACTCTTTAGAAATTGCAGCATTATCCTAACATTGTTTGGCTATGTAGCAACATGCTAGCGACTTTTGAGAAAGGATCTAGCGGTATTTCGTGGTAACAATTTAGGAGGGTTAAAATACGAGTCACACGGCAATTGCCAAAACTTTAAAGGTCCATATCATTGTTATTAAACTAAGCATTTGGCAAAGGGAGGAATTGTTAAAAACCTTAGCCAATACTCTGTCATTCACCAAAAATAAATTTGAATTTATCATTATTATTTGGTAGGGTAGGTATGTATAGGTAGGTTGGCTAAATAATTGCTGGAATTCGTAGGGACCTGAACTGTTTTGAGAGAGTTAAATAAAAAAAAATATATAGATCTGAATAATAAAGAGATTATGTTATTAAGCAAAACTGGGGGATCGTGGACTGTAGACGGTAAACTTTGTGTGGGTAGCGAATGCGGTTTTAAAGTCATTTAAGAATAGACAGTTTTCAATGCTGCGGCCAAACTATTCCACCCATTTATATTTTTTTGGTATCAAAACGTTCGGAATCGCGAGCCTCACCCAACTACGCAAGCATGGCTTTGATCATCGGCGTAGTTTTCAAGATGTGGAATTTTAAGTGGAATTAGAGTTTTTTTCAAGATTGCCGGAAAAAACCCACGTGCAAAAGCAAAACCTTCTCTATAAAATTTGCGGAGCGCGCATGCCAAAGCCCAGTCGTTTCCTGTGAGTGGGAGAGACGGTATTTAGGCGTCAAGTTTTTCGGGAAATCGGCTGCCACGGACCTGTTTGGCCGCCATGCCGGATGTTTAGCATATCAAAAGTTGCCCAATACAAAAACGCACCTCTTGTGAAAGTTTGATCCCGATCCAAAAAGCGGTTCTGGAGTTATTGCGTCGAAACCGGCGCGTAAGAAGAATTTGGATGAAAACCCAGGTTTAATGATTACAATAGGGGTTCCCCGTAGGGGACGAACCCCTAATAATAATAATAATAAACTAGAATTAAAAAGAAAATACAAGAATAAAAATAGGAAAAGTGGGGATTGGGCCTGAGCATATAGATAGATAAAGATAGACTATTATTATTGATAGAAATTATGTGCGCGTCCTACTTCTTGGTGTTAATTCTGTATATATGTCTGCCAAGAAGGGTCACTAGATCTGTTGTTGCTTGATTTCCTTTGTACCCCTTTCCTCTGCCCTTGTTAATCCTTTGTGTGTGTATATTTTACTTTGGAATCATCTTTCTTTTCTGTTTGGTCATTTGGTTCGTCATTCTTCTTTCCGCCTTAGCGTTTGTTTTGCTCTAGTTTTGGTTTTTCACCGAAAGTCAGACTTTTTTTTATTAGTTCTGTTATATATTTATTCATAAAGCTGTTTAAGGGGGGGGGGGGGTTCACTTTTTGGGCGTTTTTCGTATGTATTCATTATTTTTCTAGTTTCCTCGCTAGACCTCCATCAAATTTAAAACAAATAAACATCCATTAGATCCCCCTTCTAGATTAATTTGTACATTTTTCGGTAGAAAAATTTCCCGGCCAAAGGCCGGTTCTTCCAACATTACAGGCTCACTATCGTTCGCCAGGGAAAAAAATCGACACCTAAATAGCATGAAAGGTCTAAATATTGAAGAAAAAATGGGGCGAAAGGTCTTAAAATCAACTAACTAATGGGGCAAACATCTTAACATCTGAAAACTAATGGGGCTAAACATGAGGGAGAAAGTGGTCCAGAAAAACGGCCCATGTCCCCTTAATGCAACATATTACAGCATTGTTGTCTTGCATTGAACACCGCTTTCGATTCTTTGAGCGTGTGTGTGAATGCGTACTGGTATTTCGTATATTCTTTGAGCGTGTGTGTGAATGCGTACTGGTATTTCGTATATTCTTTGAGCGTGTGTGTGAATGCGTACTGGTATTTCGTATATTCTTTGAGCGTGTGTGTGAATGCGTACTGGTATTTCGTTTATTCTTTGAGCGTGTTTGTGAATGCGTACTGGTATATCGTATATTCTTTGAGCGTGTGTGTGAATGCATACTGGTATTTCGTATATTCTTTGAGCGTGTGTGTGAATGCGTACTGGTATTTCGTATATTCTTTGAGCGTGTGTGTGAATGCGTACTGGTATTTCGTATATTCTTTGAGCGTGTGTGTGAATGCGTACTGGTATTTCGTATATTCTTTGAGCGTGTGTGTGAATGCGTACTGGTATTTCGTATATTCTTTGAGCGTGTGTGTGAATGCGTACTGGTATTTCGTATATTCTTTGAGCGTGTGTGTGAATGCGTACTGGTATTTCGTATATTCTTTGAGCGTGTGTGTGAATGCGTACTGGTATTTCGTATATTCTTTGAGCGTGTGTGTGAATGCGTACTGGTATTTCGTATATTCTTTGAGCGTGTGTGTGTGAATGCGTACTGGTATTTCGTATATTCTTTGAGCGTGTGTGTGAATGCGTACTGGTATTTCGTATATTCTTTGAGCGTGTGTGTGAATGCGTACTGGTATTTCGTATATTTGGAAAGCTACGTCTACCCTTAAGTGGAGGCAGACCGTTTTTCTGGACCTCCTTCTCCATCATGTTTAGCCCCATTTGTTTTAGATTATAAGACGTTCGGCCCATTAGTTTGGCGATTTTAACACCTTTCGCCCCATTTTGTTGTCAATTTTAAGACCTTTCGTACCATTTTGGTGTCGATTATTTCCCGGCGAGCAAAAGCGAGCCTGAAATTTTAAGAGGAACCGGCCTTCGGCCGGGACAATTTTCTACCGAAAAATGCACAAATTTATCTTGAACCCCCTGTCTAGGGGGTGTTTTTCTAAGCTTGATGGAGGTCTAGCGAGAAAACTAAGGAATATATGAATTAATAGAAAAAAATAAAAAATAAAATTGGTCTGTCTCCTCTTAAATATAAAATATGCAACTCAGCATGTCGTCCTGATTTATAGATCAGAGAAGAATCTTCATGAACGTAAATTTAGAAGTGTTCAAAGAGGAATGGAGAAGAAATTGTTAGGCATAATTTTGAGAGATAAGAAGAGAGTGCCTAGGATAACGAAGCTGAGATATATATATACACAGTATATATGTTTAGGTTCGAATCCTGGCTGAGGCCTAAGCAAGTATGCATGTAAAATGTAACTCACGCGTATTTGTGGGATATTCTATTTATCTATCTATCTATCTATTTTCAATATGATGATATATTTAGTAAATTATCTGGATATTCTATTTATCTATCTATCTATCTATTTTCAATATGATGATATATTTAGTAAATTATCTGCATGTATTGTAGGCTGTTGACTAGGGTTACAAGTTTGCAATGTGATAGACTTCTCTATTGACTCTGTAAAACTAGCCTGCATGATCTTTAAATGTAAGTATGGGCATGAAATGAGTCCTTCTATATATTTAGACAATAACATAGTTATAGTTTCTGAGTACAAGTATTTGAGTTTTATAAGTGATTGTAATGTTAACAATGACTTAGATATGATAAGATGCAGAAAAAGGTTTACCAATGAGTTCAATTGTCTTTTAAGAAAGTTTAATAACACGAGTATTGAAGTATGATTAAATTTATTTCAAATCTAATGTTGGAACTTTTATGGCGCTGAGCTTAAGTTTAATAATACAAAAATAATATATACCATTTTAACAGTTTGCCATTGAATATCATAAGTTAATCAAGAAAATATTAAATATGAAGTACTAAGAAAGCAACCACATTGCTTGTAGAGAATGTGTATTGATGATAATTAGAAATTTAGTTAACTGGATAAAAAAAATATAGGAACCTAAAAAATCCATGTATTTTTATAAAGAAAATATTGTATTATATGTTTCATATATATTTATTGTACAGGATGTATACAAATTAATCTTAAATTGTTGTTGAGTTAGTACCTTGTTGCTAAATGATATCAATGCCATCAGATAAAAAAATGTTTATGTAGAGAATATAACTAAGTAAGCGCTAAGGAATTTTAGTTTAATGTATATATTACTTCAATAACTCAGGAAGAAACATATATATATATATATATATATATAATAAGTTGTTGGCCACCTCTCCCTATTCATTCCATAAAGGCGTTCCATATGTGAGCACGCCCGACATCCATAAATATCGGGAAGCTGATTGTCGCTGCAGAATTCACTAACTCAAGAAGTCCAAATATCTTCGAGGCTGTTTCTACAACAGATTTGACGTGGACTAAACAGATAAAGGAGTTCATGTTCTTCCATATTAAGCACACCTTCCTTGTTTGGACATTGTTGACATATCTTTTAACATTACACGTATATCTATGTTGCAGAGATATAGAAACCTTAAAAGAATTAGTAATGATAACATAGTTGAGAAATATTGATAATAGAGAGCGGTATCACACCTTGTCGACTGTTATTGTATGAGTATCTCCATGCAAATTAACTATCCCGTAAAATTTGCGTTTTATTAGGAGTAATATACTTTTGTCAGTGGTTGTGAAGTTATTGATAAGGAAATAGTTGTTGGCAGCAAACACATTACAAGTAAATGATACTAAGTAGACTTTCAGATCGCATAAGAAAAATTTAGATATGAAACTAAAAGAGGAAGACAGAGAACCAGTTGGAGGGATGAGATACGAAAGTTTTCAGGAATGGAATGGAACAAGCTTTGGGAGAGATCTTTACCCGGCAGTCTTATATATATATATATATATATATATATATATATATATATATATATATATATATATAAATATAAATATATATATATATATATATATATATATATATATATATATATATATATATATATATAATGCGTATGGCTGTATTTATGTATTTATATATTTACTTGCATTATAAATTGTAATCATAATATACTTAACTCAATTTCTTAAGAGTACCCACCACTTTTCCCGAAACCCATCTCCTCCTTCCATTCTCCCGAGGTGTTCGCTTGTGACTTTATCCCGTCCTCTGCATTCTTACTTTGCCTCTCATTTTACATAATCACCTTCCCCCTGTCTGCTCTCATATATCCCTCGCCCTCCAACCCCGCGCTTCTCCCCTCCAAAGTAAGCCAGTGCCCTCCTATCCTCATTCTCCCAAGCACTGCAGGCGATATTCGAAAACCGGTGTCACATACGCAAATTTAGCGTCTGATTGTATCGGAGTCTCAGAGTTCATGTCAAAGGGTTGTTGTAGTAGACGTTGTTATTCCATGACTTTCACTTCCATCAAAACAAGAAGTAAATGGGGCCGCCCCATGATATTATTATGCTTTTTTCACATACGCAAATTTAGTGTCTGATTGTATCGGAGTCTCAGCGTTCATGTCAAAGGGTTGTTATAGTAGACGTTGTTATTCCACGACTTTCACTTCCATCAAAACAAAAAATAAATGCGACAGCGGCCCCATAATATTACAAAGTTTAATCAAATGTCCAATATTACCCAAATTCCCTCTAAAGTATCTTGATTGTTTGTACTGGAATACCCGAATTATTTGCAGCTCCTTTGCCATTGATTTTAAGCAGAGGGAAAGGGATTAGGCTTCCCTTCACCTTGTCATATTCAAATATAGAAATGGGAAAGAGAGTCCTTTTCCATATTTAAGATTATGGCCCAAGTCCTTTCCATTATCTTGCGTGCGCAGCTATATGTATCCTCAAAACTGGACAAAAGAAACATAGGTCATGGCAAAAACATTAATATTGCCACTGGATAAAGGTCGCCATTTGTCCCATAAACCCCTGGAGGCATTTACTAGGGACACAATGCAGGTTGTCTCCATTTGATGTTATACCTTCTGTAATATTAGAAGGTGATAGTTGGTTATGGTGTTTTATGGAGTTCTAGGACATAAGACTTAACCCTCTCCGACATATGACGCGATTTTGAGCCTATTGGGGATACTTTAAAGCCTTTGTTACCATCAGGGGTATTTAGAAACCTTTAGTTTAGTTACTTCAACCTCTGCAGTTGTCTTTGAGTTAGCTGTGGGCAGAAAACTAATTTTGGAGAGGTAATTATAAGAGTGAGAGAACTCCATTTCGTATTGATAATCTGGCAACCTCTGCGTCATAAATGCGTGAAATGGTTAATGCAATGGCTACTCTATTGTTATTGATGTTACAGTGGCAAACATTAACATCATCATACACAGTATTTGAGGCTTACAAAGGCGTTAGCAGAATATTGGGAGTATTTGATCCATGATACAAAATTATAGTGCCTAGTTTGGGTCCTATAGAGTTTATAGTGCCTAGTTTGGGTCCTATAGAGTTTATAGTGCCTAGTTTGGGTGCTATAGAGTTTATAGTGCCTAGTTTGGGTCCTATAGAGTTTATAGTGCCTAGTTTGGGTGCTATAGAGTTTATAGTGCCTAGTTTGGGTGCTATAGAGTTTATAGTGCCTAGTTTGGGTCCTATAGAGTTTATAGTGCCTAGTTTGGGTCCTATAGAGTTTATAGTGCCTAGTTTGGGTCCTATAGAGTTTATAGTGCCTAGTTTGGGTCCTATAGAGTTTATAGTGCCTAGTTTGGGTGCTATAGAGTTTATAGTGCCTAGTTTGGGTCCTATAGAGTTTATAGTGCCTAGTTTGGGTGCTATAGAGTTTATAGTGCCTAGTTTGGGTCCTATAGAGTTTATAGTGCCTAGTTTGGGTCCTATAGAGTTTATAGTGCCTAGTTTGGGTCCTATAGAGTTTATAGTGCCTAGTTTGGGTCCTATAGAGTTTATAGTGCCTAGTTTGGGTCCTATAGAGTTTCAATTATAATTGAATGTCCTTGAAAATATAAAACATCCGATTACGCTTCTTTCCCTCAACCGTTCTCCCTGCTAAACATACATACCGAAATTCATCTCCGCCAACCACCCAGAAAATGTATTCAATATAATCCTATAAGAAACTTCTCCTGCTACAAGCTCTGTTGGGAGGTCATATCAAGGTGCCCCCAACACCAGGTACTAAACCTTTCAGAAGACACTCCAAACTGGACAGAGAGGGAATTCGATTTGCTTGCTAGACATCTCGCTTCCTGATCGCATCGCTACCCAGTACTAAGATTAATTTAAAAACTTAATGGAACGTGACTAGCTTAACATAACCTACTAAATCACAATTTATCAGAACACAATGCGGTAAAATTTTATTATTTTATGTTGCCAATATCCCTTTAATTAAATGTAAAATTAAAATTTACATAAGGTAAGGGTTCGTTGAGATAGCCGTATAATGTAACTATATTCTAATATTGCTTTATTTAATTCTATGGCTGGCTTCCGGTGATATCACAACGAATAACTAAGATTAATTATATTGATTTTTAGTAGATGTGTTTGGCTAATTAGGTTCTTTTGCTTGCGAGCTGGTTTTTCGAGTTTTGGTAGCGAATTGGTCAAGTAGCGAAATGTGTGGATACCTGTGATCTTAGCGAGGACTCTCTCGGGGGATAAAGTCTGCGGGTTTATTCACAACTGGCCGCCACGACTAATTTTCTCGACGAGTGGCCAATGTTTTACAAGACGTCAGGTTGGGTCTCGTGGCCTCCCCTCTGGACTGCTTGGAGTGAGGGTGATGCCATAAGGGGGTCGGGGGTATACTGTGTGTAGGATATGGAAAGGCTGTGAGTACGATATGGAAAGGAATGGAAGAAGAATGATAAGGAACCGTCGACAGAATGAGAAAAATTAAGCGCAAGAAAAGGATATTATATTTTTTCACCAACCAACTTTACTTCTAAACTCAATTAATGAAATCAACAAATACATGTGGCACTCCAAGAACTTGAACCTAGGATACTCTCACCGAAATTTCGCGCATTTATGCATTACGTTATCAAGACAGTCCTCGTCTAGCTGTTGCGATATCAAGATAAATACAAAATATATCAACATTTGCATCAAAGGGAAGCGAGAAACTAAAACGCGTGTATTCATTGTGAGTTAAAGGGCGTAATATTGAGGTAAGAATAAAAACAAAATAGACATTAAAGTAATTGAATATAAAGCGTCGGACAGTTTTTAAATAGTTTTGAAAATATACGAAAGAAGAAATGAACATCTGATTGAAGGAGAAAAAGATAGTAAAGTACAGTACATGAGAGAGAGAGAGAGAGAGAGAGAGAGAGAGAGAGAGAGAGAGAGAGATGGGCATAGGGTACAGAGCAAAGAGGCTTATATCTAAAGTGCATGACAGGTTTAAATATTCTGAGGTCGAGAGAATGGGCAAAGTAGCTTGTTTGGGAATACTCCTAAGAGGGAGACAGAAACGATATAAAAGCTATTACAAAGAAAGAGATAGATAAAGAGAGAGAAAGTATGTGTGTGTGTGTGTGTGTACAAAGGAGTACAAAGGAAATCAAGCAACAACAGATCTAGTGACCCCTCTAGTCTGCTTGTCCTCCAAAACACTGAGGATCAAGTGTCCAAACAGTGGTTTAGAGTGGGTAAGAGAAAATTGGAAAAGGAACTACTGCCCTGGAACTAATGTTCGTGGCAGGATTAGGAAGTTAGTAGGGGACAGATGGGTTAGTAACATTACACAGTTATACGTGATCTTTCGTATATCTGGGAAAAAGAGAGTAACGTCTTAGTAATATATATACACAATAATCCTTGATGAATCTGTGGGAGGAATATAATAAAATTATTCATTTACAAATGCAGTCAGTCGCGGATTTGATGCAAGATATTTATCTAGGCGAATTTTAAAAGAATCAACGGTGCTGCAGTCTATAATGTCTCGGGGAAGTCCATTCCACAAGTTGACAAATCGATTGAAGAAGAAATTCTTAGATTCGTGTGAGTTAAAAGATTTACCAATCATTTTGCAACCGTTTCCCCGCGTGTAATTAGATTGGTCGATAGTGAAGTACTTACTACAGTTCATATTGTCGATGATTTTGAATTAAGAATTTTGAATTTTGAATTAAGTCGTGTGTGTGTGTGTGTGTGTGTGTGTGTGTGTGTGTGTGTGTGTGTGTGTGTGTTGATAAGAATGAAGGAAAAAAATGTGTGCACGTACGTAAACTTGGCAAGTAATACCTAATTTTACGCCACATTACCCTATTATGCGTTAAATTAGAGAATTAAATTATTTATGGTTTTGAAGAATATATTATGTAGGCCAATTAACTAAAGGAAGAATACTTGGCATCCATTAAATATCATATTACTGTATACGTTGAATTACCAAAGTATGTAGATAATTAAGAAATCGTTAGAAAAGTGGCTTGCTTATAATGCAATATACCGTGGAAGGAAAGGCAATTATTTTCAATAACGAGTTTAGAGTTAAGAAATAAAGTTATACTTCGACATGACCGGGAGATAATTTATGTTGGAAATAAATTATTGTACTCTGAATGAAAACACAAATAGAGCTAGTGTATGAATTGTGAAAACGTGAAATATGATATATATATATATATATATATATATATATATATATATATATATATATATATACCGGTATATATATATATGACTGTGTAATGGTGTATGTATACAAAATAATATATATATATATATATATATATATATATATATATATATATATTCTCTTTTAAACAGACGAGGTTAAAGGCAATAGCAGTTTCAGCATTCAGGGTTTTATTGTTACAGCTTTCAATAGTTCTAACAATTTTCCTCTGGGGTTCAGAGATGAGGTACAACAGGTTAGCAAAATTCATGGTGGATCCAACGTTTCACAAGTAAACATCTTGCATCTTCAGGGAATGGAGAGGTAATGATTAGAATAGGGACAAAGCATCATATTTATACAAAATTCGAGGATCAAGAATAGGGAGGTGGGCGGAGCTACTGGGTGTGGGGTGGCTGTTCATTGGTGGAAGGCAGTCTATTCGCGAGACGGGCACTAAATCTTACGGTGGTTGGTTGTTGGCTGTGGGTGGCTGTGATTGGTTGGTGTTGTCAGTTGTGTGCTGAGCGCGGAAGGGTAAGGGAGGGGGGCACAGGGCGAGAGGAAGGGGGGCAGTATGCCTGTAGCGCTTGCCTGAAGGAAGAATTTGAAGGTCTTGTGTTTGGTTGTTGATGCTGGGGTTGAGTGTTTGGATGTATAGAGCTTCTAAAATAGCTAGTCTTCTGGGGTCTGATTCTTTGTCGAGTATGGTGGTTTGTTTGTCTAGGTCGGCGCGAGTTAGGGCAAGATGGTGGGGGGCTTGATAGTGATCTTTTATAGCGCCAGATTGAAGGTGGAGGGTTAGTCGACGGGAAAGGCGAGTCTGTGTCATTCCAACATAGGATAGGGGTCCACAGTCCCCAGAGGTGCAAATATGCTGGTATATCACATGATCGTCTTTCGGTTGGTTGGTGGAAATGGGGCGGTTACGGAGGACAAGGTTGGAGGTCTTAGGAGATTTGTAGTAAATAATGAGTTTTATTTTATTGTCAGGGTTGGTGGGGAGGACGTTTTTGTGAATTATTTCTTTCATAATGGATTCGTCTGTTGTGTGGTCGGAAGACATGTAGTTTCTGTAGAAAAATGTAATGTCATTGGCCGGGTTGGTGCTAGGGGGGTCTTGTTTGTACCATTTTTCTAGGTGGTGGTTGATGGCATTGGTGACGTCAGTGTTGGAATACCCATTGTTGACTAGGACCTGGGTGAGCCTTTCCAGTTCATTGTGTGTGTCATTCCAGGTGGTGCAATGGGTGAGGGCTCTCCTGACATAGGCGACGATGGTGGACTGATGGTATCGTTTAGGGCATTCACTTTCCCCATTAAGACATTGGCTTGTTAGTAGGTTTGGTGTACACTGTAGTTTTGAAGCCGTGGTCGTGGAGGGAGACTAGGAGGTCGAGGAAGGGTAGATGTCCATCGGTGGTTTCTTCGTATGTGAAGTTGAGTCCGGAGGCGGCCATGAAGCGCTGCTGGAGGTCCCTGAGTTCGCCCAGGTCTTTCACCCGCACGAAGATATCATCGATGTACCTGCAGTAGACAGTGGGCCGGTGGGCAGCCAAGAGTTCCTCTTTGATAGTTCCCATGAAGAAATTGGCGAACAGGACCCCCAGGGGGCTTCCCATCGCTACACCGTCGATTTGCTGGTACATATTCCCGCGGGGGCAAAGGAAAGGGGACTCCTTGGTACATAGTTCCAAGAGCGTCTTCATGGCCTTCTCCGGGATGTCCAGGGGGGGCGTATTAGGGCAGTGGTAAACTCGACGTAGGATAAAATCTATGGTCTTGTCAACGGGCACGTTGGTAAACAAACTCTCTACGTCGAGGGAGGCGATGATGTGGTCGTTAGCTGGGGGGGCATCTCGTAGAATTTCTAGGAAGTCATAAGCAGAGTTGAGGTTGTATTGCTGAGGAACAAAAGGGGTGAGGAGTTTGTTCAGGGCCTTGGCGGTCTGGTAGGTAGCAGTAGGGATCTGTGATATGATGGGGCGGAGGGGGTTCCCGTGTTTGTGGGTTTTTATAGTACCGTAAGCATAACCTGGGGTGAATTCGCCGATGAGTTTCTTCAGGTGTACGCCATCAGGTTTGGCGTTGATAGCAGTGATGGTGGTGTTGGCTTTCCTTTTTATTTCGTCAGTAGGGTTGCGAGTGATCCTTTTGAATTTGTTTTTATCACTAAGAATGTCGTCCATTTTCCGTAGGTATTCTTCTTTTCCGTGTATCACAAGGCAGGAGGCCTTATCAGCTCGTCGGATGATGATGTTGGGGTTCTCTTTAAGTTGTTTAGCGGCTTTGAAGTGGTGTTTGTTGAGGAGCTTGCTTTGGTGGGATCCCCTGGTTTTGGCGGCTTCTGCTAGTAGGGTGGGTTGTAGGGCTGGGGTGGTGGTGATCTTACCGTCTTTCTGGAATATATATATATATATATATATATATGTATACTGTATAGAGTATATATATATTCTTTTTCTATGTTTATGAAGGAGAGGGAAGACAGGGTGCCTGTAACGAGTGTCTCTCTCAAAGCCAAAAGAGTGACAGAGACAAATTCAAGGGACTTTGGAATCAAAATGCCTGGACACACGAAGTTTAAAACAGTCTAATTCAGAGATTGAAGGAAAGATTGATTGAGGGAGAGAGTTCCGGGGTTCACTTGTTGAGTAAAAGAAAGGCTGAGAAAATTTGCAAATTATTGGGTTGAAGAGCTGGACAGAATAGTAGTGGGACTTTGTTGAAAGGTGGGTGCCTCGTACTCTGCTGCACTGAAAATTGTAGCTGTTATTTTAGTATTTTTTCCGATTTTGAAATGCCTCTTGCAATCACCGTGCCAACAATGATGTGTGTGTTCCTTAAACGGATTATTAGTGTGTGTTTGTCTTATTCTTGAGTAAACTTGAAATACATAATCTGTATAATGGACTGCATATGCAAACACGTAGAGAGAGAGAGAGAGAGAGAGAGAGTTAGCATGAGAGTGAGAAAGAGTGAGAGCAAGCTTGCATGAGTGGATTGAAAGGGGTTGGGTTATACGTATTATGCATTCTATATAGTGTTCTATTATTATCACATTGTAAACGTTTATTCTAGTTTGTATGTATGTGTGTGTGTGTGTATGTGTGTGTGTGTGTGTGTGTGTATGTGTGTGTGTGTGTGTGTATGTGTATGTGTGTGTGTGTGTGTGTGTATGTATGTGTGTGTGTGTGTATGTGTGTGTATGTGTGTGTGTGTATGTGTGTGTGTGTGTGTGTGTGTGTGTGTGTGTATGTGTATGTGTGTGTGTGTGTGTGTGTGTGTGTGTGTGTCCCTCTTTGGATGTATAATATGCAAAATAGAAACCTGAACCCATGACACACATCCCAGTATTCCAGTGTGTGTCCTAATTGTGTCTCATATCCTCAGCTTCTCTTGTGCCTTCCCCTTGGCCAGCTAGGGGAGGGAGAGCCTGCATAATATTGTCCCTTATAAGCCTATCACGGTGTCGTTCCCTCGTAAGTCCCCGTGTGTCCTGTTAACTAGGCTGTCACCCCCTAAAAGGTCTGCTTATGTCTGATACTTAACTCGTTCATGGTTCGTATCCCAGGGAGGTCACCATTTGGGGCAGATATTCAAGGACTTACTTTCAGTGTACCTACAGTTAATACCAGAGATATAGGGAACCTGGAAATTGTCCCATACTAAAATCAATTATCTTTACCTCCTGGTAACAAAGTTGGAGGAGCTTATGTTTTTGCCTCCGCTTGTCTGTCCGTTTGTCTGTAAATAAAAGATATCTCAAAATATTATGTACCGATTTCCACGAAATTTGGTGGCCAGATAGGATATGCACCAGCGAAGAAGTAATCCATTTTGGAGGCGATGGAAAGCTCGCATACCTCCGCCAGCATAGGTGGAGGTATGCGCTCTCCCGAGTGCCCCTCTAGTTCATTATGCGATATCAGGCTACTGAAAATACATCCAATGCTAGAAAAGTCGCCTGGCATCTCAGTTAAATTAAATAATCGTAAACGGATCCAATAATTAAGGAGCTATTTACTTTTCAATTTTAACATGGCTCTTGGATTATAGCATGCGACAAATTTGAATAGATTTCATTTGTGTGCGGTTATATATTATATTTGTATGTGTTTGTAAATACTTTGCTCTTTGTTTATCTATCTATCTATCTATTGCCTGACGCCATTATCCCCGAAGGGGTGGCCACGAACGAAACGCCCCCATGCACCTCAGTCCCCAGTCAGTCGACGCCCTTCTCCCCAAGCGGCACCGCCTTCATTCATATACTTCTTCACTCCATCCTTCCACCTCTCTTTCGGTTTACCTCCACTTCGCTCTCGTACACCCTCTTAGTCATTCTCTCGCTTCCCATACGTTCCATATGGCCGAACCATCTCAAGATGTTCCTTTTCACACTTTTCAGCACATCTACCTCCTCGCCACACCTCCCTCTTACTTCCTCATTCGTCTGTCAATCCCTCCATGTAACTCCTCATGCACTTCTCAAGTAACTCTTTGTCTGAGTCTCTCCACCAACGGCCATGCTTCGCTTCCGTAAGTCAGTGTCGGGATTACCACACTGTCATGCAAGGACTTCTTCACTTCCATACTGACCACCCTATTTCTTGTTACTGCTTTCAGCGTTCCTACAACCCTCTTCCCCTGGTGCACCCTCTCCCGCACTTCTTCATCCATACTCCCATCTTTAATCAGCACACTGCCCAGATACTTAAATTATATGACAATCTCCATAGCCTGACCGTTCAACTTCACTTCACACTCTGTGGCTTCACCCCTTTTGAAAACCATAACCTTGCTCTTCCCCGCATTTGCATATTTAATTGCGCATTTGATTACGTCCATGTGAAATGAAGTGTGAAGATTATGCGAGCTATCTGGGTGTGTACCATGCTTGTGTAATCATGTGTTAGTGTATGTGTGTGTGAGTGTGTGTGTGCGTGTGTGTGTGTATGTTTGTGTGTGTGTGTGTGTGTGTACGTTGGTGTTGTATACTGGTGTGGTTGCATGGGGTACTTTCCTTCAGCCCACCCTGACGTTAATTACACCTTGTGTACGCGAGAACACGCCCGGCTTGTGTACTGGAGAACCTGCCTTCCTAGTTTTTTCCCCACAGACTCTTTGACACCGAGTTTGGACAATAGGTACGCTTACATAAGCCATAAATCCGACATCTTATGTCCGATTTGTTTGACTGATATAGTTAGATATTGGCCATAGTGATTATCCAAAATCTGTACCAGGGCCCATCATTGTTCATTGTCCTTACTGAGCTTACCTGTTCATGTGGGATGCCCTAGGTGATCAAATGTGCTTACCTGTTCATGTGGGATGCCCTAGGTGATCAAATGTGCTTACCTGTTCATGTGGGATGCCCTAGGTGATCAAATGTGCTTACCTGTTCATGTGGGATGCCCTAGGTGATCAAATTGTTCATTGTCCTTACTGAGCTTACCTGTTAATGTGGGATGCCCTAGGTGATAAAATTGTTCATTGTCCTTACTGAGCTTACCTGTTCATGTGGGATGCCCTAGGTGATCAAATTGTTCATTGTCCTTACTGAGCTTACCTGTTCATGTGGGATGCCCTAGGTGATCAAATTGTTCATTGTCCTTACTGAGCTTACCTGTTCATGTGGGATGCCCTAGGTGATCAAATTATAGGTTTGACTCCTGTAAGGAGATTAGGAAAACCTAATATTTAGTAGTGGCCCCGTAATCATTGACGAACATGCCTATTACATAAGGCATCCTCTTCAAACACTAATCCGCCGTAGTTTGAATCTACCGCGCAGAGCATTTAAAAACTGAGGAGCCTTCATCATGAGCGCACGCGACCTCACTCATGGCTTCAGTCATTATGAATTGGGTTCTCACTACGAAAAAACTTCGTAAAAAATAAAAACAAAAAGAAAATAAGAATAACTATCCAATAAGCTTTCCATCATATCGTGGATGTACTTGTGTGGATTTCTGACCAGACGCTGATTCAGGCGTCATTCCTCCTTCACTGACATATCAAGTAAACCAAAATCCTTAATACATCAACGAATGGGAAGGGGACGGTCGGGAGGGCCCCAGTCGTCAATGATTACGGGGCCACTACTAAATATTAGGTTTTCCTAATCTCCTTACAGGAGTCAAACCTATAATTTATTAGTGGCCCCTCCATCATTGACGAACATGCCTGATATCTAAGACTGGAGGGGGACATTCGTAATCATATCATAACTCTAGAAAAGCAGATAATAAAAACAACCACATAGTATTCTTACTTTAGAAAAATGTATTTAATACGGCGTAGGCCGGAAATATACAAGAAAAAGGGGTTCAGGCAGGTGCGTGCTTCAAAGAAGCCTGCCTGACAAAAATAGGTAACCCTGAAGATTCTGAACACAGATCTGTAGTTACAAAAGGCACCCCACTCAACGAGTGGTGACAAATAATAAGTTATAAGTTTATATGTGCACATCATAAACCCCAAAATACATGTGGAGATCAATTGCTAATGAACTCCATTGAACTAATGTTACATTGCTTTCGCAGCTAAAACTACTATAACAACACCGTTGTTTTGTACTAAACTTTGTACTAGCACAAATTCTCTCAGAGAAATTTTCATATCACATTTCAACCTTAAATTGTATCACAGTTCTCATACTCCGGCGGGGTCTAGGGTGTCCTATGTCAACTGACTGCACCCCCCCCCCCCCCTTTCCTTGAAAATAAACATAAGTGACTGCAGGGCCACCTAGACCCTCTGCCTTAAAGCTATACATGGTAAGGAAGGTTTGTCTAGAGCAACTGACAAGTATCTAGAGAGAAACGTATGATTAGACGCCCACAACTGTGTGGACGCAATATCTTCAACTGAAAAGTTTTTCAGGAAACGTAAAGAGGCCGCCCACTTGCGTAAATCGTGGGCCCTACCCACAACGCCGGGATTACTCTCTTTAATGACTTCTACTAGAAGAGAGGCTAATCGCCGTTTAAGTAAGCGTTTACCCGTACTCGCTACCCATAAAGCACCTTGGGGGTTATGAGGAGCTATTCTTAAATATTTGGTTAGAGCTTGCACTGGACATAAATTATGATGCACCTTTCCCCTTTTTAACGCCGGCACCGTGAATTCAGAAAACACGTGTGCACTATGCTCATTCTTGGCTACAAACGCCGGGGAGGGTGCAATGGAAATTGAATCATTAAGTCTACCAAACCTAAGACAATTAGGTGTGTTGCTCATCGCCGCCAGCTCAGACACTCTGTTTCCGGTGGCCAAAGCCAAAAGGAAAACTGCCTTCTTTAAGATTAAAGCAAAGTCTGCAGTATTTTGATACAGTCGAGAATGAAGTAAAGACAAAGCTTTGTCCAGAGACCAAGTAGGCATGAGCTGACGGGGAGGTGGGCGGAGTTTAAAACACGCTCTCATAAATCCTGTTTCCTCCGCCACCGGTATGGATAGACCTGTAAGGTCGAAAAAGGGCACTCTAATCGCAGTTAAGTGATTCTTCAGAGTAACCACAGATAAACGTTTCTGCTCAAACAGATAGTTCAAGTAATTAAAAACCAATGCCACTGAGGGTACAGTTTGTTCCGTTCTAACAATCCAAGAAGTAAAAGCTTTCCAATGAGATTGATATTGTCGCTTAGTAGACTGAGTATATTGATTGAGCAATTTATTGGTCACATCCCTGCCGTATGGTGCTAGCCACTTGGCCTCCTGAATGTCCATAATGCAAAAGTCAGCGAGGTCTCTAGGTTGCCAATCGTGTCTAAGTGGAAGTACCTGACCGGGAGCGATACCGGGTCCGGGCACCACATTATTAACTGCTGGCACCACACCTGCGCCGGCCACAGGGGCGCGATTAGCGAGACTAAGCCTCGATAAACTCGTAGTTTGTTCACTACGTGGCACATTAGTGACGCATCTGGCGGTGGAAACAGATAGATGGAGCTCCATCTGTTCCAGTCTGTCACTAGGGCGTCTGGCCCCCCTGCCGGCGTTATCGTCCGGCGGGTGAGGTATAGAGGGAGCTTGTGAGTCTCCTCGGACGGAAAAAGATCCACTTGTGGATGGGAGAGCTCCGCAATCATTAGGTCGAAAATGGGTTGCTTGAGCTCCCATTCTACTGTCGTGCTCTGTCTCCGGGACAGAGCGTCTGCCCAGACGTTCGCTACGCCTGGGAGATAAGATGCGTGAAGATAAATATCTAGACTGGTGGCTAGAACAAAAATCTCTTCCGCCACGAGTAGCAACTTCCTTGACCTCGTTGACCCTTGTTTCTGAATACAGTGAACTGCATTCAGATTGTCCATTCTGAAGGCCACTGACTTGCCCCGTAACGCCGGGCCGTGAGCCTGAAGGAAATACAATGGGACTAGTAACTCTTTGACATTTATGTGAGCGATTTCTAAGTGGGACCAAAGTCCCTGACCCTGGTGCCCCTGATTTGACTGAAATCCCCACCCTATGGTGCCTGACGCATCCGTGTCTACCCATACCGTTGGAGGAGGAGAGGTCCATGACATGATTGAGTGCAATGTTTCCCTCTTCGCCCAGACCGCTAGTAAGGTGTGGATTAATTTTGGTATGGGCCATAATTTTCCCGCCGGTAAGAGTGGGAAATATTTGTTGCCCTCCAATATTAATCGTTTTACTTTCAACCGGCCCAACTTGACAGTTAGCTGAATCCAGTTGAGAGAGCCGACCAGAGACTCCCAGACTCTTCGTGTCGTAGTCAGACTGTGAAGAAACCTGAACAGTTTCCTGCGAAACCTGTTGCGATTGTCCACACTCTGACTCAGAGTGAGAGCGGCGGTGTCCCAGACCAGCCCTATCCACTGAATTACTCTTGAGGGAACAAGGTTTGACTTTACCAGATTTACCTTGAAGCCTAGAGTTTTGACATGATTTAAAATGATATTGACATGTTTTATGCATAATTGTTGTGTCTCTGCCACCACCAGCCAGTCGTCTAGATACCACAACACTCTGATTCCCTGTTTTAACAATGGCATCAGGGCTTGCCTGACTAGTTTTGTGAATAATCGAGGTGCTAGGTTCAAACCGAACGGCATCCTCTGAAAAACAAAATTTTGGTGCCTGATCCTCAAGGCCAGAAACCTTTGAAATCTTTTGTTGACCGACACGTGCCAATAGGCGTCTGTCAGGTCTAGGGAACACATCCAGCCACCCGGCGGAAGTGTTAGCCTGATTTGATGAACTGTTAACATTCTGAAAGACTCGTTGTAAATGTGAAGATTCAGATACGACAGGTCTACGACCGGCCTCATCTGAACACTGTCCCGTTTGGGAACCAAAAACAGTTTTGACGTGAATACAGGGTAATCTGGGGGTACCGGGATGATGACATTCTTGGCAATCATCTCCTGGACCAGCAGCTCCACCTCTAATGAAACACAATTTGCCGTTGTCGGCTGACGTAAGCGAGGTCGCCGGAGCCACTGCCAAGTGATGCCTTTGCGTGCCACCATCCGTGCCCAGGTTTTTAACGGCCATGCTTGGTGACACGTTCGGAACGACCCAGTTAGCAGACAAGGGTTCGCCGGCTGTACTTCCCTTGGTTCCTCCGGCTCTAAGGTAGGCACTGGGAGTGAGAAAGACTTTAGTTTTTTGATGGTGGTTTTGGTGGTGTTGGCCGCTTCGCCGGCTGGCTGGTGTGGGCCGAAGACTGGCCCTGACCCGGCTTATACTGGCCGCGTCCCCTCTGTCCTGAAAACCCTCTCTGTCTATGCCTGAACTGACCCAGGGGGGATTGGGAGGACTTAGGCGGAAGAAACGGCTTAGAACCCCCTGGCTGAGCTTTAGTAGGAGGCTTAGGTTTGGGGAAGTTAAATGCGGGTTTCTTAGCCTGTGCGGGACTGTGCTTCACGGCCTGTGCCATGTTAAACACTGTTCGCCATACATCAGGGGACATTAAAGAAGGTGTAAGTACTGGGGACATAACCACCTGGTTAGCAATGCGATCAGGCAGCTTGCGAACTAATGACATTCTAAGATCCTGTCGTGCTCGCACCGCCTCAAGTAAGGCTGTGCGTATGTCACCTAAGGATTGAATTGACGACTGAAGAATCAGACGCCGGGATAATTCAACTGATCTTCGAGCATCCGCGTCTGCGATTGCCTGAGTAGACCTGAGTAAAGACTTAGCCACCTGTTGAGAAACTATGTACTGTGAAAACAGGCGGAAAGCTTTTCCCCTAAGCCTAAATTCTCTGTCTAGGTGAGAAGGGGTAGCGGTAATGAATGTATCCTTCAGTTCACAAAGATTAACCTTAGGGGCAGCTAAAAAGGAAAATAAAGCTGACGGAACTCCGCCGGCAGAACCTACCGGCATTGAGAACCATGAATGTGTATCCTGAGGGATCTGGTGGGAAGATTTAGAAGTGAAAGTGGTTGCAAAGTTCTGAGCCTCTACCTCCCAATCCACCCAAGGTCCTGGTCCTAACTGTCCCACCTTCAACACTGGATTAGCTGTCTCGTCTGTGACGGTCTGTAAATCTAGTTCAGGAGTAATAGCCAACAGAGCCTTAATATCATTAAACCCATCCAGCTTAGACCAGTCTGAAAAAAGTTTTGAAGCTGAGGCAGGGGGTAAAGCAGGCTTAGATGCATAAACAAAATAATCCTGATAATAATAACTAGGTATAGCCTTGATATTTACATCCAAAACATTACCCAAGGCATCCAATGCCCTTAATTTCTTAGACTTATTTCCCTGGATAAACCACTCACGTGGAACCGGGAGTTCCCCTGACAAGGTAGGCTGGGCAAGCTCTGGCTTAGAGGGGTTCAAAGGGACCCATGACTCATCTGGCCCATAAAGCAGAGGCATAGCTACCTTTCTAAGAGGCGCTTTGTCTAGAGGGGGTGGATTAACATCCGTAATGACCCTGACATTTGACGTAGTGAATGCCGCCGTAGCTGGCTTAGAGCTCCCTGCCGGTGACAGAGTAGGAGGGTTAGGAATCTTAGATAAATCGATTGACGTTATCCGAGGCCGTACCGCAGAACCTGTCAAGGGAGCCCCCAAGTCCATTGTGGGGTTTTCTCGTTGTTGATTAAAGAATTTTGATAGAGCATGAGTAAGTAACCCATCAATTTCTTGTGCTGTAACAAACTGGTTAGGTGCAGAACTTTCAGGTGAATTAGTATTATCATGGGCGGCGTCCAGGCCTGAGCCTGACCCTTGTCCTTCCCTATCTGAAATTAATGACACTTCATCTTGTCCCTCCCGATCCTCCTGAGAAGACCCCGCCGAGGCAGGGGCACCTTGTTTCCAAGATAAATCAGGGATAGAGGATGGGGTCGCCGCGTCCCTGTGGACATCGGCTACTGTGTGACTCGTATGAGTCGGACGTGGATGGACAGACCCTGGTTGAGCAAAACGCCAAACACCGAGGCTCTGGCCTACGCTCTCTTGAGAGTCTGAAACATTCTCAATTATTGAATATCCTGAACTCTCCATTTCTAGGGTTAAAATATCAATAGGTAAATCTTGTTTAGGGACAGGCGCTTCACTATACTCTGAGGCTGTAACAGAAACATTGTCAGGTGTAGAGGTACGATGAGATGCACTAGACTTAGAAGAATGTCGAGAGGACTTCTTATGGGAATCCTTTTTGGAGGATTTGTGGCTACGGTGTGACCGCGAACTGGACCTAGGTTTGGAAGAATTACCACCATGGTCCCTGGGGAAGCTTCAGTCTTGCACTTCTTACTAGCCGGGGAAGAGGCCCGACTTGAAGACCGTTGTCTGAGGGGAGACCTTGACCTCGATCTCGCCTGCGACGAGGAGGTGGCTGCCGGGGGAGTAGGCTCTCTCGGGCGTTTAAACGTCTCCACAGACGATACAGAATCCTGGCTAGTCTCTGTCGGCTTAAAACCCCTTACTCTAGAGGTACGTTTAGGGGGAGGGTGCTCTGACAGCAACTTATCCCAAAGTGGGACGTTGTCACATTGAAGTGACTTATGTGCGACAATGGTAGTGTAGGCCGACATTTGTTGTCTGACCTCTCTCAACGCTACCGCCGCGGTCTTGTCATTGTCACACAGGACTTTATTGGTTAATTGGGAGCAAAAAGAACAATTACGTGTAACCCAGAGACCCCTTGAACGGTCTAGACATCTAACACACCTTATGCAAAGGGTATGTGCAAAAATTGGGATACCCGCGCAAGTAGGGGTAATGCACAGGGCAAAAACTGGGGTGACATTAGCCATGACAGAGACTGGTGAGAGGAACTACCGCCGGGTCTGAATTGGTCCGCCGGAGCTCAGCTCTGGAAAAATAAAGAAAATTTCCAGGAATTAATGCTCATAAGGTTAACCCAAGTGTTCGCATACAAGTGTTAATAACCCGCCGGGTAACGGGATGCAAAGACACAGCTAACACATCTCGCCACGCGGCTGGGATTAAAGAGGCTAAACAAGTCTTCTTAGCTAAGAACATGAAGAATACCCTCTGATATAATGGTCCAGTATGGCACTAATAGTCTGTAGGAGGTGGTGACTGTCTCAAGATTCAATTTTGTAACAAAGCCCCCCTCATAAAGACGCCGGCCCTTGAAATATTTTAGTAGAATAGCCCAGGGCAGGAATATACGAGATCTGATTTTTTAACGAATTGTCCCAAACGATCGTCGTAAAAATAGAAGGCGGCGATACTGAAAGTATCAACCAATTAAGGTTAATCGAAATTGAATTTGTTTATAAATTCCTTAGTTCCTATACTTAGGGACACCCGCCGGGTGTGGAAATCGATTAGGTTAAACCTCACTGATCCTTCAAATGCCGTAAGAGTAAAGGCGGCGATACACAGAGTATCACTCACATGGATTGGTTAACTATAAGAGACCTAAGTCGTTTTATCCCACCCTGCTAAGGTGCACCCGCCGGGTGAGAAGTCTAAAAGTTAACCCCACAAGTTCCTGACCCCACTACTTTGTAAAAGATCGCCGGGGAGGAACGCCTAAACAACAGCTAGGTTTTCCCCGTGGTTTGTCGTAAACCAGGTAGAAAAACCTATAAAAAACGAGTGTTCTCACGAACATCGTTTCTTTATATAACTAAATATATATGTAAGGATGGGTACAGCCATCCCGCCGGAAATAAACGGAGGCCTGAAACCAGGCACCCACAGATACGCAGTCCTGGAGAGCCACAGACACCTCCCCTCGCCGGGGAACCAGCCAGTGTTAACAACCACGTGTGGCCTAACACTGCTCATCGGTCAGGTTTTTTCACGGTGAAACCGAGAAAAAACCCGCCGGAAGGCAAACCCCACCCTGAACAGACACCATCTGAACAATACGACACGAGGAGAGACACGCACGACTAACCAAGGTCACAACATAATCCGTGGAATTAGCCAATACACAACTAAACCAGGAAACAAATATAGTCCGAGGAATTAGCCAATACACAACTAAAACCCGGATACACATGACACAGTAGGGCATATTTAAAAATAAATAATAACACTAGACATGTGGCAAAGCTACGAGCGGCTGGCTAGGCCTAGGTAGACGGCATGAAAATAGTTGAAATATAAACACACACTGGAATATCACAACAGGAACCACCGCCAACACACCACCGAAGCGATAACATCCCAACCCCGGGAAGCCTGACACGGACCCAGAAAAAACTTCACTAAGTGAAGAAAAATACGCTGGGAACGTCAGCAAACACACAGCTTACCTCATCAGAAGGATAGAAGGCAGCAATAATTAACGCGTAATGAAAGCCGCCTGCATCACCAACTAAACCAAACTGTGAAAAGTTCACGTGTCCACAACAGGACCACGAGGGTACATCCGAAATAGATGCCCCATACATACGACCCAAAATACATTGCACTGCGGGCAACCAGCCCAGGACACTCCTGCTACGCCTATCCTAACCTTACTCGATACATCCCAGAGTAAACAAATGAGAAAAAACTCACTAGGGACGCCACGAATGCGGAACCAGCGGAGCCTGAAAGGAACGTCCGGGCAGGCTGAGCGCAGAGCAAAGAAGGAGGAATGACGCCTGAATCAGCGTCTGGTCAGAAATCCACACAAGTACATCCACGATATGATGGAAAGCTTATTGGATAGTTATTCTTATTTTCTTTTTGTTTTTATTTTTTACGAAGTTTTTTCGTAGTGAGAACCCAATTCATAATGACTGAAGCCATGAGTGAGGTCGCGTGCGCTCATGATGAAGGCTCCTCAGTTTTTAAATGCTCTGCGCGGTAGATTCAAACTACGGCGGATTAGTGTTTGAAGAGGATGCCTTATGTAATAGGCATGTTCGTCAATGATGGAGGGGCCACTAATAAATGTAAGCTTTTGAATGGGCCTGGTTTAAATGTTAACCTGTGTCTCATATCAAGCCGTTTATCACATGGATGGAACACAATGTCCGTATGTATGAGCGCTCCTATTGCCTACATTTTGACCCATACGGAAATATGTATAAAACTTTATATATAATACAAAAAACAAAAAAAGACACGTGGATGAACAAATAATATATAACAATTTCAATAACTTTAGAATCTGCTAGTGCTACTAAGTTCCCTAGCTACCAATACCGTAGACATCCGCTTGAGTCCTCCAATTTAGGATCATGGTATAAACTTGTCCCTCCCCCCCCCCCCCCTCTGTATGCTAAGGGGATGGCCAGACTTCCGCGCACGTTTATTTTTTTTATCCAACCAAGTAAAAGCATTTAAGGGGGTAGTACTTGTTTTAAGGGGGTAGTACTTATTTTAAGGGGGTAGTACTTGTTTTAAGGGGGTAGTACTTGTTTTAAGGTGGTAGTACTTGTTTTTTGGTATATATATTTATATATTTAATTATTTATTAGTTTCCTCGCTAGACCCCCATCAAAATAACATTTCCTAAGCCCCGTTTCAAGTTTAATTTGTACATTTAATGTCCCGGCCGAAGGCCGATTCCATCTAAAACTACATGCTCGCTATCGCTCGCCAGGAGAAAAATGACAAGTAAATGTCACGAAAGGTCTTAATATTGACAAAGAAATGGGGCGAAAGGTCTCAAAATCGCAACCTAATGGAACGAACGTACGTCTTAAAATCTCCAAACTAATATAAGCGACTACCACCCCCTTAATACACATAGAGTAGCATCATAATACTTCCTGGCTGACTCCACACCGTCAGTACGTACCAGTCCACCCCCTTAATACACAATCATAGAGTAGCATCATAATACTTCCTGGTTGACTCCACACCGTCAGTACGTACCAGTCCACCCCCTTAATACACAATCATAGAGTAGCATCATAATACTTCCTGGTTGACTCCACACCGTCAGTACGTACCAGTCCACCCCCTTAATACACAATCATAGAGTAGCATCATAATACTTCCTGGCTGACTCCACACCGTCAGTACGTACCAGTCCACCCCCTTAATACACAATCATAAAGTAGCATCATAATACTTCCTGGTTGACTCCACACCGTCAGTACGTACCAGTCCACCCCCTTAATACACAATCATACAGTAGCATCATAATACTTCCTGGCTGACTCCACACCGTCAGTACGTACCCGTCCACCCCCTTAATACACAATCATACAGTAGCATCATAATACTTCCTGGCTGACTCCACACCGTCAGTACGTACCAGTCCACCCCCTTAATACACAATCATAGAGTAGCATCATAATACTTCCTGGCTGACTCCACACCGTCAGTACGTACCAGTCCACCCCCTTAATACACAATCATACAGTAGCATCATAATACTTCCTGGCTGACTCCACACCGTCAGTACGTACCAGTCCACCCCCTTAATACACAATCATAGAGTAGCATCATAATACTTCCTGGCTGACTCCACACCGTCAGTACGTACCAGTCCACCCCCTTAATACACAATCATACAGTAGCATCATAATACTTCCTGGCTGACTCCACACCGTCAGTACGTACCCGTCCACCCCCTTAATACACAATCATACAGTAGCATCATAATACTTCCTGGTTGACTCCACACCGTCAGTACGTACCAGTCCACCCCCTTAATACACAATCATAGAGTAGCATCATAATACTTCCTGGCTGACTCCACACCGTCAGTACGTACCAGTCCACCCCCTTAATACACATACAGTAGCATCATAATACTTCCTGGTTGACTCCACACCGTCAGTACGTACCAGTCCACCCCCTTAATACACAATCATAGAGTAGCATCATAATACTTCCTGGTTGACTCCACACCGTCAGTACGTACCAGTCCACCCCCTTAATACACAATCATAGAGTAGCATCATAATACTTCCTGGCTGACTCCACACCGTCAGTACGTACCAGTCCACCCCCTTAATACACAATCTACAGTAGCATCATAATACTTCCTGGTTGACTCCACACCGTCAGTACGTACCAGTCCACCCCCTTAATACACAATCATAGAGTAGCATCATAATACTTCCTGGTTGACTCCACACCGTCAGTACGTACCAGTCCACCCCCTTAATACACAATCATAGAGTAGCATCATAATACTTCCTGGCTGACTCCACACCGTCAGTACGTACCAGTCCACCCCCTTAATACACATACAGTAGCATCATAATACTTCCTGGTTGACTCCACACCGTCAGTACGTACCAGTCCACCCCCTTAATACACAATCATACAGTAGCATCATAATACTTCCTGGTTGACTCCACACCGTCAGTACGTACCAGTCCACCCCCTTAATACACAATCATAGAGTAGCATCATAATACTTCCTGGTTGACTCCACACCGTCAGTACGTACCAGTCCACCCCCTTAATACACAATCATAGAGTAGCATCATAATACTTCCTGGTTGACTCCACACCGTCAGTACGTACCAGTCCACCCCCTTAATACACAATCATAGAGTAGCATCATAATACTTCCTGGCTGACTCCACACCGTCAGTACGTACCAGTCCACCCCCTTAATACACAATCATACAGTAGCATCATAATACTTCCTGGCTGACTCCACACCGTCAGTACGTACCAGTCCACCCCCTTAATACACATACAGTAGCATCATAATACTTCCTGGTTGACTCCACACCGTCAGTACGTACCAGTCCACCCCCTTAATACACAATCATAGAGTAGCATCATAATACTTCCTGGTTGACTCCACACCGTCAGTACGTACCAGTCCACCCCCTTAATACACAATCATAGAGTAGCATCATAATACTTCCTGGCTGACTCCACACCGTCAGTACGTACCAGTCCACCCCCTTAATACACATACAGTAGCATCATAATACTTCCTGGCTGACTCCACACCGTCAGTACGTACCAGTCCACCCCCTTAATACACAATCATACAGTAGCATCATAATACTTCCTGGCTGACTCCACACCGTCAGTACGTACCAGTCCACCCCCTTAATACACATACAGTAGCATCATAATACTTCCTGGCTGACTCCACACCGTCAGTACGTACCAGTCCAATGATTCAGTCGTTCCATTATATTGATATACAGTACAATCGGGGATATTAAGGGGAGGTTTTTAGTTTGGTCTCTAGATATCCATCAAGCTTAAGATTGCACCCCCTTGAGCTCCTTTCAAGATAAATTTGTAAATTTTTCGGTAGAAAAATGTCCCGGCTGAAAGCCGGTTCCTCTTATATTACAGGCTCGCTATCGCTGCCAGGATAAAATCGACACATAAATGGCACGGAAGGTCTTAAAATTGACAGAAATGGGTCGAAAGTTCTTAAAATCGTCATAATAATGGGGCGAACGTCTTAAAATTAGAAAAGCAATGGGGCTAAAGATGAGGGGAGAAAGGGGTCAAGAAAAAAATCCCTCAAGTGGAAATCTCCCCTTAAGTGTTGTCATAGATTCCAGTGGTCTTCGCTCAACAAGTGTTTTATTGGTCTCTTTATAGTTACTGGGAAAAGTAGTGCTTATCCCTCAGAGTATTAGTCAGTGTCCGAAACTTTGTGAAATATCCGACAACACTTATTAACCTCGACTGTACGGTCGCGCTAATAAGTCATGTCCCAGCTGTCATTACGTTTGGCTTGCTCCGTCATGTATTAATGTCTGTCAGATGTTGAATAGGGGGGGTAAGTGTAGGAACATGTTTGTATATTTCACTCGATATAAAGAAATGAAGCTTAGATATTGCCCATACCAATTATTGATCAAAACATACTTGGTGCCGAGACATCACTTATTAGCGTGACTGTACATGGACTAGCTTACAATGGGAAATATTATGATGTCTGATGAATAAACTGTAGGTACTAACTGTCTGGATAGCGTAATAGACTGTAGGTACTAACTGTCTGGATAGCGTAATAGACTGTATGTACTAACTGTCTGGATAGCGTAATAGACTGTATGTACTAACTGTCTGGATAGCGTAATAGACTGTATGTACTAACTGTCTGGATAGCGTAATAGACTGTATGTACTAACTGTCTGGATAGCGTAATAGACTGTATGTACTAACTGTCTGGATAGCGTAATAGACTGTATGTACTAACTGTCTCGATAGCGTAATAGACTGTATGTACTAACTGTCTGGATAGCGTAATAGACTGTATGTACTAACTGTCTCGATAGCGTAATAGACTGTAGGTACTAACTGTCTGGATAGCGTAATAGACTGTAGGTACTAACTGTCTGGATAGCGTAATAGACTGTATGTACTAACTGTCTGGATAGCGTAATAGACTGTATGTACTAACTGTCTGGATAGCGTAATAGACTGTAGGTACTAACTGTCTCGATAGCGTAATAGACTGTATGTACTAACTGTCTGGATAGCGTAATAGACTGTATGTACTAACTGTCTGGATAGCGTAATAGACTGTATGTACTAACTGTCTGGATAGCGTAATAGACTGTATGTACTAACTGTCTGGATAGCGTAATAGACTGTATGTACTAACTGTCTGGATAGCGTAATAGACTGTAGGTACTAACTGTCTGGATAGCGTAATAGACTGTATGTACTAACTGTCTGGATAGCGTAATAGACTGTATGTACTAACTGTCTGGATAGCGTAATAGACTGTATGTACTAACTGTCTGGATAGCGTAATAGACTGTATGTACTAACTGTCTGGATAGCGTAATAGACTGTATGTACTAACTGTCTGGATAGCGTAATAGACTGTATGTACTAACTGTCTGGATAGCGTAATAGACTGTATGTACTAACTGTCTGGATAGCGTAATAGACTGTAGGTACTAACTGTCTGGATAGCGTAATAGACTGTATGTACTAACTGTCTGGATAGCGTAATAGACTGTATGTACTAACTGTCTCGATAGCGTAATAGACTGTATGTACTAACTGTCTGGATAGCGTAATAGACTGTAGGTACTAACTGTCTCGATAGCGTAATAGACTGTATGTACTAACTGTCTGGATAGCGTAATAGACTGTATGTACTAACTGTCTGGATAGCGTAATAGACTGTATGTACTAACTGTCTCGATAGCGTAATGCATAAGTGAGCGGAGTAGTTTCGGCGGTGCGAGTATCCTAGGTTCGAGTCCTTAGAGTACCACACCTGTATTGGCTGGCTTCATTAATTGAGTACAGAAGTGAAGTGGGTTGGTGGAAAGACATAATTATAATATACAGCCAAATATAGAGGCAAAAGGTTAATTAAGGGGAGGTTTCCACTTGAGGGATTTTTGTTTTCGAATTTCCTTCTCCCTCATGTTTAACCCCATTGTTTTTGAGAGTTTAAGACGTTCGCCCCATTAGTTTGACGATTTTAAGAACTTTCGACCCATTTATGTCACTTTTAAGACCTTTCGTGCCATTTAGGTGTCGATTTTTTCCTGGCGAGCGATAGTGAGCCTGTAATTTAAGGGAAACCGGCCTTTGGCCGGGAAATTTTTCTACCGAAAAATGTACAAATTTATCTTGAAAAGGAGTCAAGGGGGAGTAATTTCAAGCTTGATGGAAGTCTAAGAAACACACTAAAAGCCTCCCCTTAAGCGAGATTAGTATGTGTTTGGTTAGATATATAGCGATGGAAGACATAGGTCAGGATAAAGTTCCTTAAGGGGGGTGACCTGCTTTTGGTTATTTCTGTCCTTTTCTCTCTTTCTCTGGCTTGTATCCATTTGGCCCCATTCAGCCTACGGTTTTAAGACGTTTATCCCCATCCAGGTGTCAATTTCTTACTGGTGAGCGGTAGCAAGCCAGCATATTTTTTATTTTTGTTAGACAGCAGGCTAAATTTGTACATTTTTCGATAGAAAAATGTCTCCGGCGAAGCCGGATTTTTTCATATGATGCTGGCTCGCTATCGCTCGCCAGGAAGAAATCGACACCTAGATGGGGATAAACGTCTTAAAATAGTTGGCTGAATGGGGCCGAATGGATACCAGCCAGAGAAAGAGAGAAAAGGACAGAAATACCAAAAAGCAGGTCACCCCCCTTAAGTTAGGTTAGGTATAATGTACGGATGGCATAGATTAGGAGAGATTAAAATATATACATTAGGTTTGGGTATTATGACTAATATCGGTGTATATATTGACAAGAAATGCTCAAATAGATGTGACAAATGCTCGCGACATGTACAGTCACTTATATACATTCGTGGATCCCCTGTGTTTTTCTGTATGCAATTATAACTCTCCTAATTGTTTTTTCTGTATGCAACTATAACTCTCCTAATTGTTTTTTCTGTATGCAACTATAACTTTCCTAATTGTTTTTTCTGTATGCAACTATAACTCTCCTAATTGTTTTTTCTGTATGCAACTATAACTTTCCTAATTGTTTTTTCTGTATGCAACTATATTTTTCCTAATTGTTTTTTCTGTATGCAACTATAACTCTCCTAATTGTTTTTTCTGTATGCAACTATAACTCTCCTAATTGTTTTTTCTGTATGCAACTATAACTTTCCTAATTGTTTTTTCTGTATGCAACTATAACTTTCCTAATTGTTTTTTCTGTATGCAACTATAACTTTCCTAATTGTTTTTTCTGTATGCAACTATAACTCTCCTAATTGTTTTTTCTGTATGCAACTATAACTTTCCTAATTGTTTTTTCTGTATGCAACTATAACTTTCCTAATTGTTTGTTCTGTATGCAACTATAACTTTCCTAATTATTTTTTCTGTATGCAACTATAACTTTCCTAATTGTTTTTTCTGTATCCAATTATAACTTTCCTAATTGATTTTTTCTGTATGCAACTATAACTTTCCTAATTGTTTTTTCTGTATGCAACTATAACTCTCCTAATTGTTTTTTGGACGGATCTAGCTGCTTGTTTCGATTAATAGTATACATAGTTGTGTAGTTGATGTATACAACAATGATATGCATAAATTCGTATACTTCCATAACTAGAAAACAACGAACTTTTCTGAGTGACTGTACTGCCTCATCCGAGTGGAAAAGACAAGCTTGGCCTCCCACATACCTTCCCCTCCCCCTCCCCCCCCCTCCCCCCCCCCCTCCTTCTCTCCTCTAACTCATTCACGTCACCATCATCATCATCATCATCATATATCTCGGGATTCTTTACTGCCCATTATCCTGCCTCTCTACACCTCTCTTTATTAAACCTGCTGATTTTCTTGCAGTATTTTCAGTTTGATTGCGCGGGTATTGCTTCTGTTGGCGGCTGGTGTTCGAGGGGCGGGTTGAGGGGGGGGGGGGGGACTGGTCGTTTTTCGCGGTGTTGGGTATGTTTGGGATGTTGGGTTGGAATGCTTATGGATGTTTAACTTGAATGTCTTTTGAGTTAAACAGTTACCAGAATTAAATGTGTGTGTGTGTGTGTGTGTTTGTGTGTGTGTGTGTGTGTGTATGTGTGTGCGCTGTGGTTTACTTCATTGATTTTGGCTCTGGGAATAATTGATGTCTTAGTGTTCAATGTCGTGGAGGCAGCAGCCATTTAGGAAGAGTAGTGCGGCAAAGGTTCCGGAGATGACAACATTCAATTCAGCAAAACACAGCCCTCTTCCTAGCGGAATCTGGAATATATCTGTGAGTGAGAGAGAGGAACACACACACACACACACACACACACACACACACACACACACACACACACACACACACACACACACAGCCCGTAGCCTGTGTGTAGAGCTCTCGTCTCACACACGAGGGGTCGGGGGTTCAATCTCCGGCCGGGCGAGACAAATTGGGCTTGTCTCCTTTCATGTGTTAGCCTCAGTTCACCTAGCTGTAAATAGGTACCTGGAATAAGTGGACGACGTTGTGACGTCCCATCTGGGGTTGGCAAAAATGGTACAAGGCGAGATGGGTATCATATGGTTCACCTAAGCTGATGGCTACCTAAGCCTTCGGGCGAGACGGTACCGTCTATAGTGAGAATGGTACCATACAGATCCACCCTAAGCCTTCGTTTCCGATGTCGCCAATTGGCTAAATACAGACTACACACACATCCACAGCCATTCCAACAGTACATAAAACACTTAACATGCATTTCACGCAATACATTCCCAGTTAAGGAGGCGCGATAATAATGAGCTTAGCTCGCATTGCGTGGATTCCCCTTGACGAACAAGTAACTGAGTAACTGAGTAACTGAGTAACACACACACACACAAGCACAGCAGGGTGGGGAGAGAGAGAGAGAGAGAGAGAGAGAGTGAGAGTGAGAGAGAGGAATACACACACACACACACACACACACACACACACACCCCGAGCGGTTGGCGTTTATCGGTACATATCAATTTGGTGCATGCTTACGAGTACATTTTTCGATTTTTAAACCTAAATTACACTAACCTAACCTAACCTAACCTAACCTAACCTACCTAACCTAACCGAAAACACTCCATTTCAACGTATTTTAAAGAGGTGTGTACCGATTAACTGTCGCCCCAAACCTCATGTACCTGTAAACCTACAAATATCCAGAGATTTGTACCAATAAACACACAACCGCTCGTCCACACACACACACACACACACACACACACACACACACACACACACACACACACACACACACAAGCACAGCAGGGTGGGGAGAGAGAGAGAGAGAGACAAACTGGCTCCCGATTGACTATATAGCCTGCTTGATGATCATACAGCCACTCAACCTAATCACACCAAGATAAACACGCACCTTAAGGGGGCCCACTTCGCTTCTTTTCTCTTTATCTCCCTCTCTCTTTGGCTTGTATCCATTCGGCCACATTCAGCCTACTGTTTTAAAACGTTTACCCCCATCCAGGTGTAAATATTTTCCTGGCGAGCGGTAGCGAGCCAGCATTTATATATTTTTGTTTTGACAGTAAGCTAATTTTTTTAATTTTTCGATAGAAAAACGTCTCCGGCGAAGCCGGATTTCTCCATACAATGCTGGCTCGCTGTCGCTCGCCAGAAAATTGTGTACACCTGGATGGGGATAAACGTCTTAAAACAGTTGACTGAATGGGGCCGAATGGATACAAGACAGAGAAAGAGAGAAAAGGAGAGAAAGAGAGAAAACAAAAAACAGGTGACCCCCCTTAACAATACAATTCTGGTCCAAGTTTCTCAAATACAAGCCACCCACTTTCGTTCCCACTTCAGGTTATCGTAGTTGGAAAGTTGATGAATATTGATGATAGATCCAGTTGTTGATTAGGATAAGAGGCGAGGCTGTATGGAATTTACCGTCAGTCTTTGTTTGGATAAGTTGACATAAATTATTTGGCTACGCTGCTGCTGAAGGAGGTAGTGGAGAAACGTGTATTAGGCAAATCCAGTAATGGTGCTGTGTGTGTGTGTGTAAACTGGGGTAAGGCGAGTTTTTCATCCACCGGAGAATAAGAGAGAGAGAGAAAGAGATACAGAGCGAGAGAGAGAGAGAGAGAGAGAGAGAGAGAGAGAGAGAGAGAGAGAGAGAGAGAGAGAGAGAGAGAGAAAGATGGGGAGGGGGGGGGAAGAGAGAAAGAGAGAGAGAGAGTTACAGATACTCAGACCTTGCAGTCCCTATTAGGTGGTCCGGCCTTAATACTGCTAGACAGGAACAGTTTATAGTAGAAGAATAGGACAGCAAAGCAAATGAGAGAGAGAAAGAGAGATTTACATAGATGTAAATAACTGACCTCACAGACCTTACGATCAAAGCGAAGTGGTCAGAACTTAATTCTAGTAGAGATAGCAAAACCCCAGATAACTTAAATGGAAGAAGGAGAGAGAGAGAGAGAGAGAGAGAGAGAGAGAGAGAGAGAGAGAGAGAGAGAGAGAGAGGACTTGCATTGATTATATTTCCCTGGTAATCTTCAGAATAATGACTTAAGCATTACTAGGGAAAACTAAGTAAATGGGGATGCTAATTGTTCCCATACATGACCCTAGCTAATGCAGCCTAATTTACCTTAACTTAACCTGACCTATTTAACCTAACCTATCCTTTTCCTACCTAACCTATTTTATCCTAAGTTAAATAAACCACATTTTGTTTAATCTAATCATGCCTAATTTAGCCTGTCGAGCCAATTCTACTGCGTACTAACCTATCATCACCTAACTTTGCTTAACTAGCTTGCTATATAATTTTCTAACCTAATATAATCTACCTTAACATTTCCTAACCTGACCTAACTTATTTTAACCTAACGTAACCTACCCAAGAATAACCTAATCCAGCCATTCTCAAATCTTAGTTCAGTGTTATGAGACTATGCTGGGTGGCGGTTGTCAGGAGGATAATTATTGTCGGGGAGATATCCACTTGAGGGATTTTTTTCTTGACCCCTTTCTCCCTCATGTTTAGCCCCATTGCTTTTCTAATTTTAAGACGTTCGCCCCATTATTTTAACGATTTTAAGAACTTTCGACCCATTTCTGTCAATTTTAAGACCTTTCGTGCCATTTAGGTGTCGATTTTATCCTGGCGAGCGATAGCGAGCCTGTTATTTAAGAGGAACCGGCTTTCAGCCGGGACATTTTTCTACCGAAAAATGTACAAATATATCTTGAAAGGGACTCAAGGGGGGGAAATTTTAAGCTTGATGGAGGTCTAGGGTTCAAACTAAATACCTCCCCTTAAGGTGATCAATTATCTGGATACCCACATGATCCTATTGTGTATGTGCTCTCTCTCTCTCTCTCTCTCTGTCTCTCTCTCTCTCTCTCTCTCTGTCTCTCTCTCTCTCTGTCTCTCTCTCTACGTCTCTACTCTCTCTTCCCTCCTCTCTTCAGTCTCTCTTCTATCTGTCCTCTCTCTCTCTCGTTCTCTCTCTCTATCTCTCTCTCTCTTCTCTCTTTCTCTCTCTCTTTCTCTCTCTCATCTCTCCGTCTCTCTCTCTCTCTCTCTCTCTCTCTAGGTAGGTAGTCTAACATTAAAGGGAACTAATCAATAAGGTAATATTTTGACACCGTCTCTGTCACTTTAGTCGCTTTCTTCCTCGTCAGGATATTAACACGGGGAGAGAGAGAGAGAGAGAGAGAGAGAGAGAGGATGAAGAGGTAGGGCTTACACTATAGAGAGAGATGAGAGAATGAGTGGAGAGAGAGAGAGATACTATGGACTGAATGAAAAGCATCTCACCTAGGTATCAAACTTCTAAAATTACTAGTTGCCTGACACTGCCAGGCTATTTATGCAGTTTATGTCACAGTTTTATGTTACAGTTTGTTTTCCGATGTAAACCTTCCCCTTAAGGGGGGTGACCTGTTTTTTTTTTATTTCTGTCCTTTTCTCTCTTTCCCTGGCTTGTATCCATTCGGCCCCATTCAGCCAACTATCTTAAGACGTTTATCCCCATCTAGGTGTCGATTTCTTCCTGGCGAGCGATAGCGAGCCAGCATTATATGAAGAAATCCGGCTTCGCCGGAGAAATTTTTCTATCGAAAAATGTACAAATGTAGCTTGCTGTCAAACAAAAATAAAAAATATGCTGACTCGCTACCGCTCACCAGTAAAAAATGACACCTGGATGGGGATAAACGTCTTAAAACAGTAGGTTAATGGGGCCAAATGGATACAAGCCAGATAAAGATAGAAAAGGACAGAACAAATACAGGTCACCCCCCTTAACAGCAAACACCAACCTGTATGTAAACCATGTCAATTAATATAAGTAAACTGGTGTCTTTCAAACCTAAGCCTTACAATACCATTATGTGATATGGATACTTTTAAAGGGGAGATTTCCACTTGAGGGATTTTTTTCTTGACTCCTTTCTCCCTCATGTTTAGCCCCATTGTTTTTCTAATTTTAAGACGTTTGCCCCATTATTTTGACGATTTTAAGAACTTTCAACCCATTTCTGTCAATTTTATGACCTTTCGTGTCATTTAGGTGTCGATTTTATCCTGGCGAGCGATAGCGAGCCTGTAATTTAAGAGGAACCGGCTTTCAGCCGGGACATTTTTCTACCGAAAAATGTAAAAATTTATCTTGAAAGAGGCTCAAGGGGGTGTAATCTTAAGCTTGACAGATATCTAGGGACCAAACTAAAAACCTCCCCTTAAAGTTAATAAATATGCCACCAATAAGTATGGTACGGTATGTCTTGGAGCACTTTCTATTGAGTAACATTATTAAACTCTTTATATCCTGCCTATATCCTGCCTATATCCTGCCTATATCCTCATGGGTAATAAACTCTTTATATCCTGCCTATATCCTCATCGGTAATAAACTCTTTATATCCTGCCTATATCCTCATGGGTAATAAACTCTTTATATCCTGCCTATATCCTCATCGGTAATAAACTCTTTATATCCTGCCTATATCCTCATGGGTAATCTTTATATCCTGCCTATATCCTCATGGGTAATAAACTCTTTATATCCTGCCTATATCCTCATGGGTAATAAACTCTTTATATCCTGCCTATATCCTCATGGGTAATAAACTCTTTATATCCTGCCTATATCCTCATGGGTAATCTTTATATCCTGCCTATATCCTCATGGGTAATAAACTCTTTATATCCTGCCTATATCCTCATGGGTAATAAACTCTTTATATCCTGCCTATATCCTCATGGGTAATAAACTCTTTATATCCTGCCTATATCCTCATGGGTAATAAACTCTTTATATCCTGCCTATATCCTCATCGGTAATAAACTCTTTATATCCTGCCTATATCCTCATGGGTAATAAACTCTTTATATCCTGCCTATATCCTCATGGGTAATAAACTCTTTATATCCTGCCTATATCCTCATGGGTAATAAACTCTTTATATCTGCCTATATCCTCATGGGTAATAAACTCTTTATATCCTGCCTATATCCTCATGGGTAATAAACTCTTTATATCCTGCCTATATCCTCATGGGTAATCTGTAATCTAGATGTCTAGTTCATTGAGGATTACATTTATCCCATAATAATCTTGAAGAAGTCACTTACTTACTTAACCAATTTATCTACTATCTCGGAGTCAATAGAATGTAGTAGAGTGGAGATGGCTGGGAGGAAATTGCCGACTTGCGATTTTAGTTCTATAAGGAAGTTGGAGCTGTAGACAACGATATTTAACGGAATATATAGCTGGAATACGGTCGTAGTACATATATAAACACATAAAACACATACGGTCGTAGTACATATATAAATACATAAAACACATACGGTCGTAGTACATATATAAACACATAAAACACATACGGTCGTAGTACATATATAAACACATAAAACACATACGGTCGTAGTACATATATAAACACATAAAACACATACGGTCGTAGTACATATATAAACATATAAAACACATACGGTCGTAGTACATATATAAACACATAAAACACATACGGTCGTAGTACATATATAAACACATAAAACCCAATTACGGTCGTAGTACATATATAAACACATAAAACCCAATTACGGTCGTAGTACATATATAAACACATAAAACCCAATTCAACATACCATTCATCCATCAGAAACGTACATTATTATTGCATTTCTGTCTAATATCGATGTTCACGGCTCCAACTTCCTTATAGCCCGAAGCTCGCAAGTGGTCAATTGAAATGCGTACCGCTGTGCTATGAATGCTATAATAACTTGCACTTACCCATTGTATTCCCAGCATGTATATCACTCTCTTGCAAGGATGAGTCACATACTGTATTCATCAGATTGGTCTTATGCATAAAATGTTTATTCAATTTGCAATACTGACCCGAAAATGTATAACAGTGAGCCAAATTTACTAAGTGCATTACGTTAAGGGAGCCCACATCGCTTTCTTTCTCTTTCTCTTCCTCTCTCTTTGGATTGTATCCATTCGGCCCCATTCAGCCTACAGTTTAAGACGTTTACCCCCATCCAGGTGTCAATATTTTCATGGCGAGCGGTAGCGAGCCAGCATATATATATCTTTGTTTTGACAGCAAGCTAAAATTGTACATTTTTCGATAGAAAAATTTCTCCGGCGGAGCCGGATTTCTCCATACAATGCTGGCTCGCCATCGCTTGCCAGGAAGATATCGACACCTGGATGGGGATAAACGTCTTAAAACAGTTGGCTGAATGGGGTCGAATGGATACAAGCAAGGGAAAAAGAGAAAATGAGAGAAAAATACAAACAAAAAAACGGTGACCCCCCTTGACAAAACTTGAAGTGATTGCGGGTTCCTAGTTCCTGCCAACCAGTATGCAACAATGTTCACACTGGATATACTTTAATGTAAGGCCGACTGAAGTGACCTCAAAGCTAGTGTTGAAAATGGGTTGGTTTGACAAATGGAAAGCTTTCTCGTATGTAAATATATCGTTGTAACGTAAGCTTGTGATTTCTACACTGGAAATCGAACTAGTTTTAATATTAGATTATATTTAAGCCAAACCTTTGACATTGCTATTAATATATAAAACTAATCGTATCTATCTTACATGATCAGACGAACGGTTCTATTTCGCTTCTTTTACTTATGGATGGTGAACACTTCCTCATTGCGCTTATGGGTATGACACATTGGCTACTGTCCTGTGTATATTTTCCTCTCATACTAAATTGTTCTGCGCTAGTGCCGACACAAAGGCCAGTTCCAAAAGATGGGGCTCACTGGAAAGATCAGCCAAGCCACCCAACTGATCCTATTTAGGCTATTTCCACAATAATGAACATAAACACCATATGAGGAGGAACACTGTGTTGACAACGTTTCTTCAGGTCACTAACCAAATGGGGCTTATATTCATTTTGACATTTTTGTTTAAAGTTAATTTAAGGGGGGTCACCGGGTTTTTATATCTTTCTCTCGTTTTCTCTCTTTCCCTGGCTTGTATCCATTTGGGCCCATTCAGCCAACTGTTTTAAGACGTTTATCCCCATGCAGGTGTCGATTTCTTCCTGGCGAGCGATAGCGAGCCAGCAATGTATGGAGAAACCCGGCTTCGCCGGGGAAATTTTTCCATCGAAAAATGTACAAATTTAGCTTGCTGTCAAAAACATATATATATATATGCTGGCTCGCTTCCGCTCGCCAGGAAAATATTGACACCTGAATGGGAGTAAACGTCTTAAAACAGTAGGCTGAATGGGGCCGAATGGATACAAGCCAAAGAGAGAGGTAGAGAAAGATAAAAAATGCGAGGTGGGCTGGCTTAAAGGTGGGGGCTCATGGGTTGAGATAAACTTGAAATGATAATCGCCAAGCTGTACATAATTATCTTGCAAAATGCAATGGCACTGAAATAATTATTAACAATGGTATAAAGGATTTTGTGGATCGTCTATACCGGGCCTGTGACGTCATAGTGACGTCACACCAGTATCCTTATCCTAGACTGGATGGTGGACTTACACTCTTGTGACGTCACAGGCCCGGTATAAACGATCCACAAAATCCTTTATACCATTGTTAATAATTATTTCAGTGCCATTGCATTTTGCAAGATAATTATGTACAGCTTGGCGATTATCATTCCATGTTTATCTCAACCCATGAGCCCCCACCTTTAACATTGCACGATAATAACAGGATAAAGATCATAAGACTGCCGCATGCGTTCAATTTGGTCTCTTAGTCTGATTTGTTTACATTCAAGGTGGGAGTTTGAATGCAGGGCTTGATAAATGGACAGCTTCCCCCCTCCCTCCCCTAACATCACTTTACCCGCCACCATATATATATATATATATATATATATATATATATATATATATATATATATATATATATATATACCGGTATATATATATATATATATATATATATATATATATATATATATATATATATATATATATATATATATATATATATATATATATATACGCTGTTTATATATATCCACTCAAATGTGGCCGAAATTGAGTAGTCACAGTTCTCTTTCAACAAATATATAGTGGGTTATTGTAAAATGGCCTTCTCTTTACTTTCATTTGAAGTCATTCATTATATCTTAACCGTAGTGTTTCTGCTAACTCTTTATCCAGTTACAGTCATTTAGCTTTATTGTTATTACTGAGCTTCGCCTTTTTTCCATATATATTTATATTTATATTCATGCTAAAGTTATTTCATCAATTATGTTTGCAAGTTTGTTTCATATGTTACTGTCTGTAGCTCCCTTCCACCTCATTGCTCCCTCAACTGGACACCGAAACCTCCTGAAGCTTATCCAAATGGGTACGTGGTAAATCCCACTTGTATTACATGCAGCACAAAACATTAGCTAAGATTACATCAGTTAGTGCGCAGGAAATCCAGTTTGGTGGGAAGGAGGAAGGGGGAAGGAGGAAGGAGGAAGGGGGAAGGAGGAAGGAGGAAGGGGGAAGGAGGAAGTGGGAAGGAGGAAGGAGGAAGGAGGAAGGAGGAAGGGGGGGAGGGAGGAAGGGGGAAGGAAGAAGGAGGAAGGGGAAGGAGGAAGGAGGGAGGGGGGAGGAGGGAGGAGGAAGGAGGAAGGGGGAAGGAGGAAGGGAGAAGGGGAAGGAGGAAGGGGGAAGTAGGAAGGGGGAAGGAGGAAGGAGGAATACGGAAGGAGGAAGGAGGAATACGGAAGGAGGAATACGGAAGGAGGAATACGGAAGGAGGAAGGAGGAATACGGAAGGATGAAGGAGGAATACGGAAGGAGGAAGGAGGAAAGGGAGGAGGAAGGAGGAAGGAGGAAGGGGAACGGAGGAAGGGGGAAGGAGGAAGGGGGAAGGGGGAAGGAGGAAGGGGGAAGGAGGAAGGGGGAAGGAGGAAGGAGGAAGGGGAAAGGAGGAAGGAGGAAGGGGGAAGGAGGAAGGGGGAAGGGGCGGTAAAAGAAAAACAAAATAGAAAAATAAGTAAAGGAATGGAAAGGAAAGCCGAGAACCGTGTGAAGTGAGAGATAAACATAAAGATTTTAAAGAAAGGCAGGAGTTTCTTTAACGGGAGGTTTTTATAGTGTGTTTCTTAGACTTCCATCAAGCTTGAAATTACTCCCCCTTGACTCCCTTTCAAGATAAATTTGTACATTTTTCGGTAGAAAAATTTCCCGGCCAAAGGCCGGTTTCCCTTAAATTACAGGCTCGCTATCGCTCGCCAGGAAAAAGTCGACACCTAAATGGCACGAATTGTCTTAAAAGTGACATAAATGGGTCGAAAGTTCTTAAAATCGTCAAACTAATGGGGCGAACGTCTTAAACTCTCAAAAGCAATGGGGTTAAACATGAGGGAGAAGGAAATTCGAAAAAAAATCCCTCAAGTGGAAACCTCCCCTAAACCCCCTCATTTAAATTATGTTATATTTATGCTTAGACGATTATATGCAGTTTTATAAAGGATATGTAATAGCAAAAAGGGCTAAGTGAGGTGAATCGAAGCCTGTGAAATGCTACTGAATAAAATCGTCTAATAGAAGCCAAAATACAGTTAAAAGGACGCCACTGGTACTGAATTGGTTAAATTAGAAGGCGAGTAACCTAGTACAATTTAGCAAGGCAACCGATTATATAAAGGGATTGGGAGGCCTATCCAGGTTATACAAAATCCTTAGCTGATCCAATAGCCAACCTAGAACCCCAAATATCCCGTGTGAGAGGTATTGCATCTCTCTTGGTTTGATTCCGCACCCAGAACACCACCTATCACCACGAGTCACACTACAGGTAACGAAATATGGGTTATATAGAAAGGTACACTCGGATACCATAGTCCCTACCCCACTCGTAAGATTCTGGGGGCCTCCTGTGTTTTTCTTTATGCAATTATAATGATCTGGATTGATTTGTGGATAGAACTTTCTTTTCAATAAATACTATATAATGTTTTGTAGTTGATTTATAGAAGGTTTTATTCATAAATTTGGTTTCAAAGATATACATCCATAATGAAAAATAAGTGAAGTCCATGAATGTGTATGAGTGGGCTGTTATTCCATGGTACACTCGGGTGCCATAGTCTCTAGCCCACCCATAAGAATTCGTCAACCCTCTTTGTTTTTCTTTATGCAAGTATAACTATCTGGATTGAGTTTTGGATATAACTTGCCTTTTAATAAATAGTTTATATAGTTTTACAGTTGTTGTATAGACAATTATATTCATAAATTTGTTTCCAGAGACATTCTTCCATAGTTAGAAATAGGTGAAGTCCACAAATAGTTTTGAGTGGGCTAGAGACTATGGCATCCGAGTGCACCAATTGTTGGAATAGAAAGATCAGCATTATAGATGCAAATAGAATGATATCAGAGGTGGGGGTCTTGATACAGAATAGAGAGAGAGAGAGAGAGTGACAGAGAGAGAGAGAGAGAGAGAGAGCGAGCAGGGTTAATTGGGTCGTGTCCTACAGACCCACTGGTAAGCTATGTATGTATGTATGCATGTCTTGGTTGTTGTGTCGCTGCTCCTCCTTTGACCCGTTCTGCTTGGTGTCCTTCCCGCATTCCTTCCTTCTTTCTATCCTGCTTTCATTCCTCTTTCTATCCTTCCTTCCTTCTTTCCTCATTTGAACCCTTCTCCTTGGTGTTCTTCCTGCTTTACTTCCTTCTTTCTTTCATGCTTTTTATCCTGCTTTCCTTCCTCCCTTCCTTCCTTCTTTGACCTCTTCTGTATGATGTCCTTCCTGCTTTCCTTTCAGTCTTCCTTATTTCTTTCCTTCCTTCTCTCTTGCCTCTCTTCCTTCTTTATTGTTTTCCTTCCTCCCTACTTGCTTTCCTCTCTTCCGTCTTGCTTTCATTTCTCTTTTCTTGTTTTCCTTCTTTGTTTGACTGCAGTTCTTCCTTTTTCCCTGTTTCCTTTCCTTTTTTCCATCTTCCCTTCCCTCTTTCTGCCCTTCTTCCTTCCATGTCTGCCTATCTTTCTATAACCTTTCGTCTGCTTGGTTTCCGGCCTTCTTTCTTCCTGCTTATATTTCTGCCTTCCTTCCTTCTTCCTTTCTTGTCTTATCTATCTTGCTTGTTATCTCTATTTCTTTTCTCTCCTTCCTTACTTCGTACCTCTTTCTTTGATTATGGGGAGATTTTTTTTTGTTCTGTTTGTTCCTTTAGTTTCCTCCGTAGACCTACATCAAGCTTTATAAAATACCCTCGAGACCCCCTTTCGAGATAAATTTGTGCATTTTTTTGGTAGAATAATGGCCCGGCTAAAGGCTGGTTCCTCGCAAATTGCAAGCTCGCTATCGCTTGCTAGGAATACATCGATACCTAAATGACACGAACAATTTTAAAATAGCCAAGCTAATGAGGCGAACGACTTAACATCTCAAAACTAATGGGTCTAAACATGAGGGAGAAGGGAATCCAGAAAAAAATCCCCTTAACTCATTTGCTGGACGTTTTTCCACCCCTCCTTCCTTCCTTTTCTCTGTCCCCTTTTCCTTCATGTGCTTCCTTTATCCTCTCTCCGTCTTCATCTCTCTTCCTGTTCTCCTTCCTTTCTTTTTGCTTCTTTCCTCTTGCCTTCCTTCCTTCCCCTCCACTTCGCCCTTGGTCCCTGTTACACCTCTGTTTTCCTCTTGCCTTCCTTCCTTCCCCTCCACTTCGCCCTTGGTCCCTGTTACACCTCTTCTTTCCTCTTGCCTTCTTCCTTCCCCTCCACTTCGCCCTTGGTTCCTGTTACACCTCTTCTTTCCTCTTGCCTTCCTTCCTTCCCCTCCACTTCGCCCTTGGTTCCTGTTACACCTCTTCTTTCCTTCCCCTCCACTTCGCCCTTGGTTCCTGTTACACCTCTTCTTTCCTCTTGCGTTCCTTCCTTCCCCTCCACTTCGCCCTTGGTCCCTGTTACACCTCTTCTTTCCTTCCCCTCCACTTCGCCCTTGGTTCCTGTTACACCTCTGCTTTCCTCTTGCCTTCCTTCCTTCCCCTCCACTTCGCCCTTGGTTCCTGTTACACCTCTTCTTTCCTCTTGCCTTCCTTCCTTCCCCTCAACTTCGCCCTTGGTCCCTGTTACACCTCTTCTTTCCTCTTGCCTTCCTTCCTTCCCCTCCACTTCGCCCTTGGTTCTTGTTACACCTCTTCTTTCCTCTTGCCTTCCTTCCTTCCCCTCCACTTCGCCCTTGGTTCCTGTTACACCTCTTCTTTCCTCTTGCCTTCCTTCCTTCCCCTCCACTTCGCCCTTGGTTCTTGTTACACCTCTTCTTTCCTCTTGCCTTCCTTCCTTCCCCTCCACTTCGCCCTTGGTTCCTGTTACACCTCTTCTTTCCTCTTGCCTGTATTCCCTTTATTCCTTGCTCTCCCCTTCGTCCCTGGTTCCTAGTACCCCTCTTACTCTTTACTTATTTGATCAATCATTATAAACATGTTCCTATTTGCGGCTTCTACTGCTTTGTATATAGTCGCTATTTTAAACGTGTTTATTTGTTCGTGTTTTTCGTTGTGTGTGTGTGTGTGTTTGTGTGTTGGAACGAAGTGTGGTGTGCTTATTTAGTGTAGTGAAATTAATAGGAGGAGGTGTTTGTGAGAGCCAGCTGGATTACTTTCTGTGTAGGTGAGACATGAACAGAAACAATTCAATTATCTCATATCCCTGTGTTCATTCTAATTCCCTTGTTCGTTGGCACCTCTGTTACCCATTTTAGTTGTCCTTTTTATATTATATATCTTGTTTTTGCTTTGTTTATTCCATGTGTTTTTCTTCTCCGTTTCTTTGCTTCACCTTATTTTCGTTTTCCTATACATATTTGCTGTATTTCTTCTCTTCGACTCATAATCATGTTGTTGTCATATTTGTTTTTAGCTTTTTTTTGTTTTTTTTGCCAGTGTCGTCCCTCGTTCCTCTCAAGTTTCATCAGCATCCTTTCTAGGGCTCTTCCCATTCTCGTATTTATCAGCGCCCTCTTCTTCCCCTATTCGTTGGTTCATCGTCTTTCTTTCCCTATTTTCTCATCGTATTTTTCGACTTCTCTTAGTGTCCATTTTTCTTAAATTCTTCTTTCTTTTGCGTTTCGTCTCCTTCCTTTATTGTGTGTTGTCTTATTTATCTTGTTATCATAATATATACCATCTCTTATTTGGCTTAACTCTTCTTCCCTTCTGTTTATTGTGTGTTGTCTTATTTATCTTGTTATCATAATATATACCATCTCTTATTTGGCTTAACTCTTCTTCCCTTCTGTTTATTGTGTGTTGTCTTATTTATCTTGTTATCATAATATATACCATCTCTTATTTGGCTTAACTCTTCTTCCCTTCTGTTTATTCTCAATTTCATATATTTTCTGTTGCTATTGTTTACCTCCTTGTGTGGCCATCTTCTTCTGTATATGTTTAATTGTATTACCTTATATTATTTCGTCCTGTAATAGTACTTTAACTATATATTTAGTCAGCCTCTTCAAATATGTCATGATCTGTATAGTGGGTGTGTTTTAATGGCTTGACTAGTATTACCAACTGTGGTGTCGCGTTAGTTTAGTGTATGTGCATATAAGGTAAAAGGAAAAGAAACAACAACAACAACAACAACAATAATAATATTAATAATAATAATAATAATAACAATAATAATAATAATAATAATAATAATAATAATAATAATAACCCTCATCATTAATCATCATCATCATAATACTAAACCCAATAACTCCTAAAAGAGTATATGTCTCAGCTACCCCCCTCCCCCTCCCCCTCCCCCGCTCCATCTACCGGTATAATAACACGACACTAACCCGCCATAAGGGGATCGAACACCGTGTAGTCCTAGCTAGAACACAATTAGGCCAGCCATATGAGGATCTAGCACCAGGAATAAGCTTAAGTATAACAGACAGGTGATGATGCCAGACACTACGATAAGTATTATGGGGAGATGGGTCGTCTTTCTGGTCCCCATTCTTCCTCATGTTTAGCCCCATTAGTTTGTCGATTTTAAAACCTTTCGTCCCATTTCTATAACAATGTCAAGACCTTTCGTGCCATTTAGGTGTCGAATGTTTCCTGGGGAGCAATAGCGAGCCTGTAAATTTAAGATAATTGTAAGTAATTATTATGTTACCTCCACCAACCGACTTTACTCCTAAACTCAATTTATGAAATAAAAAAAATCATGTGGCAGTCCAGGGATTCGAACCTAGGATGCTCACACCGAAATTCAGTGCATTTATCCATTGCGCTACGACGACAGTTTTTTTAAGATGTTAATAATTATACTCCCCTTAAGTTTGACCAATTTGCAGCTAACTAGTGTATAGACCAGCACCCCTCCATTCTGTGGCAGTTCTTCCTTACTCCATCCTTGCTCTTCACTATGCAGCTTATTGAAAATCTGTGTATAGTGTGACTTAAACCCGGTATCACACGAGAGCTTTTATAGTCAACATTCGATGATCAACATTTTTCTAGCAACATTTCTTGAATATTTTGCGCTTTTATCGGAAACTAGACTGATGGTAGATGAATTTAGGTGACCGAAATATTTCAAATGCTGACCTCATAAGCTGCCAGACCAGTGTTGAGGGAAAAAGCGCTCGTGTGATACCAGCTTTATTGAAAATCTATATATATATTGTGACATAATTTCCGCGGTAATCCCTTGTAATCGTCCCTTCCTTTCTAACCTTCATCTTTTATACATTGATCGTAGTTCCTTATTTCAGACTTACTATTTAAGGGGAGGTGCGTCGTTTTTCTGGTCCCCTTTCTCCCTCATGTTTTGCCCCATTAGTTTTCAGAATTTAAGATGTTTGTCCGATTAGTTTGTCAATTTTAAGACCTTTCGTGCTATTTAGATGTCGATATTTTTCTTGGCGAACGATAGAAAGCCTGTAATTTTAGAAGAACCGGCCATCGGCAGGGACATTTTTCTACCGAAAAATGTACAAATTAATCTAGAATGGGGATCTAATGGATGGTTTTGTTTTCTTAGTTTGATGGAGGTCTAGGGAGGAAACTAAAAATATAATACATAATGAAAAACAGATCGACCAAAAAATGAACAACCTAGTGACGAGCAGTATATGTTGTTGCTTGCTTTCCTCTGTAGTCCTATATAATCCTCTTGCCATTTATTTTCCTCCTACATCTCTTAGGGCTGGCATGCATTTTCAGATCGGCCTGTCAAGTCTTAGTACCACACAGGGCCGTTTGAACGTGTATGGGGGTGGTTTGACGGCTTGTGCAGGTCTCTCAGGCTTGTACAGTCACTCATAAAAATTCGTGGAACTCACCTATTTCTAATTATGGAAGTATATCGCTGGACACGAATTAATTAGTATTATTTCCCACGGATCAACTACAAAACTATATATACTATTTATTGAAAAGTATGTTCCACCCAAAAATCAATTCAGATAGTTGAAATAGCTTAGAAAAGTTGACAGATTGAATATAAACACCAAATGAGGAAGAGCACTTTATTGACAACGTGTCGCAGATAGCTTCATCAGGTCACTAACCCTAGTGACCTGAAGAAGCTATCTGCGAAACGTTGTCAATAAAGTGCTCCTCCTGATATGGTGTTTATATTCAATAAAGTGCTCCTCCTCATATGGTGTTTATATTAACGTTGTCAATAAAGTGCTCCTCCTCATATGGTGTTTATATTAACGTTGTCAATAAAGTGCTCCTCCTCATATGGTGTTTATATTAACGTTGTCAATAAAGTGCTCCTCCTCATATGGTGTTTATATTAACGTTGTCAATAAAGTGCTCCTCCTCATATGGTGTTTATATTAACGTTGTCAATAAAGTGCTCCTCCTCATATGGTGTTTATATTAACGTTGTCAATAAAGTGCTCCTCCTCATATGGTGTTTATATTAACGTTGTCAATAAAGTGCTCCTCCTCATATGGTGTTTATATTAACGTTGTCAATAAAGTGCTCCTCCTAATTTGGTGTTTATATTAACGTTGTCAATAAAGTGCTCCTCCTCATTTGGTGTTTATATTAACGTTGTCAATAAAGTGCTCCTCCTCATTTGGTGTTTATATTAACGTTGTCAATAAAGTGCTCCTCCTCATTTGGTGTTTATATTAACGTTGTCAATAAAGTGCTCCTCCTCATTTGGTGTTTATATTAACGTTGTCAATAAAGTGCTCCTCCTCATTTGGTGTTTATATTAACGTTGTCAATAAAGTGCTCCTCCTCATATGGTGTTTATATTCAATTCAGATAGTTATTATTGCATACAGAAAAACATAAGGGGTCCACGAATTGTTATAAGTTACTGTACAAACCGTCAAGCTATCCCCCAAACGCTCGAATTAGCTTCAAATAGATCAGTACACTCTAGGACATGAATCGCGGCCTTAAATTTTCTACTCTATACCAAATTGAATCCAATTTTTTCGTCAATTCTGTTATGAGTATTTTCTTTTCGGAGGTTCGTTTTGCTGTTTGAGAGTTCATATTAGGCAGGGCTTGTGTCTTACAGTGTAGAGTGATGGTGCTGGGGTATCGAAGTGTGTGTGCGTGTGTGTGTGTGTGTGTGTGTCAGCCTTTACACAAACCCCAATAAAATGTATAGGTCATGCTAGAGAGAGTTCCTGGTTGTGGTTGCCCCGTATTGGAGAGCTGTAATAATAATAATAATAGTTCTTAAAGCTAGCGCATGCTTAGCTAGCTAAGGATAGCTCAATAAGGCCGATTAGGCGTATTTCCATTGGGGTCCTGTACTACTATCCCACCCCTTTGCTCATGAGGGATGGTAACGACTCAGTGCTTGTGAAAAATCTTTAATGCGCCGAGCGTGGGCGCGAACCCGGGCCTTCTGGGTGGAAGTCCGAGACGCTAGTCACTACACCAAGCGAGCCGCTAATGTTATATAATGTATACTGTTACCTGCTTTCTTCGGTAGTCCTTCTCTCTTCCCTCTCCCACCTTTATACCCCACATAACTCCCGTATATAAGCTGTAGGGTATGCTAGAGCCCTTATTGGAGAGCTATAATGTCGTCTGGTTGGGCAGTAAATGTCTGGGAAGCCTAGTTCTGCTTTTAGAGGTAGGGGCTCCATCATCTTAGCATACTGATGACATGTTCGTCCGTAGGGTAGGGGGCCGACAAATTATGTATGGTAATCTTAACCCTTTCCATTCGGGTGACGTTATTTTCCAATGTATTCTGGCTAATATTAGACCGTTTTACTCTAGGTAAAGTGGCTTCATTGTACGGACACTGTTTAATAGAAACGGATAGCCAACACTGGCCAGAATCGATATAGTTAATGCGGATGTGTTTTACAAATAATTGTCTACATTTCCATATTTCTTTCGACCTTTGGAAGCTGCAAACCAATCGGAGTCAAATAATTATACTCACATGGCTTAATTTGGGGTACAGTAAGCAGTGGATATCAGATTAAGGGGAGATCAGCCGGTTTTCTAGATCCCCTTCTCCCTAATGTTTAGCTCCACTAGTTTTGAGATTTTAAGATGTTGGTTCCATTAGTTTGGGGATTTTATGACCTTTCACCCCATTTCTTTGTCAATATTAGGACCCTTCGTGCCATTTAGGTGTCGATTTTTTCCTGGGGAGCGATAGCGAGCCTGTAATTTTAGGAGGAATCGGCCTTTGGCCGGGATATTTTTCTATCGATAAATGTACAAATCTATCTTGAAGGGGGGTCTAGGGGGTGTTTTTCTAAGCTTGATGGAGGTCTAAGGAGGAAACTAAAAACAAATATTAATAAATGAATTAATTGACCAAACAAACAGCCACTGTCCCCTTAATTTGGGGTACAGTAAGCAGTGGATATCAGATTAATGTTTTTTGTTCATATATTGTCTATGTTCATATATTGTCTATGTTTTGATAATCGGGGGCTTCCAAAGATGTCACTCGATGCCTACAGATACCATAAATCCGGGGGCTTTGCTTGCGTCGAAGTTGTAGGCCTATGGATGAGTGACTATTTGGTTACTTTTGTTATTGTCTGTGTTCCTGTTGTGGATTAGAAGTGGGTTGTGGCTAAGTTATACCCTGTTCCAAATAAATAGGCCGTAACTCTTGACCATTCAACTCTATAACACACAAACTAATAGAGTAATCGAGCCAATATTTCGACCATTTGGGAAGGGTCAGACAGGGAATAGGTGCGAAAATTTACAGTCCATTTGCTCTAGCCCTGTTTTTAGTTATAGAGGTTAGGGTTCACGATTTCTGGCCTACAAATTTGGAGCAGGGCATAGCAGGTACTGGGTGGTGGAGGTGGCATTTGGAGCAGGGCATAGCAGGTACTGGGTGGTGGAGGTGGCATTTGGAGCAGGGCATAGCAGGTACTGGGTGGTGGAGGTGGCATTTGGAGCAGGGCATAGCAGGTACTGGGTGGTGGAGGTGGCATTTGGAGCAGGGCATAGCAGGTACTGGGTGGTGGAGGTGGCATTTGGAGCAGGGCATAGCAGGTACTGGGTGGTGGAGGTGGCATTTGGAGCAGGGCATAGCAGGTACTGGGTGGTGGAGGTGGCATTTGGAGCAGGGCATAGCAGGTACTGGGTGGTGGAGGTGGCATTTGATGGCGCTGGTAGTTTTCAAAGTCCCCCATTCCACTTTAGGATGTGGAACACAGTTTCTCACATTAATCCTGGCACATCTGTCATTGTAATTGACTCGCACTGAATTGTAGGAGTGTCTGTCTGGCAGATTTCGAATAAGGTATTTGCATTTCAAAAACTCCATGGAAGATTGTTTTATGAAATATCTAAATCAAGAAAAGAAGCTAAAGTTGAAATCGTAAAGGATGAAGTTCGAAAATTACTTTTGCTCGTGGCTGTACGCCGTGTACGGCAATAAATGTAGCTTATCGTTGATGGGGTTTGATGAGTTATTTAGGTAAAGGGGGGTCACCGGCTATTTTTGTATATTTCTCCTTCTCTCTCTTTCCCTGGCTTGTATCCATTCGGCCCCATTCAGCCAACTGTTTTAAGACGTTTATCCCCATCCAGGTGTCGATTTCTTCCTGGCGAGCGATAGCGAGCCAGCATTGTATGCAGAAATCCGGCTTCGCCGGTGACATTTTTCTATCGAAAATGTACAAATTTAGCTTGCTGTCAAAAAAAAAATATATATATGATGGCTCGCTACCGCTTGCCAGGAAAATATTGACACCTGGAAGGGGGTAAACGGTCTTAACACAGTAGGCAGAATGGGGCCGAATGGATACAAGCCAAAGAGAGAGGGAGAGAAAGAACAAAAAAGCGAGGTGGGCTCCCTTAAACTTCACATCGCACCACAAGTCCATAGGTTTCCTTGGTCTACATAAGTACTGTCTGTTTATAATTATCAAAGCTCTTCTGTTGGCGGGTTAGGTAGAACTATTGTTTATAATTATCAAAGCTCTTCTGTTGGCGGGTTAGGTAGAACTATTGTTTATAATTATCAAAGCTCTTCTGTTGGCGGGTTAGGTAGAACTATTGTTTATAATTATCAAAGCTCTTCTGTTGGCGGGTTAGGTAGAACTATTGTTTTGCATATCACATCGTATTATTATCGCAGGTCAAAATATATTATACTTAGAATTACGTGCATGCATACCAAGTCGTTTATTATTGTATGTTAGGGATGTATGCTATTTATAAGCTAGCACTTTATCAGGCTTATTTGAAGAATACTAAAATTTATATGCATAAATTGGTTTGTCTGTATAGCATTACAATGTCATTTATTCCTGGAATATTATATGTTGCATAGCACATCGGGCCTTTTAGTAGCCACATTTAACATAATGAAACGTGCGGATAAATTCCAGTTCTTTATTAAATACTAATTGTGCGTCTCATTTAGCATCTATCTTCAGCCTTTACTATCCTATTCCATAAAACGTAAATGTATCTCCTCATTATATATTGCATTCTCGATGTATGTAGTTGTATTTATTTGTGTATATGTTTATTCACAACTGTCTATCATCTGATATTCGCCATATTACTTGTTTGTCTTATATAATTTTGCCTAATAATAATGGTTGTTGACAAAATTATATGTAAATGTAAAGAAATGGCACATGAAAAACCTAATCAATAATATTTCCTCTATATAGCATGTTTAGTTGAAATCCTCGTATATATCTTAGTTCCTTTATTTGTGCACTATCTGTAAATATTGTTACGTAAAGCCTGTCAAGGGCAAATCGGCATCAATGAGGCTCTTATACCTTGTGCTGAGCGTCGTAAACCCGTGATGATCATACCTACCCTATCAACGGCAAGTACAGTACATTCCTGAGAGAGAGAGAGAGAGAGAGAGAGAGAGAGAGACTACTGATTGAAAAATAGCTATATATATACTGCATATACAATATATTAGTTTCCCCCCTCCCGTGGTTTTGAACCTAGGTGACCCACTCCATACATCATGGATTACTCAGCTTCCTAATCACTATGCTGATGACCCTATCGTAGCATAGTGGTTAGAGGGCTAAGCCATTCACGTTGTATGGCGTGATTCGAATGGTTCGAAACCACGGATGGGGTAAAAAATCAAATGTATCCGGCTATGAGGCATGGCTCATGTTATAATAATAACTAAGTATGCATAGTTTAACCAATCCATGTTTGGCTTTGATATTGAACAGGTGTACGTGGGGTTAGGGGGCTACAACCCCTCCAAGTACCAGCATGTGTGTTTATAATGACACCATGTATTACATCATAAGTTACCTTTATGATGTCATCAAGGCAGCTAGCAAGGTATGTCATGCGCTGAGATGCGTCAAGCTTGAATGTGGAAATCTAATGGTGACATCTGCTTCTGAGTAAAGGCGTATATGTTGACGATGAGGAGCTGTGGTCCCTTCCTAGACCACCAAGTGTGATCCATATGGACCTAGGATCATACTCGGTCATGTATGTATAGAATACCTCTAATTTTCTAACCTGAAAACTGTGCGTATAAGAAATAGAAAGACATATTTAATATATATATATATATATATATATATATATATATATATATATATATATATATATATATATATATATATATATATGCAGAGAGAGAGAGAGGGGGGGTGGGGACTAAGACAGTGAGCAAAGAAAACCACTTACTATCAAGAACCTAGACTTTAAGCAAATATATGATACACAACACCGCTCCAAACTCTCTCTCTCTCTCTCTCTCTCTCTCTCTCTCTCTCTCTCTCTCTCTCTCTCTCTCTCTCTCTCTCTCTCTCTCTCTCTCTCTCTCTCTCTCTCTCTCCTGGTCAGCATGTAAACCATCTTCCACAGGACAGATTCCCAATGTTGTACAAGAGAGAAACCTAAGCGGGCCAAACCAGTCCTTCCTTCCTTCCTTCCTACTACTACTACTTCAGGAACACTAATTGATTCCACGTAGTCCTTTTCCTCCTCTACTTCCTTACTTTACTCTCACTTGTATTGTGAGGGCTGGGAGAAGGAATGAATACGAAGAGAAATCCGCTGCTGATAAGAGAAATAGTGATAGGTGGATAGATCTAAATGGAATGTAGGGATGGCAATGGAACGCGATAGATGTATGCATAAATTGATGGTCGGATAGGAAGATGAAACTTTGTGTGGATGGATAGATAGATTTGTATTCATAATTAGTGATAGGTGGAACAATAAAAGGTTGTTAATAAGACTAGACAAGAGTATGGATAGCATCATAACCTGATGGGTGGATTAATAAGTAGATTTACCGGCAAATTATTAAGAATTGATACAACAATAGATGAAATAAAATAAATAAATTAATGAAAGAAACAAACTGGATGACAAAGGGAGGCATAGTCTATTCATGACAATTAGGTCTGAAATGTTCATCGCTAACCTCTGTAACTAAAAAAATGCTCTAGTAAATGGGTAGTAAGATTCCACACATATTCCCTGGTTGAATCTTCCCAAATGGTGGAAATATTAACTCGACTAATCTTCCAACGAAAATGGAATAAGAGCTCTCAGGCAATATTTGTTTCTTAATTTTATAAATGGATACAAAAATCATAGACATACTGTAGCTCGATATCTATCCACGCAAAGTTACAGAATATTACGTGTACACAGACTACACAGACTACACAGACTACACAGACTACACAGACTCTTCTGTTTTGAATCTAAACGAATAGTTGATACTAAGTAGAAGGTAAGATGCAGAGAGAGAGAGAGACAGAGAGAGAGAGAGAGAAAGAAAGAAAGAGAGAAAACGCGAGAGAGAGAGAGAGAGAGAGAGAGAGAGAGAGAGAGAGAGAGAGAGAAAACGAGACAGAGAGAAAGAGAGAGAGAGAGCATGAGAATGAGAAATATTGGCCATGCTTTTAGTTCAACCAACCAAGCTGCTCTAAGTAGCGGCAAGCTTAGCGCCTGCAACGTCATTAGTTTGCTTGACTGAGCGGAAGATACGAGAGAGAGAGAGAGAGAGAGAGAGAGAGAAGAAACTAAACGAATACATAGGAGAGTAATATACTGTACATGCAATTGACAGACAGACAGATCGTGTTAAGGGACAGACAGACAGACAGAGCGTGTTAAGGGACAGACAGACAGACAGAGCGTGTTAGGGACAGACAGACAGACAGAGCGTGTTAAGGGGCCCACCTCGTTTTTTTACAACCTCTCTAGGTTGTATACATTCGGCCCCATTCAGCCTACTGTTTTAAGACGTTTATCCCCATCCAGGTGTCAATTTTTTTTCCTGGCGAGCGGTAACGAGCCAGCATATTTAAAACAAAAATTGACAGCAAGCTAAATTTGTAAATTTTTCGATAAAAAAATTGCTTCGGCGAAGCCGGATTTATCCATGCAATGCTGGCTCGCTATCGCTCGCCAGGAAGAAATCAACACTTAGATGGGGATAAACGTCTTTAAAATGTAGGCTGAATGGGGCCGAATGGACACAAGTCAGAGAAAGAGAGAAAAGGAGAGAAAAAAAAGCAGGTCACCCCCTTAAGAAAGATGGAGCCTGATGACAGGTACAACAGGAAAGGAGAGTCCAAAGTAGTACAAAGAAAAACAAGTTACAACAGATCTATCAGTTCTTACTAAGCTTCTCGTACCTTGTTGACCTAGCCTAGGTTACAGGAAAGGAAAGCACAGTAGGAAAGGAGGTTATTAATTTGGGAATGCCGTTAATTCGGGGTTGAGAGTGATTTATTTTAGTCTAGTCGAAGTTTGACAGCTTGAACAGTACATCACTCAATGACATTACGACACTGTCAACATTACGCATTCAAATGTAAAACAAATATATATATACTTTCAATCTTTTAGGCCTATATGCATCATCTTTGTTGCTTTTGTTCACATAATGAGACTTACATTAGCCCATCTCCATTCATTGGGTACAGCACCACTCTGCATTGCAAATAAAAAACAAGAGAGAGAGAAAAAAAATATAAGAGAGAAAGAAAGCACGACCAATCAGCTTAGTATCTCCTTCTGCAGCCAATAAGCTTATCAGGAATTGCTTGGTGGCGGGAACACAAAGAAAAACCCGCAGTTTCTCTCACTTTTTTGGCGGGATAATCTTTCAGGTATTTACATCGGGGGTGATTAATGTCACTGATACTGGTGATGTTGACAGTGAGAGAGAGAGAGAGAGAGAGAGAGAGAGAGAATGCAGATGCGTACCTTAATCTGGTAAATGGACTTTGGGTTGGCGTATTGCATTTGACGATACCTGTGGATTATATCATTGCATATCTACGATCGTTGTTTTCTTATTCCACAATACAGCAGTTTTATTATAGCATTGTTGTAAATATATTACTTATTGGTTACCGTACAACTGAGAAAGTAACTTTATATATTTTAGTGTATTCAGCAACAAAACTTTAAATACAAGCTTAACCCTTTCAGGATACAAAGACGCATTTTATTTAATATATTTTCTGGCTATTTTTATACCATTTTATACAGCTTAGGAAGAGTATATGGAAGCCAAAGGATCAATGGAGATGCTCTTTACCCATCAAATGCCCACACTTCCTTCCTAATCTGTATAAAATTGGCTAATGATACCCAGAATAAACTGTCAAAATGCGTCATAGTCCTGAAGGGGTTAGTACATGTGTCCTGCTATGTGATATTTTAACTACTACATATTGCAGTAACATATCTTATTGATCTGTCTGACAGTTTCAGTGATGATGGCACCAAACTCAAGCAAATGCTGGAATTACTAAAATAAATAGATTTTTGGGTATAATGCCTGTGATAAAAGCATTTCTTTTCAATCGACAGGAAAATGATATGTCTTTTACATAGCATAGCTTTACATGGCTTGTAGTTTCATCTTGGGAGTAATGAATGTGATATTTTGTTTTATTTTAAAGAGAGAGAGAGAGAGAGAGAGAGAGAGAGAGAGAGAGAGTAATTAGTTGTACAGTATTAGTTTTGTAGTAGCTTAGCACATCATATATTATTAATGCAATATTAAATTACGAATATCTGATGTCACAGGGGCTTCCAGCCTTTCATTGGGTGGTAGTAATGTACAGTCGCGGACAAAATATCTGGACAAAATTTGGAGACAATATTATGATACATTAACTAACTATTAGGCCCTTGAGGATCAGCACGCATTTTGACTGTTTATTCTGGCTATCGTTAGAAGATTTGATACAGCTTAGGAAGGATCTGTGGAAGTCAAAAAGATAAAGACTACCTCAATTAAACCCCTGACTTCCATATTATACCCATCATAATCTGAATAAAATCGTCTAATAATAGCCAGACAATATGTAATAAGTGTGTCTTAGATCCTCAAGAGGTTAATAAGTTGCTTGAACTACAAAGGTCAATATTTATGCTCCCCCTTATCTGTTGTTTTGTTTATATCATTAGTGTGTGTTTATTGTTTATATCATTAGTGTGTGTTTATTGTTTATATCATTAGTGTGTGTTTATTGTTTATATCATTAGTGTGTGTTTATTGTTTATATCATTAGTGTGTGTTTATTGTTTATCAGCGCCAGCGACCTTGACAACAATCTTGATTCCTGACCTCTCTGTAATTCAAAAGAGCCTAGAGCAAACTGGCTGTAAATATTCACACCTATTTCCTGGCGGGCTCTTCCCAAATTATATAAATGCCAGCCCGATTGTTTTCATCCATTTTGAGTTATGAGAAGATATGGGGTCAAGATTATTGTGAAGTTCGTGTGCGCTACCTATACCTGCATTATTATCGTATATAGTATCCTCATTCTCAGTTTCAATTGAGATAGTGTGAGTGCAATTATACTTAACATAGGTCCTTTCTAAGCTGAATAGAATCATCCGGTGGTCGCTGGAATAATATTAAACTCTTGCCGTCGGTTTATATAAGAAAATATTTGAAGCACATACCTGAGGGAATCCAGCCATTTGTCCTGTGTGTGTGTGTGTGTGTGTGTGTGTGTGTGAGAGAGTGAGTGAATGAGTGTGTGTGTGTGTGTGTGTGTGTGTGTGTGTGTGTGTGTGTGCGCGCGCGTGTGTGTGTGTGTGAATGAGGGAAGAGTTTGCATGTGTGTGGGCCTAATTGTCGTTTTGCGTGTATAAATATTTCTGCGCATGAATACTAATTTACCCATTTATTTGTTTTGCCCAGTGAGAGAGAGAGAGAGAGAGAGTAGATATTAATTCGTGTTCCCATGCTAATTTTTCTTTCTCTTTTATTGCAGAATATATTCGCTATTGTCATCGGGGACAAGAGCAAGGTAAGTGTAGTCCTGAATAATATTAAGGGGGTCACCGGCTTTTTTTTTTATCTTTCTCTCCTTTTCTCTCTTTCCCTGGCTTGTATCCATTCGGCCCCATTCAGCCAACTGTTTTAAGACGTTTATCCCCATCCAGGTGTCGATTTCGTCCTGGCGAGCGATAGCGAGCCAGCATTGTATGAAGAAATCCGGCTTCGCCGGAGAAATTTTTCTATCGAAAAATTTAAAAATTTAGCTTGCTGTCAAAATAAAAATATATATATGCTGGCTCGCTACCGCTCGCCAGGAAAATATTGACACCTGGATGGGGATAAATGTCTTAAAACAGTAGGCTGAATGGGGCCGAATGGATACAAGCCAAAGAGAGAGGGAGAGAAAGAAAAAACAAAAAGCGAGGTGGGCCCCCTAAGATTCTGTTCTTGCTCTTCACTGATATATAATTCGAATATACACTTTATCCCCTTCAGTACGATCATTATTATTATTATTATTATTATTATTATTATTATTATTATTATTATTATTATTATTATTATTATTATTATACACAGCAATCGCGTACCTTAGCCTCTGAACATTGATAATTACCCCCTTGCACATTGACAACCCCAATAACAAGCGTATTGACCCCTTGCGAGTGTCTTGTAACAGTCTAATAACTAGCTTGTATATCTGGGCAGTGTATCGATGTGTCTACACTACGCAATATTAGTGTACATAATTAAACACATAGCTGTAGCAGAGCTGTTACACATTGTTTAAGGGGAGATCTCCACTTGAGGGACTTTTTTCTTGACCCCTTTCTCCCTCATGTCTAGCCCCATTGCTTTTGAGATTTTAAGACGTTTGCCCCCATTAGTTTAGCGATTTTAAGAACTTTCACCCCATATTAAGACCTTTCGTGCCATTCAGGTGTCGATTTTATCCTGGCGAGCGATAGCGAGCCTGTAATTTAAGAGGAACCGGCCTTCGGCCGGGACATTTTTCTACCGAAAAATGTACAAATTTATCTTGAAAAGGGACTCAAGGGGGTGTAATTTTAAGCTTGATGGAGGTCTAGGGAACAAACTAAATACCTCCCCTTAAGAACATGCAGAATACATTATATAATATGAATTTTTGTTCTTCCAAATGCCTGGAAAATATTCAGAATATTTATCAAAAACCAGTATTACACACTTATTGTGCATGCCATTTGTGTTACGAGTATGACACACTTATTGTGCATGCCATTTGTGTTACGAGTATGACACACTTATTGTGCATGCCATTTGTGTTACGAGTATGACACACTTATTGTGCATGCCATTTGTGTTACGTCTTAGTGGTCAATATTTTCCACACAAGAATATCACAGTGGACAGTTTGAGCTTCCTTATACTCCCCACTCGCCTGTGTTTCATTTTGGCTATTATTAGACTTTTATTATTCAGTGTAAGAAAAACGTCTGAGAACCCTTGGGATAATGGAGATGGTTTTAACCACTTTTATTTCCAAAGGTCATGCTTAACCTGCATAAAATCATCTAATGATAGCCGCAAAAAATACAATTGGCATTATCGTATTGAAGGTAACTGTCCACTTGCGAGTTTCAGGCTATAAGGAAGTGCAACTGTGAAGAAATAATAGCTCTTTGATAGATGGAAATTATATTAATATATATTTAATGTACATATGCGTGTATTAAAACCATATATATGCTCGTATTTCTGCTAAAAATCGATGCCTAAAGGTTGAACTGCCTTACAGCTAGAAACTCGCAAATGGTCAATTAAGATGTCCTCCCGTGTGCCCCAGCCGCCGCTCAAGTCATTAGGAACAATTAGCTCTACTAGTCTCCTAATTATAGCTCCTGGTTCTCGTGTCCTCCCCCCCCCCCACCCCCCTCACACACACACACCTAATTACAGGGTAGTCGCTTGGTTGGGTCGGCGGGAAAGACGATTAGAAAGCTATTGGGAGAGTGTGCGATTGGAAAGCTATTGGGAGAGTGTGCGATTGGAAAGCTATTGGGAGAGTGTGCGATTGGAAAGCTATTGGGAGAGTGTGCGATTGGAAAGCTATTATTTGGTTCATTGGGGATTTAGAATGGTTGAATACACTTAATTTATTCATGTTGTATTATCGTCTGTTTTGCATTTATGTATTATATTTATTCGTATTATGGGGATAGTTGGCTGTTAGTGTTTATCTTGCAGGGCCTTCAGTGATATTTTGGAAAGGATTTATTTTGGTTTCACGTTTTTCTGTTTGATATTTTTTTTTTTTTTTGTACGTGTGTGTGTGTGTGTGTGTGTGCGAGGTTGTGTGTGTGCGTTTGTGTGTGTGTGTGTAATCTTATGTATGTTAGTGTTTTATAGTATTCACTTTTATTCTTGATCAAATTATATATTACCGGTCTTAGTATTGATATGAAACAATCGTTGAAATAAAGTAATTAAAAATACCTTGAATTTTGTTATGTTTGTTTCTGAGGTCTAAGACTTGTTTGTTTCTGAGGTCTAAGACTTGTTTGTATGTGTCACTTTCAGTTCCATTGTTTCCATGTAGTTGAAAGTTCCTAATTTTAATCAGTTTATTCAAGTACATTCGGGCTTGTAATTGATGATTAATGTTAAGAGTGGGGTGTTACTTATTTCTATGTGGGTACTAAATTACACAAATATCTCTTAAAAATACTTAATATATGTATATATTTGGTCAATCGCACACACGTCCAGGCCGACAGACAGACAGATACCAAACATGCACAAATGATGACGTCAGCGCCGCCATTAAGGGGGGTGACCTGTTTTTGTTCTGTCCTTTTCTATCTTTCTCTGGCTTGTATCTACTTGGCCCCATTCAGCCTACTGTTTTAAGACGTTTATCCCCATCCAGGTGTCAATTTCTTACTGGTGAGCGGTAGCGAGCCAGCATATTTTTTTATTTGTATTAGACAGCAGGCTAAATTTGTACATTTTTCGATAGAAAAATATCTCCGGCGTAGCCGGATTTCTTCATATAATGCTGGCTCGCTATCGCTCGCCAGGAAGAAATCGACACCTAGATGGGGATAAACGTCTTAAAATAGTTGGCTGAATGGGGCCGAATGGATACAAGCCAGAGTGAGAGAGAAAAGGACAGAAATAACAGCCAGCAGGTCACCCCCATTAAGACAGGCTGAGATAATAAATGTAATCCACAACTACTGTAGCTTTCCCTATCCATAATAATGTAATCCACAACTACTGTAGCTTTCCCTATCCATCAGTTAAGGGGAGGGTTGATTTGGCTGGACCCCCTTCTCCCTCACGTTTAGCCTCATTTGTTTGGCGATTTTAAGACCTTTTGTGCCATTTAAGTGTCGATATATTCTTGGCGATTGATAGCGAGCCTGTAATTTAGGATGAACCGAATTTATTATACCGAAAAATGTACACATTTTTTCTCGAAGGGGTGGTCATTGGGGTATTTCTTAAAGTCTTGAGAGGAAACTAAAAATTATAAATGAGTAAAATATAAGTGAACAAATCAATACAAATCAATACAAATCAATACAAATCAATACAAATTTCTCCGTATGCTACTGGGGCTTCTATCATAGACTGTATCTTACCCGAGGTGGTCTTTCTGCTAACCCCCTTTCCTGTGTTGCGATCATAAAGCATTTCGCTGCATTCAGGTATCGTTGTTTTGTTTTTCTGGCGAGCGATAACGAGCCTGCCATATATCATTCCATGCTCCCTTACACGGCATTACCTTCACCCCTTCCCTTACACGGCATTACCTTCACCCCTTCCGGATACGGTGACGTGTTTCTTCTGTATAGTTAGGCTATTATTAGACGATTTAATGCAGCTTAGGAAAGTTCTCTGGGAATCAAAGGGGTTCTATCTTAATTAACCCTCTGACTTTAAACAAAAATGATCCTAAACTGAATAGAATCGTATAATGATAGCCAAAATATGATGAAGAAACGCGTCCTCGAACACTGAAAGGGCTCATCATCTCTTATCAAGATGGTAAACACATATGTATAGTGTTCCTTTACTACAATAACAAGTATATTTAACTCTAGTATAGCTAATACTATAGGCTATTCTCGTTACCTTAGGAATATCTCTCAATATCAAAGAGTTAAAACAAAGTACTAACCCTACTGTCGAAGCTGATGAAGTGATTATTATTAAACCCGACAATACTTAAATTCAGAATCTGTGTTCGAACATTGGCTAGTTTGCTGGTATGGAGGGGAGGAGGGGAGAGGGGGGGGGGGTTGTTCAGAGTTATGTTGGTGGTATGACTCTCTATGATTGGTTACCGGCTGAATGAGGCGCTTTATCGGTGGCGGAATGTTTAATGAAGTACCGGTATATACCTCATACTTTCCTGCCTCTATCTAAATGTAATCTCTCTCTCTCTCTCTCTCTCTCTCTCTCTATCTATATATATATATATATATATATATATATATATATATATATATATATATATATATATATATATACAGTATATATATATATATATATATATATATATATATATATATAGAGAGAGAGAGAGAGAGTGAGAGAGAGATGAGTAAAAAGTTAGATACAATCCAAACAAAGGTATATTGTATTAGACTTCTTGTCGACGATAAATTATCTGATTCAAACAACAACAACGGATAACCAAATCTGTCATGCCACCAGCATACTCTATAACAAAGACAAACAGGAACACAGCATCGAACAACCTGACCAATGTTTGAACACAGGTAATGAGTTCAATTGAGCCTGGGGTTCCATAATGGCGATATGTTTCTTGGTTACTAATTATTTATTTATGCTATAAAAACAAGAGATTTTTACCAACCTATCAAAAATGATTATATATATATACTATATATATATATATATATATATATATATATATATATATCTATATATATATATATACATATATATATATATATATATATATATATATATATATATATATATATATATATATATATATATATATACTGTATATATATATATATATATATATATATATATATATATATATATATATATAGAGAGAGAGAGAGATTTTGATGTTGTGTATGTACTGTATGTGTGGTTTGCAACGTACTTTTCCTGATAATATAGTGTGCATTGTGTGTTTTATAATAATAATCCCGGCTCTGTACTGACACTACTGTATGGCTGCCGTTCAACTCCTGTACAACTAAATGTATCAGAGAGCCAGTCTTTGTTGTTCACATTAAGGGGGGAAGGCTATATTTATTGGTCGATTTATTTATGTATATAGTATATTATTTTTTTGTTTACTCCCTAGACCTCCATCAAACTTAAAATATCATCCTTAATATCCCCTTTCTAGATAAATGTGTACATTTGTCGGTATAAAAATGACCCGGCCTAATGCCGGTACTTCCTAAATTACAGGCTCGCTATCGTTCGGCAGGAACAATTTGACACCTAAATGACACGAAAGATCTTATGTAAATATTGGCAAAGAAATGGGGGTAAAATGTCTTAAAATCGTCAAACTAATGGGCCGAACGTCATAAAATCTGAAAACTAATGGGGCTAAAATTGAGGGAGAAGGATGAACAGAAAAAACAACCATCCCAACCCCCTGAAGACAAAGAACACAAACCCGAGGAACATAAGTTAGCCAGCCAGTGTAAGTCCCCATCTTCACCTCCCTCCACCTTGACACTAAGATGGTTGTCTGTGGTGGTGGGCCTATAATTGGTGTAACACGAACCCTGGTTACTGTGTGGAGTGTTGATGGTGGAGTGGATAGTGTTGGTCAAGTGGAGGGATGGAGAGGGAGATGGGACAGGCTGATGTGTGGGTGTAGGTGCGTCTGTGTGTATGTGTGTGTACAGTAGGTGGGTGGGACGGTTTGTTTGCTTGTGCCTGTGTGTGCCTAGTGTTAGTGGTGGGGAAGATCGTGTTAACAGAGTGGATGGATGGATGGATAGGGAGATGGGACAGGCTGATGTGTAGGTGTGTGGTCGTGTGTGTGTGAGTGTGTGTTTGTGTAGGTGGGAGGGAGGATAGTGTTAACAGAGTGGATGAATGGATAGGAAGATGGGACAGGCTGGTGTGTGTGTGTGTGTGTGTGTGTGTGTGTGTGTGTGTGTGTGTGTGTGTGTGTGTGTGTGTGTGCCTACTGTATCTGATGACAGGATGGAGTTGGCAGAATAGAGGCACACACGGGAAGATGGGAAACACTAATTTGTGTGAGGATGGTTTGTTTGTGTACTGTTGGTATGTTTTTGTGCAACACCTCGATTTATTTCTGGAGCGAGTGAGAGGGAGGGAGTGTTAGAGAGGGAGTAAGTGTGAGAGATTGAGTGAGTGTAGACGTGAGAGTAACAGTGAGAGTGTGGGAAGACAGGAAGAGAAATCATCCAAGGGACCGGACCATCCATCATCAGGACGAGGCGTGTTATGCACCCCGCCCCGTCCACACCTGTCATAGGCCTCCTAACTCACTATATCAGTATCTCTGGAATCCATTGTTCTTATTAGTTTTCCTTCTCTTCCCCTGTCTGCTATGCCTCCTCTCCTCCTCCTTCTAATGCCTCGTCCTCTTCCTTTCCGTTGCTGTTGTTGATTTGTCTCCTCTATCCCTGTCCACAATTTATCGCAGTCTACCCAACATACTCCATCATCATTTCCGTAATCTACCTTATCCTCCACCGATTCCTCATTCTCCTCCTCCTTGAGTAACCTAGTAGTTAGCAGCTTAGCAGTGTAGATATCCAAACTACTCTGTAAGGACCAATATAGGCCTGTTGCAGTTTATAAGTCCTTTGTATTCCTTTGTATAATCTCAACCATACATTGGCAACAATTACAAAGTGACCTAGACACTTTAGTTAACTGGGCAACAAAAATGGCAAATTAAATTCAACATGAAAAATGCAAAGTATTTCACATTGGTAGTAATAACGTTCACAAATACTTCTCAATGAATAGCACTCAACTTTCAAATGCAGATAAAGATAAAGATCTGGAAAATATCAGATCTAGCAACCTAAAGCCGAGTAAAACCGTGTACAGAGGCAGTACAAACTGCAAATAAGTTGGTAGGATTTATTGGCAGAACGTTTGAATTCAAAACAGAAAAAGTCATACTTACTCTGTGACTCACTTGTGCGTCCCCATCTTGAATATTCTGTGCAGTTCTGGCCACTATACTACAATTAAGACATTAATAAACTGGAAAAAGTGCATCAGTCACAAAAATTGTACCTAGATTGAGAAACCAACCATTCGAGGAGCGTCTAAAAGAACTGAATTTGTTTAACCTAACTAGGCGCCGATTGAGAAGTAGAAACCATAAGATGTTTTCTAAAGAAGTTACTCTAATCGGATTAAATCCCATGACTATGAGACGTCTTTAATTAATTGAATGAACATTTCTTAAATTATTCAAAATATTCTATAAAACGCTTCATCGCTTCATCACTGTTCATGGGTTAAGACTTAGTGGTCCACATACAAAATAAGGTCATCAGTTCTCTCCTGCATTAGGTTATATATTTGTATTTTTTTTTTTTTTTTGTTCGTCGAAGAAGCACGCCTAGAATCCCGAGCATCCGACTCTCGTTGACAAGGCGCTCATAAGGGGTGGAAGACCTAGAGAGATGGCCTGCTTTTTGAAGATTCTCATTTTCTTTTTCATCTTTTGTTTTCTTTCCTTTCCTTCATCTCCATCTTCTTCTTCTTCTTTTATTCCTGCCTCTTTTCATAATCATTTCCATTTTGCTCCTCCTCTCCTGTTCTTCCACCTCCTCCTAGTTATTAGTACTTTGTTACTCACATATGTGCTAATCTACATCAGTAAAGTACTCGATTTCCTACTGATTAGTATTAAACATCAGTTAAACATCCATTCATATAGTTTGTAACAAGGAAAAAGTGCTAGTTGACGCTATGAAAGATATATTATCACCTATCAGATTATCACACTCCTCCTACATTGATTCCAGATTGTTGGCGATCATTAAAAGTCCTCATGGCTGCCACACAGATAGTCGGAATGGCTGAGGTGGAAAGCCTGTATGTGTGGTTTTTGTCTGGGTCTTTGTTGGGGGCTTTGTGTATGTCTGATAATCTGAGGCTAAATGATGATGGTGATGATGATGATGGGGATGATGATGATCTTGTTGGTGGTGGAGATGTTGGTGATGGTGAATATTTTTTTGATGGCGGATATGCTGGTGATAGTGATGGTGGGGATGATGGTGATGATGATGGTTGGGTGACAATGATGGTATTGGTGGTGATGAGGATGATTGCGTTAGTTGGTGATTGGGTGATTATGGTGGTAATGGTGGTGGGGAAATTGATGATGGTGGTGTTAGTGATAAGGCTGGTTATGTGGTTGTGATTGTGAAGATGGTAATGGTAGTGATAGCATGGTGGTTGCGTTTGATGATGTTTACTTAAGGGGTGAACATAACAAACAAAAACATCCCACCAGTGGTTCTATTTAGCTACTGTCAAGCGATGTTAATAAGCTTAGAAAGGCCTTCTTTAATTAAATGTGTAAAATATATCTTTCACAATTAATAGGGGTTCAATATTTTAGAAACCATTGACATTGTTCGAACTACCTTTACATACAATACGTAAGATTAACCCTTTTACTATTGTGACGCATTTCTTCATATTATTCTGGCTAACATCATGCGATTTTACTGGAGTTAGGAAGGATCTGTGAGAGTTAAAAGGTTAATTGAGATAGTATACAATTCGCTCCCTAGAGATCCTTCCAGAGCTGAGTATAATCGTCTGATGTTAGCCAAAGTACAATATAAATAACGTCAATGGAAACTGAAAGGTCTAGGATAGAAACAAATCGAATGTCTTATTATTATTCACAGTTTTCCTACTGCCAATCGATTTTAACCAATCAAGAAAGTCTTCATTAAGCAGAAGAAAAAAATCTATAGACGGATTAATAAATAGATATAGATAGGTAAATAAAGAAATAGATAAATACATTGATAAAATAAGTAAATATATAGATAGATATATAAATAGATAAACAAAAGTAAATAAATAAATACACAAAACCTTCCCGATAAATACGAGTTGGTATCGGTCTAGAAATTATTCAAAAGGCCTTCTGACTATCCTATAAATGAGAAGATTGGCTCATATAAAATTATAATTTTTTTTTATATTATTAATCGTTAGCTCTCTCCAACGTCTGTGAGCGAAAGTTTTGTATATTAATTAGTTGATTATATTTTTAATTAACTCGTCTCAGCTTCAAAATTGAATTCCTGGACTGTTTTTTTTTTTTTTTTTTTTTTTTATGTGAATGAGGGAGACAAAAGGCATAACTGCCTGCAGCGAGTGCCTCTCAAGATTTCAAAGAGTGACAGGGCCGAAATCAAGGGACGTTCGAGCTAAAATGCCTGGACACACGGAGTTTGAAGCAATTTAAGTCATAGGAAGAGGAAAAGACTGATTCTGGGAGAGAGTTCCAGAGCTCAGCAGTTGAATAGAAGAAAGTCTGAGAATAGCGTTTCACTCTTGGGTTGGCGAGTTGCACAGAGTAGGGGTGGGATTGTGTTGCAAGGCGGGTACTACGTACCCTACGTAGAGGAGGTGGTATACACTGGGAAAGCTTCGAGGAACACTGATTATATATTATTGTAGTAGCGATAGAATAGTAAGAGAGATGCAACATTGCGGCGAAGAGAGAGAGATTGCAGAGAGTTGGTGAGTGGACGGGAGTTAATGATACGAAAGGCTTTCCTTTCTACTTTATCTAGGAGTGCGGTGTGAGAGGATCCTCCCCACACATGTGAACAATACTCAATACAAGGATGCACTGTGCCCCTGTACAGAGCAAGAAGCTGTGCAGGGGTAAAGAACCCCTTGAGGCGGTTGAGCACACCCAGCTTCTGGGAGGCTGCCTTAGCGAGACTGGTAATATGGTCTTTCCAAGTGAGAGCAGAAGAAAAAGAGACACCGAGAACATTGAGGGAAGATGAAGGGTTGATTTTTGTATTGTTGAAGAATAAGGGATAGTCCTCTGGAGGTTCCTGACGGGTAGTAAGATGGATAAATTGAGTTTTGGAAGCATTAAATGCAACAAGGTTTTCTCTACCCCAATTGGAAATAGTAGCTAGATCAGAAGATAAGCATTTTATGGCTTGATTACGTAAAAGTGGCAGGGAGTTGCTTTTTTGGACCCCCTTCTCCCTCATGTTTAGCCCCACTAGTTTTCAGATTTTAAGGTTCTTTCCATTAGTTTGGCGATTTTAAGACCTTACGCCCATTTATTTGTCAATATAAAGACCTTTCGTGCCATTTAGGTGTCAAATTTTTCCTAGCGAGCGATAACGAGCCTGTAACTCGAGAATGAATCAGCCTTCGGCCGGGAAATTTGTCTACCGAAAAATTTACAAATGTATCTATTGAGTGTTTTTATATTTTTAAACTTGATGGAAGTCTTGCAAGGTCACTATGGAATAAATACATATATGAAAAGACCAAATAGTAACCACTACCCCCTTAAGTAACATCGCACTCAACCATCTGACTGCCATGTATCCTTCCTAAGCTGAATAAAGACGTCTATTAATAGCTAGAAAATATGGAGGAAAGGTGTCTTAGTTTTCTGAAAGAATAATTATGTTCTGTCTATAATTGGCACATAACTAATATATAAGCCATTTCTTCTTATCTTCTGTAGATAAAATACTATATCCGAACCTCAAGGCGTATGAACAATACTATATCCGAACCTCAAGGCGTATGAACAATACTATATCCGAACCTCAAGGCGTATGAACAATACTATATCCGAACCTCAAGGCGTATGAACCTCAAGGCGTATGAACCTCAAGGCGTATGAACCTCAAGGCGTATGCACAATACTATATCCGAACCTCAAGGCGTATGAACAATACTATATCCGAACCTCAAGGCGTATGAACAATACTATATCCGAACCTCAAGGCGTATGAACCTCAAGGCGTATGAACCTCAAGGCGTATGAACCTCAAGGCGTATGCACAATACTATATCCGAACCTCAAGCAATACTATATCCGAACCTCAAGGCGTATGAACAATACTATATCCGAACCTCAAGGCGTATGAACCTCAAGGCGTATGAACCTCAAGGCGTATGAACAATATGATAATGTTCATTAAATATAGTGGCATTTTTGGGCAATAATTTCGGTTAAATCTATTAATGATTATGGTTTTAATTGGTAATAGTCTTTTTAACGGATGTTGTGTTAATACAGTGCCCATTATTTGGGACATACACAAAATTATACTTTTTGTTAGAATAGTAATAGATTGTATGCAGCAGACTGTTCTTATATATATATATATATATATATATATTGGTGGTAGGTTACATTTGAGTATAAATGCCTGAACACACATATTTTTGAAGAACTTTATTTATTAATAGGGAGGGTAGGGTGCGATGACTGGAATATATGCTGCCAGATATTCCTGGTGTGTAAAAGAATATTCGTGGGATCTGAATTACTTACTATGAGTATCTATTTCCTTGGGAGACTGTGCTAAGACCAATGTTGCTAAGTTGATGTATAGCTAATGAACACTTTGCAGACCCTATTTGTACATGTTGACATACATTGTGTATACTTGTCTCCATCATGGGAACTGGCTACTGAGTTGGTTACATTTCAGCTGACGGTAAATTGAATTCCATAGTAGCTGATCTTTCGATAGTTGACGGAATAATGTGAAACTACAATATCTCTGTATCATATTAATGTAAATTTTTCATAAATAACAACATATTTCGCTACAAAATATTCATTATCCTCAAATAATCCAGATAGTGACATGGCAATTTACTATCAGCTGGAAAATAACAGACTATAGACACCCTATTGTAACAGAGATCGCCCAACCTTCGTCATATTAGTTCCACTGGTACCGTATCATTAGCCTCTCTTTATACTTATGTGCGTCCATAACCACAATAACATTTAGTCAACACGCCATACTATAGCTTCGTCTCTGGATCTAAATTATACATGATCAAAAATAAAACAGAATGAATCCGGTTGTTTGATCATTACGACACCAAAATGGCGTTTACAAATAAAAGGGGGGCGATTTGTTACTATAGTCCGTCCATTCAAAGTTGGGCAGAAATCGTAACCCTTAACCTCTCATAACTCAAAAGGACTAGAGTAATCGAACTAGTATGTCTACCAAATAGGAAGACTTGGCTAGGGAATAGGTGTATAAATTGAAAGCTCATTTGCTCTAGCCCAATGAACCGACTATAGCGCTTCTCTCGTGACTACCAATGTTGACAGAAGAGATGGATGATGCGTCGCTCTTATTTTTCTTTGTGGTAGATTAATGCCCCCTTTACGGTCGAGCGGCATCTTCACGGTGAAACACTTTCTATTGTAACTAGATTAACGATTTTAGGATAAGTAACCACTATATCTGTAAGAAATTGAGTGGTGGTAAACTATTTGGTTTACTGAAGCAATACTTAATAAAAAGATAAACGTCACCCTTCTGAGGGGGGGGGGGAGGTACTTCATGAATTCCGCATTTTGCCCCATTAGTTATGAGAGACTTTTAGATAAATCGGCCCTTTAGTTTGGCGTTTATAAGTCGCTTCAGCCGATTCAGGTGTTTATACCGATCCTCTAATTTAGGGGAAACCGGCCATACGACCGGATATTTTAACAAATATAACTTGAAGTGGTCCTAGATGCGTTTTAACCTATATGGGGGTCTTAGGGGATGGAGAGTCTAAACAAATAATACAAAGTATCAACATTGCAAATACACTAAAAGCCTTCACTTTAAAATACACACACACACACAAACACACAGACACACACACACACACACACACACACACACACACACACACACACACACACACACACACACACACACACACACACACACACACATATATACACACACAAACACACACACACACACAGAATATTCCTCCAAAACGTGGAATTAGGTGGCGTTACAGGGGAACCATTATTCCTTGTTTTTGGTTCAGTTCCCTGTATTTATGTCATTATAAAGTAGGATTTGCTGTGGCGGAATCTAACTGTCCAGGTTTCATAGGGTTTGTCTAATTTGCCTGTGCAATACCCACATGCCCAGCTGTGCCAGGTATTATACATCAGTATCAGAACTACCTAGATTCACCAACATTGATCAGGCTGTGTAAAATGATCTGCCGAATACAGTACAATACATATTTTGTGTTTTTCCATGTTACTTATGAATATTTTACGTATATTTAGAAGATATATATATATATACCGTATGATTAAGTTTTATCAAGGAGAGAGCCTACTCAAGTTTTCGACGATACATTTACCTTCCAGTCAACAAAGTAATAATATGTCATAATTGGTTCTAATAGATGGCTATGCATAAGCTTAATAATATGTTTAATCTTGATTAGATTAAAACTTCAATCAGATAAATTTGTCTTTCATTTCAATTCGTTGATAAAGGATTTCCTGATTAAGTTAATATTGTACAATGAGATTTTTTTAATATTTATATTCATAATAAATTATCTAAGATCATGGTAATGTTTTATCTCGAAAGATGTATTTATAAATTGAATAAGTTTATCTACGATTTTTGCTATGCTTTTCTTAGTTATAAATTTACTATGGTAGATCTTGTATAAGCTAAACTAACATCAGTAAATATTTGACATGCTAACAAAAAGAACGCCACCGTACTGGAAGGGTTAACATATTTTAGTGCTAATTAAACTATTTATATTGTTAATGTTTCGTTTTACTATTACGTATGAATAAATTGTTTCTATTTATTATCTCGCATATTATACATCACCATGTATTGAAAATGAAAACTCTAAGGTCAATGCTCATAAGATTACAACATTATCATAATTGCAACGATATTGTTAGAATTAAACTACTGATGAATAATTAGCATTTCCGTAATAATGATAGTTTTCAAGAGATCACATGCATAAACCTCATACGCTACAAATAGAAAATTTAATATAAATATTTGTAGACATAGATTATATGCAGCAGCAGCAGCAGCCTAGTAGGGATCATTAGGTATGTTGTTATTTGTAAATATGGTACTTAATTATTAAAGTATATACTCCCGTAATAACATGTAATAAAGTATAATGCTAACATATAATGATGAACGTTAGTGCATAGGCCTAGTTAAGCTAGTATTCCTTCATTCAATATCCTTCCGTCTGCTGTATATTTATGCTAGTAACCCTTTTACCACCAGACACTTTTATTCAGCTTAGGTAGGATGTCCCAAAGTCAAAGTCTTGACACATTATTACACTACATAAGACAAAATACTATTAATCTCTCTCAAGTTTTATAGTCACAACTTACAAGACTATTTTATCCAACAGATGCAGATAAGGCTGAGGGTGTTAGCATGGGCGGCGGTATGGTTGTTGTGGGCGTGTATAGTGTCAGGCCAGGAAGGTACGGCGCCCATCCGGATCTCTGTGTATGGCTACCCTGCAGGCCCTGAGGGAACCCACAGGAAGGCGTCCCCTACTATACACATCACCAGGCCCAGACGAAACGCTACCTATGTCGCTGCGGTATGTATACCAGGTTTATTATAACTATAGTATACTGTATATTCGTCTCTATTTATCTCTGTATCACTTGTTATGGCTATGCATCATTGCATCTGTGTCCCATCTCTCTATCTCTGCATAACGTATTCCCGCTTCTACACTGTTAAAATTGAGTGTTGAAATGTAACAAAATGTGTACTAATAAAAGGGGGAGGTGTGGTGGAGTGGTCTTGCCACTGGCCTGGTAATCCAAAGGTCCCGGGTTCAAATCCCGATGTATCAATGGGAAGATATTATTGGGATGGAATTTGTGCTGTACCTGGTATCAGTGCATTACCACAAGCCCACCGAAACGTCAATAAAATACCCTCATTGTTCCCTGATTAAATAGCACTGTATGAATATTCCCATATTCAAAATATGATATAGGGGTGCAATGCCTGGTGAGTTATCTGCTCAACAGGTGGCGTTGTGTGTGTGTAAGTGTGAGAGTCCGAGTGTAGGGGATGAGACAGTGAAGCACGGGAATGAGGTGGCTTCAGAGATTGGGTCGTTTCGGGCCATGAGTGAGCACCGTGCCTCATGTGAAGGCAAGATGGCAGGTGCTCGTTGTACTCTACGTGCTTCACATGTCTCACTCCCTAGACTGGAACAAGACCTCACGGGCTTCACTGTTCATTGTAAAGCGTTATAGAAAAAAAAAAAAAAAAAAATCGTTTAAGTGTGCTATTTTGAACACGTAATCGGTCGAAACACTTATTATGTGTACCATGTTCGTTACATTTGAACGCACTAGTTTTGCAGTGAACGCTACAATATTGTACAGTATATATTTGAGAGGCTTATCCTGGCTTTGTATCTGTCTGCTATATATCTGTATTTGTGTATCTTCTTCCTTCTTCCTCTTATCCTTCTATCCCTGCAGGTGTTGGTAGATGAGGAGGGTGGCGCGGGTGGGGGTCACGTGGACTTTTATATGCACCTTGTTGTTAATTTGGGCTTGAACAGTAGACTCAACGCAAATTTTCGACCTGCAGCATGTATCCTAAGATGTGTTTGTTAATTTCATTAATCGAGTTTAGGAGTAAAGTTGGCTGGTGGAGAGAACATAATAATGCATTCAGGTTCAAATAGTAGTTTATCGAGAGGCCTTCCCTAGGGTTAAGTGCCCCATTAATTACTATTTCCTTTCACCTATGCATAGCCTATGATAGCGCAGTTGGAAAGTGTGTACATGCTTAGATTGATATGCAGGATTCGAAACGGCATAATAAATCGTAGGCTTGTCCACCTTTCTTTAACTGTCTTCGTGGTGCAATGCATAAGTGTGTTGATTTTCGGTGTGAGCATCCTAGGTTCGAATCCCCGGACTGACACATGTGTTTGTTAATTTCATTAATCGAGTTTAGGAGTAAAGTTGGTTGGTGGAGAGAACATAATAATGAATGGAAATCAGTAACTTCATAAAAACAAAAGCTATGCGCTCGAAGACGTCCTTCATTCAAAGCAAATTTTAATTCTATAGTGCTGTGAGATTATGTGATGTTGACAATACCTAGAAACTCTATCACGGCAACACCATCCTCAACACCTGACCCAAACTCACAAAATCAAGATGCTAAAAACGCGCACACACTGCTGGAGGAGAATTTCTATTCGTCAATATTAATACGTTTCTCCGTTCCAACGCAACCTATAATAGCCAAATCAACCCATCCTGAAGTTGATTCCAACCAGCCATAACATACAGGACAGGTCCGGTCTCTTGGTCACCTCATAAACCATAACAAAAAATAATAATAAATACCTGTATATATAAATAAAAATAATAATAATAATTAGCAGAAGAAGATGAAGAAGAGAACAAATATATTAACAAATACATAAATTAATGTAATTAAATAAATATAGCATAGAGAACAACGTTTAAGATAAAACTCCCCACAACATCCAAGCCCACCCGAAAACCCACAAGTTCACCCAAAAGTCCTGGCCGAAAACCATGACCAACAATGCCATAAAAGAGTCAACAAACATTACCATGATGCGATGAGTGTGTAATATAAGAGTAATAGCAAGTATATATTATATCTACTTGGATGACTGTGTAGTGTAATTGGAGAGATTTAGCCAGCAACCACATGCCTGGGAAACAAAACAAAATTAATCCAAGTAATTCTGTGAATCACCCGGCATCCAAAGCCAGCCGTCCGGCTGGCTCAGTTGATAGTGTGCCTGATTCCCATCTTGAAGGTCTCGCGTTCAATCCCCGCTCAGATTGAAAAGTGTTTCTGGGACATAGCCGGCGATTACCATCTCCCCATGAGCAAGGGGGATGGGTAATGGTCTCTGGTAGACTAATGAAAGCCAAGCGCTTGTGAATCCTCGAAGGAGGATACGGGCGCTATATAAGTAACCAGAAGATTATTATTATTATTATTACTTCTCTGTGAATCACCCGGCATCCAAAGCGGTAGTACTTCTCTGTGCGGGTCTGACTACATCCTACTACTACTACTGTACTGCAAGAATTAGGTATCTGCCATCTACCTATCTTTCTCTATAACCTGTTCCTGCTTCTCCTTTTCCTCTCCTACTTTTCTCTGTTGTGGGTGTAGGTGTTGGTGGATGTGGAGGGTGGTGTGGGTGATGTGGACTTGGATTTAAGCAATATTGATGATATGGACGTGTTGTATTGGGCCAGGAGAGACAATGCCCAACAGGTGGAGGGAACCAACGGGGAGGAGTCCACCACTATAACACATCACCAAGCTCAGACACGACACCACACTCGTCGTGACCATATGTTGTTCAGGTTTATTTATTCTCTCTCTCTCGTGAGGCAATAGTTGGCATGCTTGACAGAAGTTAGTCCTTACTTAGTCCCTTATTCTGTGCAACTCTCCAACCAAAGAGTGCAACTTTATTCTCATTCTTTCTTCTATTCAACAGCTGAGCTCTGGAACTCTCTTCCAGAATCAGTCTTTCCCTCTTCCTATGACTTAAATTGCTCCAAACTCCGTGCACAAGCACACAAGCGCATACACGCGCACACATATACACATTACTCATTTGATAAGTAGTAGTTTAATAAATACCTAAAAGTTATAAAGGCACAACATACTGCAACTTATCCCCTTGAGTACAACCATGACTATTATACTGTAATTATTCTGCTTCCAGAAAATGTTGTTGAATAGATCGAACTTTCATAATTGATCCTCTTTATATCCAGAGCGCTGAAGTTGAAGTGGCCGGCCAGTCAGCGAGCTATGAGGGTGAGATCGAGGACGAGGAGATGGAAGAGACATACGAGGCCCAAGAGAACGATCAGGTGGGAGTCAACAGGATGGGCATACCGTTCAGGGTGGCCAGGAGGAAGCTCGGGCTAGTGGGGAGAAACAGGGACGATTCCGACTCCGTAAGTGAAACATATAGCAGTTCATATTCAGCCACTTTTGCATTGTGAAATATTTGCGTTTAAATGTAACAAAAATGGAGCACATAAATAAGTAATGGTCAGTTTATTTCTTCATTAATATTAACAGATGAACCGACCATCACTTACTTTAACACTTAGTATGTGAATAATATTGCTATATTTTAACACACAGCTATAACCGAATGGAAAGCATGATGGGGGGTGGGGTGGGTGGGGGGGAATTAGTCATTATACCTTACCTTCACACATGGCTAACCAAAAGATGTATAAGCACAAGAAGTAAAGTCGTGGACTCAGAATACCCAGACCCCCATCAAGTTAAAAATATATATATATTATCTTGATAATTCAAAACTAAATATATAGATAATCAAATAAAGATATGAGCATTCTCAAGCTAAATTTGTACTTATTCGGTCAAAAATGTACCGGCCAAAGAGGGTAGTTTTTTTCTTAAATTGCAGGCTTCCTATTACTCGCCCAAGACAAAAAAAAAAAAAAAAAAAAAAAAAACACACACATCTGAATGTGACTAATTGATTGGAGGTGGTTTGGGTTAGGTGGAGGGGTCATTTTAGGGGGAAAACTAAAAGAAAATTGTTCAAAAATTGCAAAAACAATCCAAGTCGTAACGTGTTTTTCCGGCCCCGTCGCAAGACCATCGTCGCAAGATCTACCCGCGAAACTGTTTTTCAGGTCCCGTCGCAAGCCCACCGTTAGCAAGCCAAACACCAATATTTGCTTGCGACGGCAAGAGAGCTCCGTAGCTGGGTTGATGGCAAGCTGAATTATCTCACTCAACTTACTGTTTCTTCATTCTAATTTATTTCGGTACTTTTGTTTATCCAAGCATGATCTTTATAATTTACTTGCCTATTATTAGGAAGTAGAGTAATAAGAGCCCATAGTAACGATTATCCAATTGTTGATATTAAATTAATGTCTGACAGTACGCTTGGGTAGATTTTGTCCAGGAAACAACAACAAACACCTTCATCTTCATCTTGAAGATGACCAGCTGTAATGAACTGTGACTATGCTATCTACTGACTGATTGGCAGAGATATCTCATCAGAATTGAATTTATACAATCCTTATGATAATTTAATTGACGGTGAATGTTATTCCGATAAAATGAAAGATGTATATATTATTTAAACATGGCGTGCTGTCGATCGCTGGCTTGGAGCAAGCCTGTGTTATTGTTCCCGTCCTGTGATGATCTTGCGACGGCTCAGTTGTGACGATGGTCTTGCGACGGGACCGAAAAAACACAACTATTAAATGAAACAAACACATCACAAAATCCCCAAAACGTCGGCTGAGATACTGTAAGTAGATCGAAATACGGTACTTTTTGTTCCTACGTGTATGATGGAGACAAATGGCAGGTTGCCTGTAATGAGTGTCTCCCCCAAAGCCAAAGGAGTGACAGATCCAAATTCAAGGGACGTTGTAGTCAAAATGCCTGGACACACAAAGTTTAAAGCAGCTTAAGTCATATACACTCAGGCACATACCCCACAGCTGGGGTTGGCTAACTCGAGACAGAGCCCGAACAGAAAAAAACATTTAAAGTTCCAGTTCTTAGGGTCTGGGACAACTGTCTCGTCAAGTAGGTGAATGTTTTAAGGGGAGGAGGATTCCTAGCCTCCTGCCACCTGCTTAAGTCATCGGATGAAGGAAAGATTGATTGAGGGAGAGAGTTCCAGAGTTCACTTGCTGAGTAGAAGAAAGACTGAGAACATTTGCCAATTCTTGGGTTGGAGAGCAGAACAGAATAGGAGTGAGACTGTGTTGAAAGGTGGGTGCCTCGCATTCGCCGCAAGGGAGGGGGTATGCACTGAGAGAGCTCTGAAGAACACTGATTGTTGTAATAGCGATAGAAGAGTAAAAAAGATGCAACATTGTGGCGTGTAAAAGAGATTGTAGGGAACTAGTAAGAGGAAGAGGAGCAATGGGAAGTATGTGGAAGACGAGAAATCTCGGAGTGAAATTAAAAAGTGCACTGTATCAAGGAATTGTTGTGCCAACAGTGATGTATGGGGCTGAGACATGGGCTCTGAAGAAAAAGGAGAAAAGAGGGCTGGATGTGATGGAGATGAGCTGCTTGAGGAGTATGTGTGGAGTTACTCGTAGAGACAGATTGAGGAATGAAGAGATACGTAGGAGAGTGGGGCAGCAGGAACATTTGTCAGCCAGAGTGGATAGAAGGGTGCTGAGCTGGTATGGTCATGTTGAACGAATGGGAGATGAAAGGCTTACAAAGAGAATATGTGAGTCGGGTACAAGGGGAGATGGGGGGGCGGGGGGACCCCCATTGAGATGGAGAGACTGTGTAAGAAAGGCTTTTGATGATAGAGGAGTGACTGTGGATCGGGCAGGGGAAGTGGTGGTGGACAGGAGTGAGTGGAGAATGCTTGTGAATGGTTGAGTGAGCGCGTGGTCGTTTGGAGTAAGGGGTCGGGCGCAAGTTCGACTAGATAATAGTCCATCAGGCGCCTGGCCCGGGGGGACGATTAATATGAAGGGTGTGCCTGGAAGTGTGGTGGGAGGGCTTGTGGCTTTGGCTCCGCTGCATGTCTGCCTGCCGAGATCGGAACCTCTCCGGGTGGTCAGGGGCCGGGGGAGTGCTGGAGCGACCTTGGTAACCCTGGTCTCTGGGTCTTCTCCTGGGTGACCTGGATGTGTGTGAGTTTGTGTCTTTTATCTGTGTTTATTTTTTGTTTTATGTTGTTTTTGTGTTTTCCCTGTTCTTGCTCTGTCTTGAGTCGGCTACCCCCAAAATGGGGATTGGGCCTGAGCATATAGATAGATAGATAGAAGAGGAAGTGAGTTGATGAGGCGAAAACATTTGTATTCTACTCTTTCGAGAAGTGCGGTATGGGTGGACCCTCCCCACATGCGAACAATACTCAATACAGGGGTGCACTGTGCCCCGATACAGAGCAAGAAGCTGCGCAGGGGTAAGGAAATGGGTAAACAGAAAACTTAGGTCCGAAGGCAAATTCGTCGGCGATATAGCGTCGATGGACGTCATGAAATAGGCCTATTGTTTAAAAATAATTAATCTTTTTAAAGACTAATAAAACTTCAAAACGCACCCACAAATTTACTGAAGGCTACTTTAAATAGGATGAGTCACTATTTCGGTATTGTGTAAGCGCTTTTTATAGGAGGCGCGGAGAGTTAGTGCTACTATTACCAATGGTTGTTTTTTATTATCATTTTCTTTTGTTGTGCATTTATTAAATACAAACGGTTTCTTTGTACTAAAATCAACTATTAATTATGTTGGCTTCATGATTTTTTGTTTCTATTCTTTATTTACCACTCAGTACAAGCCCCAACACTTTGGGGAACGTTGTTGCTGAAGGCCATGCGTCATGTTATACAACATTCAGAGTTTATAGTACATATAGTCAATACAAATATATGCACAACTATACAGGAAAACAACCTCCAATATATGGGCTATGCGTTTTTTATATAATTATTACCGTACAGTACAGGGTTAAGGGACACCGGTACGGTACACAATTGTGAGGACCACAGTAAGTGTGTTCCTCCTCACACATTGTGGTATTCCTACATTTATTTAAATAATGCACATGTGTGACTCCCATGCACGTGTGCATGCGTATATGCACGTATATAATATACACACTTATAATAGTTACGCAAGACAAATATTCATTTTCTTTATTAGCTTTCATAGAAAATATATTTAATGGGGTAACTAAGCTACTCAAATTAACTTGCGCCCTATGATGATATGTCTTAATTTTGATTAAGCCAGAAATCTTACCTCTGACTACTTATAACTCTTGTAACTCAGGAAGGGCTGAAGCAAACGGGTTGTTATTTTCCATACCTGATTGACTGTTTCCAAATGCTATAAATAATATACTGTACAATTATTTATCTTTGTCCTTTTTGAGTTAGGATAAATTTAGTCAGGATTTCTGGCCTACATATAATGAACAGGGTATAGACAAGTTATATATATATATATATATATATATAAATATATATATATATATATATATATATATATATATATATATATATATATATATATATATATATATATATATATATATATATATATATATATATATATATATATATATATATATATATATATCACGCTGTGGTGTAGTTGACCCTTGTCCTGACTGTCCGTAGTTCGAATTCAGGCTGAGAGTAAAAATATATATGTAGCTCACATGTATTTGTTAGATATACATACATATACATACATACATACATGCACAAATGTATGTTTGTTTGCATACGTGAGCGTTTATGTATACGGGCATTTGCGCACTTACTGCATGTTCTTATATTCTTATGTATGCGTATGTATGTGTGTCCGTATGTGTATATATGTATGTTCTGTATATATATATATAAGTAAAATAAATGTGTATATGTACTGTATATCACTTACTCTCATGGTTAATTTATGATCATTTGTATTTTACACTAGCATCATTATTGTATTTTTGTTTAATTTTAATTTTAAGTATTGTACTCACACATTGTAAACTGAGCTTACCATTTTCATATTATGTATATCTGATGTCCATCCACTAAATTGTAAAATGTGTATTTTCAGCTCATCAGGCTGCCATTCTTTAATAAACCGTTTATTATTATTATTATTAAATTTAAAGACCGAGTGCTCCACACAAATTGCGTTTCTGGTCTCAAGTCCTAATGGCGGCGTTCCAGGCAGCCCTGTCAAGAGATGCCTCACTTGTCAGGTTCTTTGATTTAAGATCAGACTGCAATGTCCGATCCCACGTCTCTTTTGGTCTGCCCCTTGGTGCAGCTCCCTCCACATTAATGGACTTGCATCTTATCACCCAGCTTTGTTCATCCATCCTCTCCTCATGTCCAAATCATCCAAGCCTGCTAGTACGCATCTTTGATATACTTAATATTTATGTAACTCTCGGGATTGGCTGATGGAGAATTAAAATATATCAATTCAACCTGAATTACGTGGGAATAGTTGTAAACAATCCTGTATGGTACTCTGGAATATGGGTCCTACGGCTTGGTATGGCGTGATACCTATTTTAAGTAGAATTTCTCCATCTCATTAATATGCAGTATATATATAGGAAATTATTAACTGTTCTTTATCACGTTATAGTGTAGTTGATTAGAGCATTTACTCTCATTCTGACTGTCCGTGGTTGTGTCCAAGCTGAGGGTAACAACATGTATACTGTAGGGGAGGTGTGGCGGAGTGGTCTTGCCACTGGACTGGTAATCCAATGGACCCGGGTTCGAATCCCAATATGTCAATGAGAAGATAGTATTGGGATGGAATTTGTGCTGTACCACATTATACCAGTGCATTACCACAGCACACCGAAATGCCAAATAAATACCCTCATTGTTCCCGGATTAAATAGCATTGTATGAATATTCCCATATTAAAAATGTGCTACAGGGGGGCAATGCCTAGTGACTTAATTGCTCAATAGGTGGCGTTCTGAGAGTGAGGGTCCGAGCCTGGGGGATGAGACTGTGAAGCACAGAGGTGGAGCAGCTTCAGAGATGGAGTTGCTTCGAGCCGTGAAGCTTCGCATGTCTCACTCCCTAGACTGGAGCAAGACCTGACGGGCCTCACCGTGTTCAGCGGTAAAGTGTAAAGGCTATCAGCCTATGCCCGAGAGGGAGTAGTTGGAATATAGAAAAAAAAATATATATATATATATGTTAAAATATTTGTTGTAGTTCAATTGTGATGGTCTTTATTTTGCTTTTCGGTATCTTCACTGGTTTTACATGGTTAGTGTATGAATTTTAATTTATATATAGTGAGACATTAATATAGGATTGTTTGTATTTAGTATGTTTAACCTTTTATAGATTCGATAATCATTACCCTATTTTTTACAAATTGCGTTGTTCTAATAGTATATTACTTATTTTTAGGGAATGTTGTTCCTGATGATGGCATAAGGTTAGCCGAAAATTTGAAAAATAAAGATGTTGCCTGGCGCCCTGTCAATTCTTTTCCTTTTGATATGGAGGTTTAAGTGCCCAAAATCTACTGCTGAAGTACTCATAACTATATATATATATATATATATATATATATATATATATATATATATATATATATATATATATACCAGTACATTATTTTGTCATAATTTTTGTCTTCCATCTCCCATTTTTCAGTCAGAAAGAACTGGAGCCTTCACTCGTGGCAGACCGCCACGTCAATTCCTCCCCCGCCCACCAGCCCCGCCCCCTGTCCAACCACCTGCCCCGCCTCCTGCATTCCTCCCACAGACAGTAGCCCCACCTGCTCCACCTGTTAACCCACCTTCACCTCCAGTCGCCGCACCCTCCCCGCCTGTACTCCCACCCGCCACCCCGCCCACCACACATGGAGGCAGTGTTGGTCCTCCTGCCTTACCTCCACCCATCAATGCCCCCGCACCCCCGCCTGGAGCTGACCAGGCGCAGGTCACAGGTAAGATCACAAGTAATGCACAGTCGAAATCAAAGTCATGAAACATCCCAGCAACTTTGAGTTTTCTTTTATCTAAGGATTTAAAACATATACTGGTAAGCACACTTGAACAAATGCTTTGCCTTATATTATTTGTGACGTTATAATGGAGTTCCCTCCTCCCTTCCCCCCCCCCCCTCTCTCTCTCTCTCTCTCTCTCTCTCTCTCTCTCTCTCTCTCTCTCTCTCTCTCTCTCTCTCTCTCTCTCTCTCTCTCTCTCTCTCTCTCTCTCTCTCTCTTTCTCTATATATATCTTTCGAATATCTCTCGATATTCTTACTTCACACTCTGGACACGACCTCTATGCTAACTTGCAAGAGAGTTCACTTTTTCAATTTGTACAATCTCCGACCCGTGGTAATAATGTGTTTGACCTTGTACTCGCAACAAAAGAAGAATTAATCGAGAATTTGAATGTTGGTGATGAATTCAGTAACAGCGACCATCATACGATAACTTTCACTTTAAAGTTTACTAGTAACAAATCAAATAGCAGCATTGAGAAAGTCCCTAATTTCAAGAAAGCAAATTTTCATAAACTTAAATCAAAGCTTAAAGAAACTGACTGGAGCTTTCTGACTAACAATAACGACATAAATACATCTTGGGAGTGTTTCACAACCACTTACCTTAAGGCAGTGCAAGACTGCATACCATCGAAAATACGGCGTCCAGGCCATAATGATAAGTCCAAATGGTGGAATAAAGATATTTCAGACTGTCTGCTTGCTAAAAAATTTGCTAATGATAGATTAAAACCCTCACAAAATGACGAAGAACGGGTGAAATTTGTAGAGCTACGACGCAAAGCCAAAAAGTTAATTAAGCAAAGTAAAAAGACCCTGGAGATACATGTTGCGAATTAAAGTAAAACAAACCCGAAAGAACTCTATAGTTATATCAGAAAGAAAAAAGTAGTTACTTCAACTGTTGGACCGTTAGTCGATGAAAATGGAGAATACACCAAAGACGAAGTGCAAATGAGTAATGCCCTCAAAACCTTCTTTGCATCAGTTTTTACAACCGAAGACCTCAGTGATATCCCTACACCATCGCCGATTCAGATTGATAATTCCCAGATGTTCTAAGCAATATCACCGTTACAGAGAGAGAAGTATTGAATTGTTTAGATAAACTCAAGGTAAATAAAACGCCTGGACCTGATACAATCTCGCCTAGAGTTCTAAAGGAAGCTAAGGATGAGCTCTCCAAACCACTGACATTGTTATTCAATGAATCCTTGCAGTCTGGGACTATGCCTGATCAGTGGAAGCTAGCCAACGTAACACCGATATTCAAAAAAGGCAGCAAATCCCTACCCCGTACCTATCGTCCAATTAGCTTAACCTCAATTGTATGTAAAATACTAGAAACGGTCATAAGAGACAGACTCGTAAATCACTTAGAGGCAAATAACTTACTTAAAGATAGTCAACACGGCTTTCGTAAAAAACGTTCCTGTTTAACAAACCTCTTAGACTTCTTCCACGATATCCTCAACCTCTACGATGAGAGTAAAGCTGTAGATATTATATACCTTGATTTTCAAAAGGCCTTTGACAAAGTTCCCCACAAACGTTTACTGCTAAAACTAAAAGCACATGGAATACAAGACGGTGTGTTGAAATGGATAGAAAATTGGCTCAGCGACAGAAAGCAAAGAGTAGTCATAAACGGTAAGGCATCTAAATGGACCAATGTAAGTAGCGGGGTACCCCAGGGATCGGTACTAGGACCAATTCTCTTTCTAATTTACATCAACGACATAGATGAGGGTCTCACCTGTACAATCTCAAAATTTGCTGACGATACAAAAATTGCAAATAGCGTACTCTCAAAACAACAATTTGACGATATGCATCACAATCTAGATAAATTGTCATGTTGGGCCCAAATTTGGCAAATGAGTTTCAATGCGGAAAATGTAAAGTACTACATATCGGATACCTAAATGAGAAAGCAAACTATTCGATGAATGGCATTCAGCTTAAAAATGTAAACAGAGAAACCGATCTGGGAGTAACAATATCGAGTAACCTAAAACCGAGTCAACAATGTTCAGAAGTTGTTAAGAAGGCAAACAAAATAATTGGCTTTATAGGCAGGTCATTTGAGCATAAATCCAAAGAAGTTATCCTAACCCTTTACAATTCCTTAGTCCGCCCTCTTCTGGAATACTGCGTTCAATCCTGGTGCCCTTATTACCAAAAAGATATAAACAAGCTAGAACGAGTTCAACGTAGAGTTACCAAAATGATACCTAGCCTAAAGAACAAACCATACGAAGAGCGTCTTAGAGAATTAAATCTATTTCCAGATAGATTAAGAGGTGACTTAATTCAAGTGTTCAAAATCATCAAAGGCATCGACAATATGAACTGTAGTAAGTACTTCACTATCGACCAATCTAATTACACGCGGGGAAACGGTTGCAAAATTATTGGTAAATCTTTTAACTCACACAAATCTAAGAATTTCTTCTTCAATCAAGTTGTCAACTTGTGGAATGGGCTTCCCCGAGACGTTATAGACTGCAGCACCGTTGATTCATTTAAACTCCGCCTAGACAAATATCTCGCATCAAACCCGCGACTGACTGCGTTTGTAAATGAATAACTTTATTTTATCCCCCCCTCAGTTACTAACCCATCTGTCCCCTACTAGCTTCCTAATCCTGCCACGGACATTAGTTCCAGGGCAGTAGTTCCCTTTCCAATGTTCCCTTGCCCACTCTAAACCACTGTTTGGACACTTGATCCTCAGTGTTTTGGAGGACAAGCAGCCTAGAAGGGTCACTAGACCTGTTGTTGCTTGATTTCCTTTGTACTCCTTTGTACACTCTCTCTCTCTCTCTGACGTGACATGACTTGAGTATAGGAAAGGTGAGATAAATAACCAAGTTTCCCTGGAATACTGCTGAGCCACAGAAATATTACTTCGCAGGTCCTCATTAACGTTTGAGTGAGACAAAACACCAAGGGGAGAAAGCTTATTCAGTTCACTCCATGGGCTTTGTCACTGAAGGTTAGTCAGGATCTCGCCCCAATCCCATGTTACATTAACGACATCTGAATTTGAAGGCTCGGGTGACCGGAACGGTACCCTTCCAACTAATACCAGTTTGTCAACCCCAGAGTGGACTTAACAACAGTCCACATACTGTATACCAGGTTCCTATTGATACTGCTAGGTGAAACAGAAGTGCAGGGTGTAAAGAGACTTGCCCAAACGTCTCTTCCCAGGGGAAAATCGAACCCCACTCCGCTTGGCTGTGAGGCAAGCATGCTACCCAATGCACCATGGTCACTCCCCTCTCTCTCCTTATCCTTTTATATTTACTCCCTGAACACGGGCTTGACATATTCCTTCATGTGTTTTTTTTTTTTTTTTTTTTTTCACTTCTGGACTATACAATTTGTGTATCTCATATCTGATACATCTGATCCATCCTCTCCAGGTATTATTACAGCTCCAGACATCACTTGCATGGGCTAGAAATTCAACCCACTTCAACCACTTCACATAAGTTCAGGACCTTATTTCCGCTCTCTCTGTGCTGTATAACTGTTGCGCTAGAATCTGAACATGCAACAACACCCCCATTATCCCTGACGATATAATCCGTCTACACAGCCCTTTGTGCCCTCATCAAACCAGGTATTCTGGACCCAGACATCCTAGTCCACGTCCTCTGTATTGCCAGTTGAAAACCCGACGAACTATGCTTGGGCCTGACCTCCGTCATATCAGGAAGAAACCCCACAGAGCCCGTCCCACTCATACCCCTACAATTGCAAGCCACAGCTCCTTCCCAGACCAACGAGTGCCCACACCGCACAAACCGAATCAAGAGGCAAAATGGTAAAAAGAGTAAAACAATATAGGTGATTGGCTAGGCCGAATTGCCTGACCTTCCACCTTACTTGTTCAGAGAATACCTGGATATAGCATCAAAGGACGGGTACTGACAACCGCCATGCAACCTGTTTTGTCAACCAGGATCATCTCCAGCATGACATGATCCTGGATCTGCTATCCACGAGCTATCACCCTCAGTTCTCCACGAGCCTCCTTCTTCAGTTCTTCCTAAGTCTGCAATCCGAGCTCTCCACAAGCCTATCTGCCCCTACCCTCATGCACCTGTTAACACCACAGCCATCCCCCTTCGTTGATTTTGAGCTTAACCTTGTGGACGGCCTCCCCTGTCCCCATCAACCTAAAGGTGAAGATACAGGTGCCCTCTCTAAGTGTGGGGAACTGCAAGAGCTGAAGACACTGATTTCCTATGGTGCTGACGACTACTTTGATCAGCTAAGTGAACAGTGGAAGGCCGAATTACCTAGGACACTGCAGATGCTGCTGTAGCCTAATTGAACTGCTTCGTAGTTCGTACAGCCCCAAGTTGCTGAAGTCCATCTGAAGTGTAGTGGAGCATTGCGTGTGTTGCTGAAGTCCACCTAAACTGTGGTGGGTTACTGTATTGCTGAAGTTTGCCTGAAGTGTAGTGGACCATCGTGTGTGTTGCTGAAGTCTGCCTGAATTGTGGTGGGCCACAATATGTGTTGTTGAATTCTGCCTGAGCTGTAGTGGGCCACTGTGTGTGTTGCTGAAGTCTGCCTGATGTGTAGTGGGCCAATGCCTATGTCGCTTGAGTCCCTGAATTCTGACAAGTGTGTGATAGACCAACCTCGACGATCCTAGGTATCCTGAAGTTCACCTGAAGTGAGGCTGAGCCATGGGAGTACACTAAATCATAAGTGCATCGCCCTTCCCCTTGTATTTACAATTGACCTGCTTTATAGGCAGGTCATTTGAGCATAAATCCAAAGAAGTTATCCTAACTCTTTACAATTCCTTAGTCCGCCCTCTTCTGGAATACTGCGTTCAATCCTGGTGCCCTTATTACCAAAAAGATATAAACAAGCTAGAACGAGTTCAACGTAGAGTTACCAAAATGATACCTAGCCTAAAGAACAAACCATACGAAGAGCGTCTTAGAGAATTAAATCTATTTCCTTTAACCCAGCGCAGATTAAGAGGCGACTTAATTCAAGTGTTCAAAATCATCAAAGGCATCGACAATATGAACTGTAGTAAGTACTTCACTATCGACCAATCTAATTACACGCGGGGAAACGGTTGCAAAATTATTGGTAAATCTTTTAACTCGCACGAATCTAAGAATTTCTTCTTCAATCGAGTTGTCAACTTGTGGAATGGGCTTCCCCGAGACGTTATAGACTGCAGCACCGTTGATTCATTTAAATTCCGCCTAGACAAATATCTCGCATCAAACCCGCGACTGACTGCGTTTGTAAATGAATAACTTTATCCTCCCCTCAGTTACTAACCCATATGTCCCCTACTAACTTCCTAGTCCTGCCACGTTAGTGGCAGGGCAGTAGTTCCCTTTCCAATGTTCCCTTACCCACTCTAAACCACTGTTTGGACACTTGATCCTCAGTGTTTTGGAGGACAAGCAACCTAGAAGGGTCACTAGATCTGTTGTTGCTTGATTTCCTTTGTACTCCTTTGTACTCCTTTGTACTCCTATGTATTAGTGTTAATGTCGACGTCCAAGAACCTCACTGAAATAACTAAATTCGATGTAATTTCTCCCTCGCCTTTAGTCATGCAGCTCAAAGTATCCCCAGTGTGCTTGTTACTCGATGGAAGTTTGCATCAATCTACCCAGTGCATAATTATGTTCTCAGTCCCTCTGTGTTCAGCCGAGTTTATATGCCATTTCCCTCTGAGTGTTCCTTGATTGATGCAGTTTGATGATGCAGTTTTTACCACCATGCTCTCTCTCTCTCTCTCTCTCTCTCTCTCTCTCTCTCTCTCTCTCTCTCTCTCTATATATATATATATATGTATATATATATATATATATATATATATATATATATATATATATATATATATATGTATATATATATACCGGTGTATATATATGTATATATATATATATGTATATAGCCTACACTCGACCCTCGAATCAGCGGACCTCCACACAATGGATTTCGGATTCAACAGACTTCGTCCGTAGACAGACAATCCATCCGGACCGAACCAAAGGTCCGGTGCTTGATAGATTTGTCCGCTAGGTGGCAGGGTGAGCGGTGCGTCTTTCCCTCCAAACCGCCTACCGGGCAGCGTCACGCAGTCTTCGCCTCTCGACCTAGCCATACGGTCCGCTTGTGATTTTTGTGATTTTATGTGCTCCGTATGAAAAATATTGATGTCCGGTCCCCTTATATGAATACTATACCCAGCAACGTACTTTTCCCGGTAACGGACTATTAACGGTCCCATTTAGTCCGTTGAATCGAGGTTTGAGTGTATATATATATATATATATATATATATATATATATAATTTTTTATTTATTTTTTTCCCAAATCCAGACATCAAGTGCATGGACACAGGCGCCAGCTCTTCCTTCGCGGCTCTACTGTCCCTCCCGCTGGGCTTCAACTCCATCCCGGTGTTCGAGGACCGTCCCTCCGTTGACCCCACCATCAACACCGCCTGTAGGATGATCCCCACACAGATTACCAACGACATGTTCCAGCTCATCGTCTCAGACCTGGATCGCTGCGGGGTTAGCAAGTGTCGCCAGGGCAATGGGGAGGTGAGGTTGCAGATCCATTTATGAGCTGATTAAAATATTTTGTATTATTGTCATAGGCCTTTCCAGATCATATGATTCAGCCCAGGGCATTTACTTGCAATTTAACTGTAGATATGAACCTTTTCGGTAACGTTTGTTTATTAAACCGAGGAATGCGCCATTTATGTTTTTAAAGCATTATTTATGCTCCATGTGCGTATATTTTACTTGTATGATGAACATGTGAATAGAAAAGATCAGACAATATGTGTAAACAGCAAATATCCAGTCATAAATTGTATATTTGTGACGGGGGAGGGTTGAGGCATGTGACAGGCCGGGTGACATAGACCCTCCCTCTCCATGGTCTCGCGAGGTACTGGTGATATTAGCATAAGTAAGAGTGTGGGAGAAGGTGGAGGGCAGGTGAAGGGAAGGAGAGAGAGTTCTGACTTTATGGTAGGAAGAAATAGAGGGAAATATAGACCGAAAAATTAGGATAACTGAGAAGGGGTGAACTGGAGGGAGAAAGGGGGTGGAGGAGGGGGAAAGGGGGGGGGGGGGGGAGGTGGTAACACACAGGCATACCACCTAATCACATATTGCTTCCATTTCACCAGTACTGGGGCATTTTTGGGAGGATTTTTTATGGGCTGTCTTCCAGAAGCCTTATCGCATTCGCCTAGCAGACACTTCCTGAAGGTCTATCGCGCTTCTTGGGTTAATTTACAACATTTACAATACTGTCATAGATTCCACCATATAATCAGCACATAACATTTACCAGTATTTTCACGAATAAATGAAGGTGCTCAATTGTCGTTTGCTGTAATTTCGTAACTTATATTTTGACTACAATTACATGAACTCTCTCAATATTATGTGTTATTTGATTTTGATTGATAGTATAAAGTCTGTTAATATGCACTCACTGTTGTTCTACTATGATGTCCCAGACTTGGCTGTGTCTGCAGCTCCGTTTTCCCCTGGTGAATGGTCTGAAGCTGCCCGAGGACGCCATGATCCAGATCAAGTGCCGCCCCCAGGACAAGATGGCCCAAGACACACACGTGCTCAGGGTAGCCACTTCAAAGTACGCCGCCAAAGAGGCAATGTAGGCACCAGACTCCCATATTCCATTTCTCCTCCTCTCTCAGACTTACTGATGACTTCTCGGTGACTAACTTACTTACAACATATCTGTATATTATTAAAGACTTACCAATGACTAATTAATTTACAATATATCTTCATCTCACATATATTACTGATAGCTTCCCGGTGACTTCATATAATCTTTCCCAGTTCATGAATACTGCGAATAACTTGTCGGGGGCAAATTTATTTCCTCCAATTTTTCAAGCGTAGAGTTGACTTCTTAGTGACTAACCCTGCCACAGATGTACTGATGACATCTTGGTGGCTAATTAATCTAATTCATAGTAATCCTAAGTGACTTTTTGGTGACTAGCATATTCTCATCAATATACTGATCATTATTCGTTGACTAACTTAATCTATCATCCAGTCTAATGGATTTAAACTGGACCATCACCTAAAGCATAGATGCGAGTATAATCAGAAATCCATCCGTAGTAATAATCCTCATACATATAAGTTAATATCATATCCAATGAGGTTACTTACATGCAAAATAATGGGTTACTAAGAATACAGAATCATTAATTCTTATCACTTACATTAGGGTGTCCTGTGGCGTATCACGGCAGAGGACCAAGGTTCGATTCCCAGGCAAGACAAGAATATTTGGGCAAGTCTCCTAACACCCTATGCCTCTGATGACCTAGCAGTAAATAGGAACCTGGTGTTGGTGAACACTTGTGACGTGCCATCCAGAGAGGTAAACTGTGGTAACCTAGATACTATACAGTAGCCCCTGTGTACCAGGCTGGGTAACTCACCCACCATAGGCTACAAAGTGCAAGGATACAGAGATGAGTGCCGCGGCCAAACCTAGCCTAGCTAAAGACCCCCAACTTTAAGGGGGGTGACCTGCTTTTTGTTATTTCTGTCCTTTTCTCTCTTTCTCTGGCTTGTATCCATTTGGCCCCATTCAGCCTACTGTTTTAAGACGTTTATCCCCATCCAGGTGTCAATTTTGTACTGGTGAGCGGTAGCGAGCCAGCATATTTTTTATTTTTGTTTGACAGCAGGCTAAATTTGTACATTTTTCGATAGAAAAATTTCTCCGGCGAAGCCGGATTTCTTCATATAATGCTGGCTCGCTATCGCTCGCCAGGAAGAAATCGACACCTAGATGGGGATAAACGTCTTAAAATAGTTGGCTGAATGGGGCCGAATGGATACAAGCCAGAGAAAGAGAGAAAAGGAGAGATATAAAAGAAAGCAGGTCACCCCAACTTTCAGGAGGAATGGGCGTATTTATTGGCTTACTTATTCATATTTGTATTATTTCTTTAGTTTCCTCCCTAGACCTCCATCAAGCTATAAATTACACCCCCAAGACCCCCTTCAAAAATCTGTACATTTTTCGATGGAAAAATGTCCTGGCCGAAGCCCGGTTTGTCTTGAATTACAGGCTCGCTATCGCTCACTAGGAAAAACTAGACACTAAATCGCACGAAAGGATTTAATATTGGCAACAAATGGGGCGAATGAGCTTACAACCGCCAAACTAATGGGGCAAACGTCAATTAATCTCAGAACTAATGGGGCTAAACCTGAAGGAGAAGGGGGTCCATAAAAATGATTACAGCTATAGGGACCCAGACTTCCCATGTAGGCTACTCTGGTTTTGTTTTCCAGCTGATGGTAAATTGAATCTTTTAGCAACGGATTCCTCTATACCTAAGGGTGGTGACCTGCTGGCTGTTATTTCTGTCCTTTTCTCTCTTTCCCTGGCTTGTATCCATTCGGCCCCATTCAGCCAACTATTTTAAGACGTTTATCCCCATCTAGGTGTCGATTTCTTCCTGGCGAGCGATAGCGAGCCAGCATTATATGAAGAAATCCGGCTTCGCCGGAGAAATTTTTCTATCGAAAAATGTACAAATTTAGCCTGTTGTCCAACAAAAACACAAAAATATGCTGGCTCGCTACCACGCACCAGTAAAAAATTGACACCTGGATGGGGATAAACGTCTTAAAACAGTAGGCTGAATGGGGCCAAATGGATACAAGCCAGAGAAAGATAGAAAAGGACAGAACAAAAACAGGTCACCCCCCCTTAATGGAAAAATATGAAACTACTATGTCTCTGCGTCGTGTGCATGCCAAGTGTTCATAATTACCAACTTATTTCGCTGCAACATGGAGGTAATAGCCGAGTAAGCAAGCTAGTAACATGGCAATTTACCCTCAGCTGGAAACAACTAAACTATAACTTATTATACCCTGTGCCAAGTGAGTAAGCCAAAACACTTCAACATTAAGGGAGCCCAACTCGCTTTTTGTTTTCTCTCTCTCTCTCTCCCTCTCTCTTTGGCTTGTATCCATTCGGCCCCATTCAGCCAACTGCTTTAAGACGTTTATCCCCATTCAGGTGTCGATATCTTCCTGGCGAGCGATAGCGAGCTAGCATTGTATGGAGAAATCCAGCTTCGCCGGAGACATTTTTCTATCGAAAAATGTACAAACTTAGATTGCTCTCAAAACAAAAATATATATATGCTGGCTCGCTACCACTCACTAGGAAAATATTGACACCTGGATGTGGGTAAACGTCTTAAAACAGTAGGCTGAATGGGGCCGAATGGATACAAGCCAAAGAGAGAGGGAGAGAAATAGAAAAAAGCGAGGTGGGCTCCCTTAACCTCTATAACTCATAAACGACTAGAGTAATCGAGATGTTATTTCTACCATTTAGGAAGGGTCAGCCTGAAAATAGGTGTGGACACTTGTAGCCCATTTGCTCTAGCCCCTTTTGAGTTTTAGACGTTAGGGTTCACGATTTCTGGATGACTGATTTGGAACAGGTTATAGTTGGAGACGAACTAGAACAAATGGTGGGGTACTATAGTCTATTCGCTGTAAGTAGGCCAGAAATCATGACCTCTATCCTCTGTAACTCAAGAAGGGCTAGAGCAAATGGGCTGTAAATGTCCACATCTATTCCTTGATTGACTCTTCCCATATGGTAAACATATTAGCACGATTTCTCTAGTCGTTTTTGAGTTACAGAGGTTAGAGGTCATGATTTCTCGCCTACTTACAACGAACAGACTATAGCGGGTTAGTTTAGATCATGGAGGAGGAATTACTACCATTATGGCTAAGACTAGTTACAGTAGATTTATTTATGATGTAGATATAACAATATATTTCATTGCATACTAAATTCATCATAATCCCATTATGCATTTCTAGAATTATTGGGAATAATTCGAAACAAACTCAATAATTTTCCTTACATTAACAGTAAATGAATCATAGTTTTGTTAATTAAAGGCATTAACAATACAGTATGTAGATGTACTGCACTATTCATATTGTAGAAATACTCAGATAGATATGTTAAAAATCACGGTTGTATGATCTTAGTACAGTAGCTTTTATTACATACATTGGTATATCAGTTCAAAGACAGTTTGTTGGATAAGATGAGATAAAAGTTTCAAACCATAGTTCTTTGTTACTTGTTATAATAGCAAAAGATTACTGAGAATCACAGATTGGATTTGTTGAACTCGGGCTGATAGTCTAGTAGAAATATTTAATATCACTTGTGTAGCTTCAAGATGGATTGCGTGTCTAACAAAGCCTACATAGGATAGATTATTGCTCTTAAGCATATATGTTTGTCATGTGCATATATACTATATACTGTATTCATCACGCCTTGGGCTGTCACAGAATCCATTAAATTGATTTGGCACCCAATCTGGTAATAGACCAAAATGAAATGCTGATAAACGTATCAAATTTCTCCTTCTGTAGTGCCAAAATGTCCTGTGATTCTATGCAAGGTCTCTATAGGTCTTATTCTCACTTATAAGTTTATCTACTTGTCATCTGGGTGTAGTCTATATTATATTTTACTGAGTATTTTTGAAGGAAACAAATAAACAAATCTATACATTTACCAGAAGATATATTGATTATATTGATTAAATAGAAGAATTAGGTACCATTAACCACGAGCACCATCCTACACCTAAACTCTTCCTACAGCCTTCGACTCTATAAACGACGCTAACCCCTCTCTGTCTCTATTTTGGGAGCCTACATAACTCTTCCTACAGCCTTCGACTCTATAAATGACGCCAACCCCTTTCTGTCTCTCTTCTGGGAGCCTACATAACTCTTCCTACAGCCTTCGACTCTATAAACGACGCCAACCCCTTTCTGTCTCTCTTCTGGGAGCCTACATAACTCTTCCTACAGCCTTCGACTCTATAAACGACGCCAACCCCTTTCTGTCTCTATTCTGGGAGCCTACATAACTCTTCCTACAGCCTTCGACTCTATAAACGACGCCAACCCCTTTCTGTCTCTATTCTGGGAGCCTACATAACTCTTCCTACAGCCTTCGACTCTATAAACGACGCCAACCCCTTTCTGTCTCTATTCTGGGAGCCTACATAACTCTTCCTACAGCCTTCGACTCTATAAACGACTCCAACCCCTTTCTGTCTCTATTCTGGGAGCCTACATAACTCTTCCTACAGCCTTCGACTCTATAAACGACGCCAACCCCTTTCTGTCTCTATTCTGGGAGCCTACATAACTCTTCCTACAGCCTTCGACTCTATAAACGACGCTAACCCCTTTCTGTCTCTATTCTGGGAGCCTACATAACTCTTCCTACAGCCTTCGACTCTATAAACGACGCCAACCCCTTTCTGTCTCTATTCTGGGAGCCTACATAACTCTTCCTACAGCCTTCGACTCTATAAACGACGCCAACCCCTTTCTGTCTCTATTCTGGGAGCCTACATAACTCTTCCTACAGCCTTCGACTCTATAAACGACGCTAACCCCTCTCTGTCTCTATTCTGGGAGCCTACATAACTCTTCCTACAGCCTTCGACTCTATAAACGACGCTAACCCCTCTGTCTCTATTCTGGGAGCCTACATAACTCTTCCTACAGCCTTCGACTCTATAAACGACGCTAACCCCTCTCTGTCTCTATTCTGGGAGCCTACATAACTCTTCCTACAGCCTTCGACTCTATAAACGACGCTAACCCCTCTCTGTCTCTATTCTGGGAGCCTACATAACTCTTCCTACAGCCTTCGACTCTATAAACGACGCTAACCCCTCTCTGTCTCTATTCTGGGAGCCTACATAACTCTTCCTACAGCCTTCGACTCTATAAACGACGCTAACCCCTTTCTGTTTCTATTCTGGGAGCCTACATAACTCTTCCTACAGCCTTCGACTCTATAAACGACGCTAACCCTTTTCTGTTTCTATTCTGGGAGCCTACATAACTCTTCCTACAGCCTTCGACTCTATAAACGACGCTAACCCCTTTCTGTTTCTATTCTGGGAGCCTACATAACTCTTCCTACAGCCTTCGACTCTATAAACGACGCTAACCCCTTTCTGTTTCTATTCTGGGAGCCTACATTGATAGTATTGGCACTGTTTTGTCTTATTAGCACTAGTTTATCTCAAATCTCTATAACTCACCCGTTTAGCAAATAATGT
>CM064516.1:16589012-16611512 GCA_032716605.1 Paralithodes platypus | reverse complement strand
TCTGTATGTATTATTATGTGTTTTACACCAACCAACTTCACATTTAAACTCAATTAATGAAATCAACAAATACATGTGGCACTCCGTGGACTCGAACCTAGGATACTCACATAAAAAATCCGCGCAGTAATGTCAATCAGAATAATATTGCAAAACAATAAGTCATTGAATGGTAGAGTTAAGATAACATTTCAGGAGCATGACTTCCCTTTCTAACACATCTGCTTATTTTCAGATAAACAAAAATCCAAGTTGGAACTTGACTCCTTCGTTATTCATTATTCATGAATCATTATTCAATGAAAATAAATCCTTGTATGATGTTCTCCATTCATGAGGGATTTGCAACAATTGGATTTGAACTGTTCTGAATTAAAGGATAGAGGAAACTTTCTCTAAGAAAGTGCATTGCAGAGATGTTGTTTGAAGTATGATTGGATTCTGAAACACAACAGTTCTGCATTATTGAGGGGTAATTGGAAAAACATCCTTTCCTACCCCAAGCATATAAATGGTGGTCGTTTCTGTTATTGTCTGTGCCAAATTAATTGTGAATATCCACCAATCACAGAGAACTCACACTTTGGAATCAAGGAATGGTTGTTGGATCTTGGTCTTGGGGGACCATGGTTGTAGGGCCTACATGTAAAAAAACTATGTTTTTTTAAAGAAAACTAAAATAATAATAATAATACAAAATATATACCGGTATATACTAAATATATATATTATAATAATAAATCATTAATATATAAATAAGATGGAAACATGTATTTTATAATATTCATTGTGTCAAGTAAATTTCAATTTCCACATATGAAAGTCACTTTTCTGCTAGAAAGTTTACCTCGTTACACAAGAAGGCCGGAGTTGTGCATGACTTTTATGCAGATTTGCTGATTCATTGTATGAGATCATAAGCAAGGATATCTACGCTTACAATTCCAATCTCAGGTCATCTCTCATGGTTAACAGATCATGGGCGGAATCAATGGTTCCTACACTTCTTCCACGCCAATAAAACATTTTTGCATACCATTCATAATATAAGAAATATGAAGGCAAGAACTATGAAAAGATGTTCTAGTAATTCATCAATGCATATATGGTTGAGATTGAAATGCTAAGTCAAGGCTAAAATGTATTACTCAGACAATGTGTTTTGAGAGGAAGTAAAAAAACAATGGTTAGGTCGGTATATGTCATACAAAGTGATTTTACATTAATAAAAGTTGAAGCATACAATATTAATGTTTTCAAAGTAAACATAATATACAGTACATAGCTATATATCTGACATGTGTGAATGTTCCAAACTTGTATATAGAGATATTTAGTATATATAATTATTGCAAAAGCAAAGTATACATTGATACCTATATCATTTCTAAAGCATAATGTTCCTTTACCTAGGTCAACTGTAGAGGAACTGGTGAGGATGATCTACTTGGCTTTGGTCGCAAGAAGAGAGCTGTGGAACAAGTAACCATTACCACCACCTTACACCCCTCCTCCACTACTCCACCCTACCCTCCCCCTATCACCTCCCCTCTCACACCCTCCACACCAGACTCTGCCCCTCTACCTCCAACCTCCTCCAGCCTGAGGAGAGACAACATAACCCAGTGGGAGAGGAATCTAAATGTCAGAGTAAAATTACCTGGTGAGTAACTATTTCCTTGACAGTTATTCTGTTAATTTATGTTTCAAAATGTCAATGTAAAACAAATTTAAACTACTATAGTCTATCTGTGCATTATTTTATATGAATATGCATAATATTATTAAACCGGAATAAATTATATGAAAATGCATATTGAATGCTTGCCTTGCTTTTAACCCTTTCAGTGCGGGTCTTTTATAGGGAAGAATCCACTCAGGCGGTCATTTTCCTGCTAATTCCGCTAAATGTACGTCACCTTAGCGCGCCATATCCGTAGCCCTGAGCAATTTGAAAGGAGCTCCAATTACAAGATTGGGTCAAACTCTTCCTATAACAGTGACCATCCCCTCCCTACCTCCTACATTCCGTCACTGACCAGCCGACTCCCCACTTTCACTCACGAGCTACAATATACAATTTTGTCCTTCACTTCCACTCGCGATAATTGGATGATATTTACAGATATTTTATCATGTTTTTGTTTACAAGATAGTGTAAGATATTGAAATGAAGATGAAATTAACCTTATGTTTGTACCTGGTACATAGCGGTCACAATTACATAGAGAAGTGGCCCTGGTTTTGTTGATTTTCAGCTTCTAAAACACCTCTTCATTATGCACACACCCTCCCTCAACCAATGCACAGGGCACACTGTTTTGAGTGAGAGTGACAAGCTTAGAACCTCCTAGAAGCGCCTGGCAACAAGAGGGGCGGGTTGGTGCAACCAACTCAGCCGGTCCGGTAATACCAATGCATATACAGTACAGTATATACATCGGCCGTAGTATAGGCCTTTATTACAAAGAATGCATACATACGTCGGCCACAGTGATTGGGTTAATCCGATAATATTTTTTTGCAATATCATTATACAAACACCCATTATATTTTCATTATATTTTCTCAGATATGGACATTCGGCAGGAGTCTATTGAAGCAAAGGAGTGCCGCCTCTACCTCTTCATCACGCTCGGTGTTGCTGGCATTTTTTGTGTTTCCTCAATTGCCTTTGTCGCCACCACATTCTTCCGCAGTCGCACGAAGACTGCCCCGTGTAGCCCTTCCACCATTAACTATGTCTCACAGCCTACTGGTATAGATAGACAGGGCACTCAGGATACAATTGAACATTCTGGGTCTTCCACTTTTGACGATCCAATGACCATCACGTATGGACCTCCAATACACAACTTCCCTGTTCCTCCTACGATACGCCAGAGGAAGCGGCAGGTGAACAGTGAGCTTCTAAGCATCTTCCATCCTGAGCACCAGTGTCCGTCCCTTAGATCATATTACCCGGGGATGCTCAATTACTATGGCTACATGGTAGTTCCGCAGAAATCATGCAGTGACGACTCAGAGAAGAAAGCGAAGAAGTCCCTACGAGCCCTCAAGAGGCAACGCAACAAAATCCACGCCCTAGCTAATAACACGACCTGCCAATGTACACCCTCCACCAGCAGCTGTAACCCATCCAGCACCGAAGAAGAACCCGTCAAAACCCCACACAAGTCTATCATCAGGATATCGGGAATCGGCACCGGAACCAATCCGCCGAATTCCTCATCAGCCACTAACTACATGCCCTCGCCACTCCCCAGATTGACCATACAGAGGAATGACGAGGACATCTACAGTGAACCTATATCATTAGATAATGCCCCAACGATGGTATAAGGCACAAGTAGATGGAGGATATAATAAAAATATAATTCATAAATAGTTAGAGATGCAGTAGATACTCCTTTGAATGGATGATATATCAAAAATAAATCCGTAAATAGCTAGAGGTACAGTTGTTACGTTTCTATAACGGCGGTACTGTTAGACAAGAGGAAAACTAAACCGACAAATTGAAATATTTGTTGTAGATACACGACAGTTTTGACTCATATTGAGCCACCATCAGGTTAAGATGGCTCGTGAGGAGTCAAAACTGTTGGGCCTCTTAAATAAAAAGCTTTCTTCAATTTGTGGATTTAGTTTACCAATCGTCTATTGACAGCACTGTGAATGTTTGCACTCACTTTTAGATAACTTTTGATATCAACAGTATAATGTTGTGCCTGTGGCCAAATGATGGTAAAGCTTTATATGTACTATAATTAGCTTTAGTTATGCTCATTTTTATTTAAGAACTACTATAATACTGTAATTATATATATTGGCTATTATTTATTACATTTCCATTGGTATATCCCTCAGTATTATATATATTTTGTATACAATTGATCTTCTACACTTTACGCATTTGTATGTTATAGATATACTATATTATATTTATTATATTTATAAGCATAATTAAAATCATATCGTCAAACATTGTTCTTACTCTGAGTTTGAGTATTATATTCAACTTCAGCTTATCTTTCTGTGATCAAATGATACCTATTTCCTTTGCTAAATCGTGAACTAAAATGAACTGGCTATTCGTACGGTACAGTCGGATACCATAGTCTCTTCGCCCACTCGTAAGAATTCGTGGACCTCCATTGCTTTCCTTTATGCAATTATAACTATCTGGATTGAGTTTTGGATAGAAATTGCTTTCAATAAATTGTATATATTGTTTAGCAGTTGATTTATAGGAAATGGTAATCATAAATTCGCTTCCGGTGATATACTTCCATAACTAGAAATGGGTGAAGTGTACGAATATTTGTGAGTGGGTTAGAGACTATGGTATCCGAGTGTAGCCTACCTATAGTACAGTGTTCTTGTGTTATTTCACTGTTTATGTTTTGTTTTTTGGAAATACTATTCCTTATTACAAAATTAATTAATAGTCTACAGCACTCACTTTGATCATATACTGTGCAATATTGAGAAGAAAGCTTATGAATTTGAAACCCCATTAGCAATAATAAAAGGACATTTGTTTTTATCTCAAGGTTCCATAATTTATCATCAAATTTGTGTGTGTGAACTTTCGCATTTCTTCTTAACTTTTTATCTGTTATAAATATTTTTCGTTTGTTATTGTGTGTTGTTACTCAGGGTTTTCTATTAGACTGCATGGTTTAATTTTAATGGCTACACATCACTCGGGTTAAGGATATACAAACTTTGGCATTCACTTCCTCGTCTGAGCTTCCTTTAGGAGTAATTACCGAGAAAATTGTATCCTGCATTTAAAGCGAAAGTAAATATTTTCCTAGGCGATGTGTTGTCCATAAAATGTATTTAGTTAGTAACCTGTGTGTGCTGACTAACGTATGTTTAATTTGGTTTAGTTAAGAAAATGCAACTTGTGATAACTTTTTCTGGTTGGTAGTATAAGTGAGGCTTATAGGGCATGTTCTGTTTTGTATAAATAATAGACCTTTACATGATAAATGCACCGTACATTGGTCATTCTCAACGAAATAAACTGAACCGAACTTTGGTTTGGTTCTGCTTCCATTTGTAAAGTGAACATTAATTTGGTGTTTGTTATGTTTTAGTTAATGTAATGGTAAATATCGTCGTCATTCAAAGTATTACTTTATCATAAACTGGTCTATTACGTAAAAGATTACACAGCCTCTCGAAGTATATTTAATTTGTATGTATATTTATTTATAATGTAAGTTTTTATATAGTAGTGAATACATTTCAGTAAAATTTGTTAAATTTGTTTTAATGTAATGGCATTTTATTAAATATTTCTAGAGATTAGTTTTATATAATATGCATAACTGAGCAATGAATGTATACTATTATTTTATTTATTTATTATGACTATTATTATAATTTGTTCATGTATTTATTTATATATACATTTTTCTTTACTAATGTCTGTCATTCAGGTGATAGATGCAAGCATTGTCTTTCAAAATATATCCAGAATCTGATATTATCCAGTACTGGGCCGTCTTCTCAGTCAGCACACTTACTACTCTTCCCGATAGTGATTATTATGTATTATATTAACGATGGCTATGAGACCATGGTGTAATATAGGAGGGGAGTCATTCTGATTGGTCTAGGCGAATCTTTTACCAAGATTACCAACATGTGCAAATTGGAAGACTGACAAAACCAATATATTTGTTCCTTATATGGCCATGAATGGGTGCCTTCACAGGTATCGTATGTCATCAATTTAATAACCGATGTGTTTGCTTGATGGCTAGATATGGACTATTGCGAACAATCCCAATATATTTCCAGGGGCCCAACAACGTCACTTAAGAACTTACTGTTATTGCCTGTTGATCTTGGATAACATCATTAAAAAAATATAAGCTTTTGGATTTGCTCAACAAGCATCAGTGCCTGCTATCAAGCCACTTAATACTTGACTCAAACACACAATCCACAGCTGTGAAGGCTCCTATTGACCCATACGACCTTGGCCCCATCGATCACAGCTGTGAAGGCTCCTATTGACCCATACGACCTTGGCCCCATCGATCACAGCTGTGAAGGCTCCTATTGACCCATACGACCTTGGCCCCATCGATCACAGCTGTGAAGGCTCCTATTGACCCATACGACCTGGGCCCCATCGATCACAGCTGTGAAGGCTCCTATTGACCCATACGACCTTGGCCCCATCGATCAGGTTGAGTTGAAAAAATAGAAGGTCCCACCCAATTCCCATTCTTAAGTAAGCCATTTTATATTTTGAAAATCCGGTGCTACAGTACGTGTGCTTGAAGTAAGAGTATGTTCAGTGTAAAACAAAATGGAATTCGTTGTAGTTTAGCTTGGATGTGCAGAATAGAGGTGATTGAATGAGTGAATTTATTTTTAGAAGGAAGTAATATTGCCACATATGCTCAGTGGGGTCTGTCAAACTGAACACTGCACTGACCAGTTTGAGGAGGTATACAGTCCTAGCCACTTATATAATACGCTAGTTGTTGTAATTGCAAAGAGAGTACTGTAATAATGTACCAGTACATTTATATTGCAGTTAAATATTAAGTGCCTCTTTTTGACTGGCTAGGAATAGAGTAAATCCGACAATGATGGGTTATCTAGGAATACGAGCCGTTGTGTGTGTGGACAACAATAAACTCATACAACCACTTTCAAACCGGCAAAAAACCTGTGAGATCATTAAATCCTATCACCATTTTACGGTACCAGGTGTGATAGTCCCCGACTGTGCAGTGGGTTAGATAAAAACGTATAGTTTTTTTTATATTAAAATTGGTCAATGTGTTCTGAATTAGTTGAAAACTAGTAATCTTTTCAAAAAACTAAATTATAGTTTGTGTTTGTACTGTGTGTGTGCCGGCCCTAAGAAATTAAGTAACCCCCCCCCTCTTTTTGTTGTTGTTGTTGTTGTTGTATTCTCTAAAAAATATATACCTGGGACCCCCAGAGTATGTATGACAAGTCTCATATCCATAGTCCCAATGGCTTAGGGGCTAGAAGGACATAAGCATTGAAACCCACACTACAACTTTATATACTGTATGTGTTAAGAAATGGGTAGGTGACGAGCAGGGCGGGTTTAGGAAGGGAAGAGGCTGTGTAGACCAGATTTTTGCCTTGAAATGTGTTGTGGAGCAATATCTGGAGAAGGGACAAAAGTTGTATGCTGTCTTTATGGACTTGGAGAAGGCCTATGACAGAGTTGATAGAGAAGGTCTGTGGAAAGTACTGAAAAATACGGAGTACATGGCAAATTTCTGAAATCAGTGAAGAGCATGTATGAGGGTGCAAAGGAGTCAGTACGTGTGGAGAATGAACAGAGCGAGTTCTTTTATCTGAATGTTGGGTTAAAGCAAGGGTGTGTGATGTCCAAATGGTTGTTCAATATATATATATGGATGGAGTCCTGAAAGAAATACTAGGAAGAGCAGTGGATGTTGGTGTACCGCTGATAAGGGAAGGAAATGAGTGGAAGTTGCCTGTACTGCTGTTTGCTGACGATACAGTTCTGATGAGGGATAGTGAATAGGAGTTGCAGGGTCTGGTAAATATGTTTGGACCAATGTGTGAAAAACGGAATCTGAAGGTAAATGTGGGGAAGAGTAAGGTTATGGTCTTTGAAAGGGGTGCAGTCAGAGTGTGAGGTGAGGTTGAATGGTCAGGCTATGAAGAAATAGACAGGCAAATGAGGAAGTATGAGAGCGGTGTGGTGTGGATGTAGATGTGCTGGAAAGTGTGAAAAGGAACACCTTGAGATGGTTCGGCCATGTGGTACTTATGGGAAGCAAGAGAATGACTAAGAGAGTATACGAGAGTGAAGTGGAAGGACAAAGAGGGAGATGTAAACCGAGAGAGAGGTGGAACGATGGAGTTAGGAAATATATGCGTGAAAGCGGTGCTGGATGGGAGGAGGGGTGTCAACTGACTGGGGACAGAGGTGCATGGGGGCGATTCGTTCGTGGCCACCCCTCCGGGGATCACGGCGTCCAGCAATAGATAGATATATAGTGTATGTATGTACAGTGTGTGTGTGTGTGTGCGTGCCACTCATAAAAAATTGAGACACACCTTTGTCCAATGTCTTGTGCAACTACAAATAATAATAATAATAATAATTATTACAATAATTAAGCAAGTTACACATAGACGTACGTAAATCATGCCAATAATCTAGTGCACATCACATCTATAAATCAATCTTTGTGGAAAATATTTGTCCAAGGAAAACACAAGAGTTCTGCAAGTTTGTATGAGTGACTATACCAGCAGTGTGATGTTTGATCCATGTTATTGCCCTTTAAGTCCATTACTGTTTGACGAATTTCATTTGTGCTACCCCCAAACGATTTTGTACAGATATCTTTGACATTGAATTGACCCTTTCCTAAATTCCATGTAATCGACTTCATATGTTATGCATTCTTCCGTCCGAGCTTTATAACTTCAACAAGTACCTTACAGCGAATAGTTTAAAAAGAACATTTATGTGAAATTCAATTGACCAATATTTTAGTTAATAACGGTCGTGATGGTGTAATGGTTCGAGTGTTTAAAATCTGTGCGTGGTAACCCAGGTTCGAATCCCGGTGGATCACATGCTTTCATTAATTTCGTTGGGAGGTGTTTGGTGTTGGAGTGAAATTAATAATATAGATTAATAGCTTAGCATTATTCCATCATCATTATTATCATCTCCAACGCCTTGCTTCCTCCTGGAGAACCCAAGTTAGCAGGATGGCCATGTTAGAATCGTCTTCAAGATACTTGGTCCAGATCTGCTCCCTTTCTCTGTGCCACAATAGTCTTTCCACTACGAGGAAGCTTTTCCTCAATATAGTTTTCCATTATGCCCCACGCATGATTTATTTATTTTATGATTTTATTGCATTTGTTTATTTATTTTTGTATATAAATTTATTTATTTTATATATTTATTCATTATTTGTTTGTGAATGGCCGAACCACCGTAAAGGAGTTCTCTTTCTTCACTTAACCACTCCATATGCAAAGCCAAAACAAAATTCTTCCACTCCAAACGACTTCTACACTTCCCTATAACTTGATCCATCTAGCGGCTAGCCTGTTCACTGCCGATGCCATTCCGAAAAAACCCATCCTCATAACTCTCAGTTTGTAGAGGTATTTATATATCACTTGTCCATGGCTTCTCACCAGCTAAGTGCTGTGAAGTAGTCCTACATCCAATAGGCACTGCAATGCATATCACAGAGCTTAAGCTGGTATCACACGACCGCTTTTTCCCTCAACATTTATCCTTAACACTGGTCTGGCAGCTTAGGAGGTCAACATTTATATTATTTCGGTCACCTCAATTCATCTACCATCAGTCTAGTTTCCGATACCATTATAAAATATTCCATACATGTTGCCAGAATTTTTTTGATCATCGAATGTTGACTATAAAAGCTCTCGTGTGATACCGGCTTTACTGTACATTTATCTTGATAATGAGAAGCGAGAGGTCGAATCAAATTGAGCAAGTATAACATTGTTGTTGAAATATCGTCATCTGTTTGAATAGGTTAAGTTATTTATGTTTGTTGTATATATTTAGAGTATTTATATTCCCATCTGTAAGTGGTGTCAGGAGCCATTTATATATTATTATGGTAATAATGTATACTATAATAAAATGTTCTAGGGAAGTTTTCACATATTTTATGATTCACAATGACCTTTTAATTCATTTGTACAGGTTATCACTGATGCAGATAGAAAGGCAATATCTTAGTAGCAAGAGTCTGTCAGCTTTAAGTGAAATTTTAGTCTTCTAATTACGTGGAATATTAATACACTATTAAATTAAGTCTTATTTTATTCCTTCAGTGAACAGGATACAAAATATTGTACTGTAAGGCTTCCTAGAATTTGCATATTTAATTAACATTGTGCAACACATTTAACCCATTAATCCCTTCAGCACCGTGACGCCTATTTACCTTTTCTATATGCAGCTTAAGAAGGACATATGATATTCAGAGGGTTTATCGAGATTGTATTTACCCCTTTTAATCCTGAAGGTAGATTTTAAGCTAAAGAATATCGTCTAATGGTAACCAAAATATGATAAAATGTTATGCCATCGTGCTGAAGGGGTTAAGTATCTGTGACGCTATATATTTTCCCAGTTTATATAGGTAATCATTAGGCGACTTTATACAGCTTAGGAATGTTCTCCAAGACTCATAATTAACCTTCTATCTCCCACAAACACTTTTTATAGTGAATGATATAGACTGCTTTTAGCCAGGATGATAGAGAAATACGCCTCGTAGTATACTGAAAGGTTTAATACAGATAATCCAGATTATCCAGGTACAGTTTTCCGCACATATTTGTTTCCGTTAGAGTCGTTATTTGGCAGCGCTACACCCACTTCCCCAACCCCCCTCCCTCGCTCCACCTATTCCACTATTGGTAGGAGGTGCAATGAGGGAGGGGGGTTGGGGAGGTGGGAGTGGCGCTGACAAGTTATGATTTGCTGGGATGGTTGAGAAATGTAATATGTGCGGCAAAATGTACAATAGGGAAGCCCCCAAGCAAACCCAAGGGTAATAGAAGATGCCATTATACTGTCTCGCAGGACAGAACATAAAAACAGAACACTTCAGATACAAAATAACTACTCTACTAAAATGTTTGTGAAAGGATTTATTATGACAGGTTTAACATATATTGTGTTATCAAGATAAGTATGTAGGCTCACTATAACTAGTATTATATTTTAAGGCATTCGTTTACTTCCTTTCTTTTATCTCTTTTTGTTTTCGCCTTTTCTAGGATTTGTAACATCACCTATCAGAAGACACATTGTTCACTTATTTATATCCCTCTCTTTGGTTCGCAAATAATCCAGTTCAACTTAAACCTCCTCCGACCAACTTAAGGCATTCTGCTTATTCAGTTCGCAGATAAAATATTTCGCAGAGCTACAATTATTAGCAATGTTGATAATCATTTGGCATTCTGCTCAAGCAGTTCACAGATGTAGTACTTCTCATATCCGCATTCATCGGCGTCATAGAAGTAAGACGTGGCCTTGACGAGGTAGGCGAGGGTGAGACATTTGCCGCGGGTGGTGTCCCCTGGCTCCACCCGCTGACCCGTGATGTCCTCCCCCGTCCAATAGCTAGGGATCAGGGTCACTCGCTCCCCTGCATACGCCCACAGCCAAGAGATGCCAGGATACAGCCCTCCAAGCCAATAGCTGAAACCTGATAATGGTACAACGTTGTATTATTACTTTTGACCAACTGCATATCTTAATATTCTAATCCAATACCAAACTGTTGCCATAAAAGAAAATAAAGTCATGACATAATTCGTTGATGTTGAACCGACAATAGTAGGAACATAACCACAAACTCATGATAGTCTAGGTCCTAGGATACAGCACCCCAAGCCAATAACCAACCTCTGTTTTTTTTAAGAATAGTATGATTTTAGTATTACTTATATGCAACAATTGTCAATAACTTAATTATGCTATATAGGACAAACAAAAATAGTTTCTTACTACATATTATTATTAACTTAGGCTCAGCTTAGGACCTTTGCCCCATAAGATAGGCTTGTCCAAAATCACCCGCAATATATTTTTGTTTTTTGAATATGTGTAAGAAGCCAAAAGGTAAGACTGCCTGTAGTTAGTGTCCCTTCACTACTAAGATAGTGAAATAATTGAACACCACAATGTCCTCGCCATATGCCATGACAAGATTGTTCTTTATGTACAATATGTTATTTAATGTTTCGACTTAAATCTTATCCATACGTTTTTTTTAACCCAACCATACATACTTTTTTTCGGAATGTTATTACGATCTACTATGAGAGTCTTCAGTGAATCTACAAAATACTTTCTAGCGATCACTGAATTTTATTCAACATTATATCTGTCTGACCAAATAATTCACCAGTCCATGCAAGTGTTGAATCGTGAAGGCACTAGACCAAACCCGTACTCGAGTCATAAAATTAATCTCTCTCTCTCTCTCTCTATATATATATATATATATAAGATGTAAGTGAGAACAGTTTGTCGTATATATAGTCTAAAATTAGGCAATTATCAAGTAATGGGTGTGAATTCAGTTCAGGCCTTTGACCTTTTACCAGAACACAACTTTGCATCAGTATAATATAAACAAAGGTTCTGCTTCAAAAATTAAACAGTATAACATTATTAACACTTCAGTATATGTCATAATCCTGTTCAGCCTCTTTCTTATTCCATATACTGTAGGTATGACCAAGTTCTTTTGGTGGCCCGGACTTATCTTGCAGCAGTTTCAATTACATAAAACTCCTGGACCATTTCCTCACCACCATCATTCAGTAGTTTACCAGAAGAGGTTCATTGTCATCTTATATGAGTCATCCTTCTACGATCCAAACTGAACTAAATTAGGAGGAAGATTTAGAGCGGAACATATTTACAGAGATATGGCTCTATAATACTTTCCTTTGTGTCAGTAGGCAAGCTGTTTATCTACAAAACAGCTTTGTGGTAATCCAAATCTTGAGTCGGTCTGGCAACACAACTCTCTTCTATAACATCCAGCTTCTCACTAAAGACAAGAAACCTCCATACCCTTAAGGGGAGATATCCACTTGAGGGATTTTTTTCTTGACCCCTTTCTCCCTCATGTTTAGCCCCATTGTTTTTTAGATTTTAAGACGTTCGCCCCATTAGTTTGGCGATTTTAAGAACTTTCACCCCATTTCTGGAAATGTTAAGACCTTTCGTGCCACTTAGGTGTCGATTTTTCCCTGGCGAGCGATAGCGAGCCTGTAATTTAAGAGGAACCGGCCTTCGGCCTGGACATTTTTCTACCGAAAAATATACACATTTATCTTGAAAGGGGGTCAAGGGGGTTTAATTTTAAGTTTGATGGAGGTTAAGGTAATAAACTAAAAACCTCCCCTTAATTGTACTGCAATGCAGTGATTGGCAGCTTTACAAGGGAAAGTTATTCCACATTTGAAAAGGGTATTCACCCCCCACCCCCTCAAAAAAAAAAGCATTACAAACCAACTCCCTTATACAATGTACTCTCTTATACTCTCCCCATTCATGATACTCAATCAAACCATACATTAGTAGAAGATGTGGAGCTACAGTCACTCACAATAATATCTCAGTGGACCTATGTTTTTCCTTATGCCAATATAACATAGGGTTTGTTACAGATATTAATAGTGCCTTTACATTGAATGACACATTTGGCTTTATAACTAATTTTGCATACAATGATGTTCATAAATATGTTTTCTTAGATATTTTTCCGAAGCGAAACATGCAGGGTTGATTTTTTTTTTAAATGTCTGCAAATCCACGAAACCCAATACAACAACACTCCTAAGCCATAAATACCTTGAATATATAGGCTTAGTTTGTCTGTTTAATGTTATTATTTCACATATAACTTACGAAAATAGTAAGTACTACAGGACTTTATACAGTGACTGTAGCAGACGAATGATGTTGTTTTCACATACTGTACCTGTGGCTGATGGTCTGAAGTCGAGGTACTGCATAAGGTCCACAAACTGTCCCCTGGTCAGTGGTTCCGCCAGCTTACCTCCTGATATGGCACAGGCTGCTCGGGCGTCCTAACAAATATATAGTGCACTTAATTTTTAGTAATCGCCTAATCACGTATTGGGACTGTGTGTGACCTCAGGTAATTAAGGTGGTGGCACATAATTATCTTTTGCTACACATGGTGCTCCATCTAGCTTGTTTCACTGACCTTAAACTTTATTAGTATTAAATTATATTGTGAGCTGACACATCAGCAGAATGTGGCTTCCCTGAGTCTGGACTCATTATCATGTTGACCGAAGCTGAGAAGCTCAACAGGTTGGTAAACCAGGTGAGAGGGGTGGATATATATTTATTAATATATTATTCATATATTTATATATTTTTCAAAGGCTGTCAACAAGTTTCATCTATTGATCATCTATGTGAGACCCTCAGAGGGCCGCTCTCGGGCGGCATAAGCTGCATAATGTGTGGAGGTTGTGCATGGAGGTAAATAACTAATAGGGGCAGAAGAAGGAGAAGGATTAGGAATATAATTATCTGGTGATCCTATAGTTCTAAAAGAACAAGAGTGGGATTATTAATTATATGAAATGGGAGGTGATTCCACTCTTGGATGCTGCGGGGGAAAATGAGTGTCAAAATATGTCCTGAAGGGTGAGGTATTTTAGGTTGTGGCTGCGTCTCGTAAATCATATACTTGTAAGTTGTCAAAACATACATGTGGCGTCACCTGTATTGTCACCAAACCAGAGGAAGATAAACCTTTCACGGAGACAGAAAGCTTAGATTATATATGGATTAATGAACAAGTAAATAGAAATACGGAGAAAGTGAGAAATACAGAAATACAATATATCACCGGAGAAACCTTTGACGGAGACCGAAAGCTTAGATTGTATATATATTAATGTACAAGTAAATAGAAATACAGAGCAAGTGAGAAATAGACAAATACATCACGGATCACCTTCCATACTGCCCTGTGGTGGTGAGCTGCCGAGGAGTAGTAACAACGATCACCCAGCCTGGTGAAATTGGCGTTGTGACAGATCTCACCAGTCATCTGTAGAGGCACTTGTGTTGTTACCACTCCCACACGGTCGATAGTCTCGTCTACCCGGTGGTGATCAGACGCGCCTGCTGTGCAAAACATTATGTGATGAAGGGATAGATTAAGGGAGCCCACCTCGCTTCTTTTCACTTTCTCTCCCTCTCTCTTTGGCTTGTATCCATTCGGCCTCATTCAGTCTACTGTTTTAAGACGTTTACCCCCATCCAGGTGTCAATATTTTCCTGGCGAGCGGTAGCGAGCCAGCATATATACTGTATATATACTATATATATTTATATCTTAAAAGTACAGGCTCGCTATCGCTCGCCAGGCAAATAAATCGACACCCAAATGGCACGAAAGGTCTTAATATTGACAAAGAAATGGGGTGTAAAGTCTTGAAATAGCCAAACTAATGGGCCGAATGTCTTAAAATTTTAAAACCAATGGGCTAAACACGAGGGAGAAGAGGGGCCAAAAAAAAACCGGCCCATGTATACATACCCCCTTAACTTAGATGTTCTTCTCTTCCTGCAGTTGTGTTGTGTTGCGTGGGAAAAGCTTGCTAGTTACAGGTGACTCGAATTAAGGGGGGATGGTTCACTTTGGGGGCGATTTTTGCATGTATTCATTATTTGTCTAGTTTCCTCCCTAGACCTCCATCAAATTAAAAACAAAAAATCCATTAGATCCCCCTTCTAGATTAATTTGTACATTTTTCGGTAGAAAAATTCCCCGGCCGAAGGCAGGTTCTTCCAACATTACAGGCTCACTATCGTTCGCCAGAGAAAAATCGACACCTAAATAGCACGAAAGGTCTAAATATTGACGAAGAAATTGGGGCGAAAGGTCTTAAAATCGACTAACTAATGGGGCAAACATCTTAACATCTGAAAACTAATGGGGCTAAACATGAGGGAGAAAGTGGTCCAGAAAACCGGCCCATCCCCCCTTAAGGATTTGACTATTGGCTGTATTTGTCATTTTGGTTGTTTTGTGTTGTATTACCCACTCTTAAGGGGAGGTATTTAGTGTGTTTCCTAGACTTCCATCAAACTTGAAATTACACTCCCTTGACCCCCTTTCAAGATAAATTTGTACATTTTTCGGTAGAAAAATGTCCCGGCCGAAGGCCAGTTCCTCTTAAATTACAGGCTCGCTATCGCTCGCCAGGAAAAAATCGACACCTAAATGACACGAAAGGTCTAAACAGTGAATAAATGGGGCGAAAGTTATTAAAATCGCTAAACTAATGGGGCGAACGTCTAAAAATCTCAAAAGCAATGGGGCTAAACATGAGGGAGAAAGGGGTAAAGAAAAAAATCCCTCAAGTGGATATCTCCCCTTAACTCTTCCCCCAACCCCCGGGGCACACCAGGCTATCCACAACATATGCTGCGCAGAGCACCCAACTGAAAATCCTTCAGTGAACTAAACTGAACTGAAATGAGGTACAATCACTCATAACAATTCCTGGACCTCACCTATTAATAAATTATGGAAGTTTATCTCTGGAAACGAATTTATGGGTATAATTTTCTATACATCAACTACAAAACTATATATATTATTTATTGAGAAGCAAATTCCATGCAAAAATCCATCCAGTTAAATTGCATACATAAAAACATAAGAGGGTCCACGAATTTGAATAGTGACTGTATTACTAACCCTGACCAGTACACTGTAGGACATAAACTGTAGCCATAAGGCTTCGAATCTAACTCGAACTGATTCGATTAATTTCATTGTTTTCTTGTCCCAATTATTTACATCTAACAGGACCAGAATTTGTGTCCTAGAGTGTAGCCTACACTCTAAATCCTTGCCAAGGAAAACATCAGATCTAATCCTTGATATTTGTCCTATATGAACCTTGAACAACAACATGAACCTCTGAAATGTAAATATTAGGCAAAGAATTCATTAGAAGATTCGATTTAGTTCGAGATCGCATTGCATATTTAAGGCCACGATTTCTGTGCCTGAGCTTACCGTGTGTGGCCATGATCATGTTCTCGAGCCTAGCCACCCGAGCATGTAGGTTCTCCACAGTGTCTGCAAGGAGGGTGAGGGCGCGCTGGACGGGCTGAGAGACGCCGCCCACGCTGCTACTGCTGCTGCTACTACTGCTACTGCCGCTACTGCCGCCATGGGGATCTGAAGGGAGAGAGCCAGAATGTAAGCAAAGAGAGAGAACAAAACAAGACACCACCTACACTTTTTTCTAGTGCGACTACTGCTGCCGCCATGGGGATCTGAACGGAGAGAGACGGAGGGTAAAGCCGCTGTCACACGAGCGATTTTTCCGTCAATTTTCCATGAGCAAGTTTTTCTCGTATTATATCGGGACATTTTCGCACTGGTATCGGTAACTAGACTGAAGGTAGAGTATGTTAGCCAGCTGAATTCTGATAAAGTGTATTTTTTTAAGCTTCCTGATCACAATTGCCCGTAAAAATTGCTCGAAAATGGGCTCGTGTGACTCCGGCTTAAGGAAGGAGAGATTGTGTGAGGTTGGACACATTACCAAAATCGGACCATTTGACAGACTGCAAAAGGATCAGACGTGATTACAGATGCACTACATCGGTCACTTTGCTTCAACAAGACATTAAACTGTACACACTTGCAATAAGACAAATACAAGACATTAAACTGTACACACTTGCAATAAGACAAATACAAGACATTAAACTGTACACACTTGCAATAAGACAAATACAAGACATTAAACTGTACACACTTGCAATAAGACAAATACAAGACATTAAACTGTACACACTTGCAATAAGACAAATACAAGACATTAAACTGTACACACTTGCAATAAGACAAATACTCAGACCGCGAATGCTGTACAAAATCACAAACAACTTAGTGAGCATACGCAAAGACACCCTATAAATATGCGATCTACAAGAGGCTGCCACAGGAGATTTCCACTTGAGAGATTATTTTCTTTACCCCTTTCTCCCTCATGTATAGCCCCATTGGTTTTGAGCTTTTAAGACGTTCGTCCCATTAGTTTGGCGTTTTAAAGAACTTTCGCCCCATTTTTGTCACTTTTAAGACCTTTCATGCCATTTAGGTGTCGATTTTTTCCTGGCGAGCGATAGCGAGCCTGTAATTTAAGAAGAATCGGCCTTAGGCCGGGACATATTTCTACCGAAAAATATACAAATTTATCTTGAAAGGGAGTCAAGGAGGTGTAATTTCAAGCTTGATGGAAGTCTAAGAAACACACTAAAAATCTCCCCTTAAAATACTACACGTTAGGCAAACAAACACATATTTTGGTACTCATTTTCCCGCAGCATTCAAGAGTGGAATCCTCTCTCATCCCACATGTAGTTATGTTTGCTTAAACCTGGCAAATATGCACTTGGTTAATTTAATCTAGAAAACTTTATTGCGAGGTGTTTGCCTGGTGGTACTGTTACTACTGTGCAATGCATTTCGAGGTGTTTGCCTGGTGGTACTGTTACTACTGTGCAATGTATTTCGAGGTGTTTGCCTGGTGGTACTGTTACTACTGTGCAATGTATTTCGAGGTGTTTGCCTGGTGGTACTGTTACTGCAATGTATTTCGAGGTGTTTGCCTGGTGGTACTGTTACTACTGTGCAATGTATTTCGAGGTGTTTGCCTGGTGGTACTGTTACTACTGTGCAATGTATTTCGAGGTGCCGGTACTGTTAATCTAGAAAACTTTATTGCGAGGTGTTTGCCTGGTGGTACTGTTACTACTGTGCAATGTATTTCGAGGTGTTTGCCTGGTACTGTTACTACTGTGCAATGTATTTCTTGTTTGTTTTGAAATAGAAAAGGTGTTAATTAATACGGACATACTACCATCAGCCAATTAGTTCGAATTACACATCTAGCTCAAAACGACCTAGGCCTAGTACAAAATTCGCCATGTTTAAATTAAGTCTCACTCTTGATACCTTTGACATCTTAGCATCCTTCCCGTTAACCCCATAACGTCTCGCACAACCACCGCATACCATGTTACTCAAGTGCAGCCCTCTGTGGGTCCACAACCTAAGACTAAATATTAAAATAGGAAAATATCATGATCTCTGCAATAGAGTAATTATAGAAAAATCAAATGCCTTACCTCCCTGATGGATGATGTACATGTTGTCATTGTTGAAGTTTTGTCCTGGGGTGACGTTGATGAGCTTGCTGCCCTGCTCCCGTCCCCCGTGGCCCCCATGACCCCCCGGACCCCCATGACCCCCCTGACCCACGTGGCCCCCATGACTCCCCTGACCCCCATGACTCCCTGGACCCCCATGACCTCCAGGACCCAGGCTGGAGGGACCCCGGGAAGAGAACTCATTGTCCGACGACGCGCCTGGGGAAACGCCAAAGGGAAACCATACCACTTTAGTACGATGACTATAATATATATAATTCCTTCTTTATAATCTGGCTTTCATTAGACGATTATATTAAGGTTAGAATACTATAAAAATCAATAGGTCTTCGATCATTTTGTTCATTTATGTAATTTCTAAGTTGTAATCCCTTTACCATGACTGCTCTCGTGTCTTTTTAATAGCCCGTGCTTGCCCGTGTTTGCCCGTGTATAGTACGGGTTGTATCACGTAGTAGGTGTCGCTTTAATGCTCTTCTCTCTAGATTTCTCCATTCTCGACAAGGTGTTCGGCACACTATTGATTTTCACTTTATCTATGGAAGTCAAAGATAACTGGGATATTTTGTACCTCTTGATTACTATATAAACTTTCAGATATGAGTAAAATTGTTAAATGTTAGCAAGAATAATAAACCAAAATTGACACCATCGTATTGAAGGGGTTGAACCTGATAATGTTAACCTTGGCTACAACAGGGCTCTCCTGTGCTTGATAAAATCCTCTATGGTTAGCCTGAACCCAAGAAAACTAGTATCGCTTAACTGAAAGTTACTGGAGGGAGTTAGTACCTTGATTGTTTCCCTAAACATACATAATAAAATAGTTTGATATAAAAAAAAAATAATAATAATGCAATTATTACGGTATCATACTGAAAAAGGTTGAGGGGGTGTCACTAGAATTTGTTTGGGAAAGTTGATCGGTATTGTTATTATAGTATAGTATAGTATTATATGATAGTATATGTATAGTATAGTATAGTATAGTATTATATGATAGTATATGTATAGTATAGTATAGTATAGTATTATATGATAGTATTATAGTATATGTATATTATAGTATAGTATAGTATAGTATATATAGTATAGTATAGTATAGTATTAAGTATAGTATATGTATATTATAGTATATTATAGTATAGTATAGTATATTACAGTATAGTAGTATATTATAGTATAGTATAGGAGATTATAGTAGTATATATAGTATAGTGTAGTGTAGTATATCTATAGTATAGTATATCAGTATAGTATAGTGTAGTATAGTATATTATAGTGTAGTATAGTATATCAGTATAGTATAGTATAGTGTAGTATAGTATATCAGTATAGTATATCAGTATAGTATATCAGTATAGTATAGTATATCAGTATAGTGTAGTGTAGTATAGTATAGTATAGTATAGTATATCAGTATAGCATAGTGTAGTGTAGTATAGTATTATAGTATAGTATTATATTATAGTATAGTATAGTAGTATATTATAGTATAGTATAGTATAGTAGTATATTATAGTATAGTATAGTATAGTAGTATATGTATAGTATAGTATAGTATAGTATAGTATATCAGTATAGTGTAGTATAGTATATCAGTATAGTATAGTATAGTATATCAGTATAGTATAGTGTAGTGTAGTATAGTATATCAGTATAGTATATCAGTATAGTATAGTATAGTATAGTATAGTATAGTATTATATGATAGTATTTGTATAGTATAGTATAGTTTAGTATTATATGATAGTATAGTATAGTATTATAGTATAGTATAGTATTATATGATAGTATAGTATAGTATTATATTATAGTATAGTATAGTATTATATTATAGTATAGTATAGTATAGTATAGTATTATATGATAGTATAGTATAGTATTATATTATAGTATAGTATAGTAGTATATTATAGTATAGGATAGTAGTATAGGATAGTAGTATAGGATAGTAGTATAGTATTATATTATAGTATAGTATAGTAGTATATTATAGTATAGTATAGTATAGTATAGTATAGTATTATATTATAGTATAGTATAGTAGTATATTATGTATAGTATAGTATAGTAGTATATGTATAGTATAGTATAATATAGTAGTATATGTATAGTATAGTATAATAGTATAGTATTATATTATAGTATAGTATAGTATAATATTATGTATAGTATAGTATATAGTATATGTATAGTAAAGTATAGTATTTCTTAGTATAGTATAGTAGTATAGTTATGTATAGTATATATAGTATAGTATATAGTATAGTATAGTATATGTATAGTATAGTATAGTATAGTATATGTATAGTATAGTATATGTATAGTATAGTATAGTAGTATAGTATATGTATAGTATAGTATAGTAGTATAGTATATGTATAGTATAGTATAGTAGTATAGTATATGTATGGCCTATTTTATGATTTTTTATGTTATATATCTATTCACGTTTCTTTAACGCCTTCGATACATCCTTACTTTATAAACCTCTCATAATCTTTATCTATGTATGATTGGTACCATAACTATGCTGGAAAAATGTTCTGCTTAATAACAGACTTATTATATGGAATTTATCAATAACTACTAGGTACAGTTCCCTGCACAAATTCTGTTCCTCTCTTAGATTATATTTATGAAAGTCAAAGTTGTATTATTGAATTAGAAGAGTTCTTTGCTTTACAGTAGTTAATCCACCTTCTTATGAAACTTAGGATACTAAACTCAAAATTCAATTATACTACTATTTTTACTTCTATGAAAATAATCTCAGAGAGGAACGGAACTTGTACAGGGAGCATGTACATTGTGAAAGTCTGGCCAAATATGTACAATATGATTTCAAATATGCATGGAAGTTACCATTGAAAACCCTTTTATGCCGTAGAAATAATAGTGAGGAATTTGACTCAGGTTTCTATAATTTTAGGGCCTCCATAAAAGAATCATACAATATTCAAATCATCGTTTTTAATAAGTTGAAAGTGAAATATTCACACATTTTTCGACCATCGATATCATATTTAGCCTTTACTAAAATCTATCTCACACAATTTTCAGTCCACTATTTTTTTGTTTTTAATGTAAATATGGAATTTCGTCTCTGCTTGTAAAAGCTGTTTTCTTAAGTAAGCCAATAGAAAATAGTATTGTGTAGGTATATCGACAACAAAATATATATTACTGATATCCACGTTAATAAGTGTGTGTGGTGTTGTGGTTTGGTACAACAATGAATTTTCGAGTTCCTGATTTTAACTAGCAAGAGTTGAAACTGGTTTGTACTTAATAATTTAAACGAGTATAATCTTCGATAAGTGGCTATAACATTTCCTTTCGGTGTGGTGAATACCACATCTATTGATTGAAGTTCGTTCTTCCAGAATACTGCATGATTCTTTAATGTTCCCCTTGTGTCGTAGGTGAGTGAGCGCGTGGGTGCGGACCAAGCCCAAGGACACTGAGGGCGGACTGACCGATGTAGCAGACACACCAAGAGTCTGGGACGTCACCATGGTAGAGGGCTGCGGGGGCACAGTTGGGGCAGCACAGGAGGGAACCATCCAGGCCTTGGGTGTACCGGGTATGGGGACACTGGGAGCATCGGTCACCTCTCACACAACCGCCTGAACCGTATGTGTACCATACTTAGTTTTAGCTTTATAATAAATATG
>CM064516.1:16531512-16584012 GCA_032716605.1 Paralithodes platypus | reverse complement strand
GTGTTAATACCCTAGTATGGAATACGTCATTATGGAAGTGAGTGTTAATACCCTAGTATGGAATACGTCATTATGGAAGTGAGTGTTAATACCCTAGTATGGAATACGTCATTATGGAAGTGAGTGTTAATACCCTAGTATGGAATACGTCATTATGGAAGTGAGTGTTAATACCCTAGTATGGAATACGTCATTATGGAAGTGAGTGTTAATACCCTAGTATGGAATACGTCATTATGGAAGTGAGTGTTAATACCCTAGTATGGAATACGTCATTATGGAAGTGAAGAAGTCCTTGCATGACAGTGTGGTAATCCCGACACTAACTTACGGAAGCGAAGCATGGACGTTCGGGAAGAGACTCAGACCAAGAGTGAGAGCGGTGGAAATGAGTTACTTGAGAAGTGCGTGCGGAGTTACATGGAGGGATAGAGAGACGAATGAGGAAGTAAGAAGGAGGTGTGGTGTAGAGGTAGATGTGCTGGAAAGTGTGAAAAGGAACAACTTGAGATGGTTTGGCCATATGGAACGTATGGAAAGCGAGAGAATGACGAGAGCGAGAGCGAGTACGAGAGCGAGGTGGAGGGACAGAGGGGGAGAGGTAGACTGAATATGAGGTGGAAGGATGGAGTGAGGAACTACATGAACGAAGGCGGTGCTGGTTGGGGGGAGGGGCGTCGACTGACTGGGTACAGAGGTGCATGGGGGCGGTTCGTTCGTGGCCACCCCTTCGGGGATCACGGCGTCAGGCAATAGATAGATAGATACGGGTCCATTCTAAGCTTAATATAATAGTCTACTAATAGCTATAAATATATCAAAGAATATGTCATGGTAAGCTAACAGGGTTAACATCTTGCATAATTTATACCACCATATCTGACGGATGAATGCCTATCCTCGAAATCCTGATAGAACTACTGTATAACATCTCGGCTGGCGGAAATAAAAGATAATACTTGGAAAAATTAAGTTTATTCAATACAATTAAAACATTAAACATTCATTAGAAATACCAGAGACTAGACTAGATATATTGGGATATTGCTGTAATTGCATAAAGGACTAAATAACTACCTGTACAGCAGTAGTGGTAAGACAGAGATGCGACCCTAGTTTTGTAAATTTGTAAATTCTGTGATGCTGCTCATATATGACTAGTGACATATTATGGTTGAACATTCTATGTATAGATCTCGTGAAAGAGAAAATGAGGTGGTGATTAAAAAAATAAAAAGTGTGTGTATTTACCTATTTGTATTTACCTATTTGTAGTATACAGGAGTTGAGCTTTTTAGGCTCGTATTGTCCCGCTTCCTGAGTTACAATTATCTAACTTTGCCTTAAAAATATGAATGTTTTTGGCACACACCACTTCCTCTTCCAACTGATTCCACTTACTTATACTTCTGTAAGGGAAACTATACTTTCTCACATCTCCTTTACATCTTCCTTTCATTAGTTTATATCTATGCCCCCTAGTTCTACCATTATCTTTCACAATATAACCCTTCTTGTCCACCTTTTCGAGTCCTCTCACACATTTGTACATCATAATCATATCGCCTCTCTCCCTCCTATCCATTAGAGATGGTAAATCTAATTTCTTTAATCTCTCCTCATATGGTAATTCTCTCAGTTCTGGTATCATCCTAGTTGCAGCTCTCTGAACCTTCTCCAGCTTCTTTATATGCTTTTTTAGATGTGGTGCCCACACCACTGCCGCATACTCCAGTCTTGGTCTCACCAATGTTTTTATTATTTCTCCAGCATCTCCTCGTTTATATAGTTAAAGGCTATTTTATTCTGTTTAGCAGTCCATATGTTTCTCCCACTATCTTATTAATATGATTCTCAGGTGAAAGATCACTCCTAACAGTTATCCCTAAGTCCTTTTCTTTCTCTGATGGGTTAATAGTGTTTTCTCCTAACTTATATTCCGTATGAGGCCTTCTTTTACTTACTCCCATTTCCACTACATGACATTTATTTGTGTTAAATTCCATTTTCCACTTCTTGCTCCATTGATCTATCCTATCCAAATCCCTCTGTAATTCCCTACCACTGTTTTCATCTTCTATACGCTTCATGATCTTGGCATCATCTGCAAACATATTCATATATGCATTTATATCCTTTGGCATGTCGTTAATGTATATTAGAAACATTATGGGAGCCAGCACCGCTCCCTGCGGAACTCCACTTGTGACATCTTTCCACGTAGAAAATTTATCTCTGATAGTAGTCCTCATCTGTCTCCCTGAAAGATAGTCCTCCATCCAATTTAACAAACTACCCTGAATCCCTCCATACTCTTTTAATTTCCACTTCAGCCTGCTATGCGATACTCTGTCAAAAGCTTTCTTCATGTCAATATATACGCAATCCACCCATCCATCTCTCTCTTGTAATATGTCAACCACTCTGTCATAAAAACTGAGTAGATTTGTAACACATGAGGTACCCTCCCTGAATCCAAATTGCCTGTTAGATAGTAGATTATTCTTTTCCAAGTAAATCATCCATCTTTTCTTAATTATTTTCTCACAGATTTTGCACACTATACTAGTAAGTGACACAGGTCGATAATTCAATGGATGTTCCCTGTTCCCACCTTTATAAATCGGTACAATGTTGGCTCTCTTCCAGTCCATTGGTAATTTTCCCACTTCCAGAGAGTATTTCATTATCTCATATAAGGGTTTCACTAGTTCGTCAGCACATTCTTTCAAAATCCATCCCGCTACATTGTCAGGTCCCACTGCTTTTTTCACATCTAGTCCTTTCATTATTTCTACTAGCTCCTCTGGGAGAAAATTAATCTCTCCCAGTTTATCACCAATTTCACCTACCGGTACTTCTTCAAAGTTATCATCTTTAGTATATACTGAGTGTAGTGTATTGTTCATAATTTCACACATATTCTGGTCGTCATCATAAGTGGTCCCCTCAACCTTCAACCTGACTATTCTATCCCTTACCTTCATTTTACTATTTATAAACCTATAAATAAATTTATAAACTATTTGTGTATGTGTGTGTGTGTGTGTGTGTGTGTGAGAGATAGAGAGAGGATGCGGATGATAGACCGGAAATATGGGTAAAATTTCTCAGGTCTTCTGGCTTTACCATATTTCATTTCATGAGAGATATGAAAGAAGATATACTGGTAAAATTGCCAAAGAAGGTGATGGGAAACTGAATATCCGTCTTGCAACTCAATCCCACCCCTACTCTGTGCAACTCTTCAACCCAAGAGTGAAACGTTACTCTCAAACTTTCTTCTACTCAACAGCTGAGCTCTGGAACTCTCTCCCAGAATCAGTTTTTCCCTCTTCCTATGACTTAAATTGCTTCAAACTCCGTGTGTCCAGGCATTTTGGCTCGAACGTCCCTTGATTTTGGCCCTGTCACTCTTTCAACTATGGGGGAGGCATTCGCTATAGGCAGTTCTGCCTTTTGCCTCTCTCAATCACATAGAAAAAAAAAATAATAAAACAAAATAATATAAAGGTATTTGATAGTCGGATTTCATTGTGAACACAACATCCGACGTGAAACATCTTATTCTAGTGATTTTTAAAAACTTACTGTCCCTGGCGATCGTAATATAGAAAATCAGACAAGAGAAGGAAAACTTACCTTCAGTAGAAAAATGCGGGCAGACTGAAAATGTGTATTTAGTCAATAGTGATCAAACTTCAATGTATTCGTGAAGACCATTTCCATTATACTCTTTACTAAGTGCTTGAAATAATGTCATCATACTTATTATAAACCTTTGATTAAGTTTTAGAACCTACGATAAGACTAAATTCCATATCTACCTCAACTCTGTGTTTATTGCGTTAAGGGGGTGACCTGTTTTTGTTCTGTCCTTTTCTATCTTTCTCTGGCTTGTATCCATTTTGGCCCCATTCAGCCTACTGTTTTAAGACGTTTATCCCCATCCAGGTGTCAATTTCTTACTGGTGAGCGGTAGCGAGCCAGCATATTTTGTTTTGTTTTTGTTAGACAGCAGGCTAAATTTGTACATTTTTCGATAGAAAAATTTCTCCGGCGAAGCCGGATTTCTTCATATAATGCTGGCTCGCTATCGCTCGCCAGGAAGAAACTGACACCTAGATGGGGATAAACGTCTTAAAATAGTTGGCTGAATGGGGCCGAATGGATATAAGCCAGAGAAAGAGAGAAAAGGACAGAAATAACAAAAAGCAGGTCACCCCCCTTAACCAATAGTCAATGTCAAACAGTGCTTAATACCTGCCCTAACTCAACTAAATTGAATTATTAGTGATATTGTATTAAATGTTTTAATTTCCTGTGTAACATCTCAATTGTGAGGCATATTCTGTGCATAAATGGTGTTGTTGTGTAGTGTACCTATTGTATAACTCGCCTTGTAATTTGTTGTGTATGTATATTTGACTCTTATAGTTTCTCCCCGTTCAAAGAATCCACAATACTTGTTTTTGTCTAGCATAACAAAGTCCAAGCAGACTACAGTATATATGTCCATGTGGCCGTGTTAACTCAGACTACAGTATATATGTCCATGTGACCGTGTTAACTCAGACTACAGTATATATGTCCATGTGGCCGTGTTAACTCAGACTACAGTATATATGTCCATGTGACCGTGTTAACTCAGACTACAGTATATATGTCCATGTGGCCGTGTTAACTCAGACTACAGTATATATGTCCATGTGACCGTGTTAACTCAGACTACAGTATATATGTCCATGTGGCCGTGTTAACTCAGACTACAGTATATATGTCCATGTGGCCGTGTTAACTCAGACTACAGTATATATGTCCATGTGGCCGTGTTAACTCAGACTACAGTATATATGTCCATGTGACCGTGTTAACTCAGACTACAGTATATGTCCATGTGGCCGTGTTAACTCAGACTACAGTATATATGTCCATGTGGCCGTGTTAACTCAGACTACAGTATATATGTCCATGTGACCGTGTTAACTCAGACTACAGTATATATGTCCATGTGGCCGTGTTAACTCAGACTACAGTATATATGTCCATGTGACCGTGTTAACTCAGACTACAGTATATATGTCCATGTGACCGTGTTAACTCAGACTACAGTATATATGTCCATGTGGCCGTGTTAACTCAGACTACAGTATATATGTCCATGTGACCGTGTTAACTCAGACTACAGTATATATGTCCATGTGACCGTGTTAACTCAGACTACAGTATATATGTCCATGTGACCGTGTTAACTCAGACTACAGTATATATGTCCATGTGGCCGTGTTAACTCAGACTACAGTATATATGTCCATGTGACCGTGTTAACTCAGACTACAGTATATATGTCCATGTGACCGTGTTAACTCAGACTACAGTATATATGTCCATGTGACCGTGTTAACTCAGACTACAGTATATATGTCCATGTGGCCGTGTTAACTCAGACTACAGTATATATGTCCATGTGACCGTGTTAACTCAGACTACAGTATATATGTCCATGTGACCGTGTTAACTCAGACTACAGTATATATGTCCATGTGACCGTGTTAACTCAGACTACAGTATATATGTCCATGTGCCGTGTTAACTCAGACTACAGTATATATGTCCATGTGGCCGTGTTAACTCAGACTACAGTATATATGTCCATGTGGCCGTGTTAACTCAGACTACAGTATATATTCCATGTGGCCGTGTTAACTCAGACTACAGTATATATGTCCATGTGGCCGTGTTAACTCAGACTACAGATATATGTCCATGTGACCGTGTTAACTCAGACTACAGTATATATGTCCATGTGGCCCGTGTTAACTCAGACTACAGTATATATGTCCATGTGGCCGTGTTAACTCAGACTACAGTATATATGTCCATGTGGCCGTGTTAACTCAGACTACAGTATATATGTCCATGTGGCCGTGTTAACTCAGACTACAGTATATATGTCCATGTGGCCGTGTTAACTCAGACTACAGTATATATGTCCATGTGGCCGTGTTAACTCAGACTACAGTATATATGTCCATGTGACCGTGTTAACTCAGACTACAGTATATATGTCCATGTGGCCGTGTTAACTCAGACTACAGTATATATGTCCATGTGGCCGTGTTAACTCAGACTACAGTATATATGTCCATGTGGCCGTGTTAACTCAGACTACAGTATATATGTCCATGTGGCCGTGTTAACTCAGACTACAGTATATATGTCCATGTGACCGTGTTAACTCAGACTACAGTATATATGTCCATGTGGCCGTGTTAACTCAGACTACAGTATATATGTCCATGTGGCCGTGTTAACTCAGACTACAGTATATATGTCCATGTGACCGTGTTAACTCAGACTACAGTATATATGTCCATGTGGCCCGTGTTAACTCAGACTACAGTATATATGTCCATGTGGCCGTTTTAACTCAGACTACAGTATATATGTCCATGTGGCCGTGTTAACTCAGACTACAGTATATATGTCCATGTGGCCGTGTTAACTCAGACTACAGTATATATGTCCATGTGGCCGTGTTAACTCAGACTACAGTATATATGTCCATGTGGCCGTGTTAACTCAGACTACAGTATATATGTCCATGTGGCCGTGTTAACTCAGACTACAGTATATATGTCCATGTGGCCGTGTTAACTCAGACTACAGTATATATGTCCCATGTGGCCGTGTTTAACTCAGACTACAGTATATATGTCCATGTGACCGTGTTTAACTCAGACTACAGTATATATGTCCATGTGACCGTGTTAACTCAGACTACAGTATATATGTCCATGTGGCCGTGTTAACTCAGACTACAGTATATATGTCCATGTGGCCGTGTTAACTCAGACTACAGTATATATGTCCATGTGACCGTGTTAACTCAGACTACAGTATATATGTCCATGTGACCGTGTTAACTCAGACTACAGTATATATGTCCATGTGGCCGTGTTAACTCAGACTACAGTATATATGTCCATGTGGCCGTGTTAACTCAGACTACAGTATATATGTCCATGTGACCGTGTTAACTCAGACTACAGTATATATGTCCATGTGACCGTGTTAACTCAGACTACAGTATATATGTCCATGTGACCGTGTTAACTCAGACTACAGTATATATGTCCATGTGACCGTGTTAACTCAGACTACAGTATATATGTCCATGTGACCGTGTTTAACTCAGACTACAGTATATATGTCCATGTGACCGTGTTAACTCAGACTACAGTATATATGTCCATGTGACCGTGTTAACTCAGACTACAGTATATATGTCCATGTGACCGTGTTAACTCAGACTACAGTATATATGTCCATGTGACCGTGTTAACTCAGACTACAGTATATATGTCCATGTGACCGTGTTAACTCAGACTACAGTATATATGTCCATGTGACCGTGTTAACCTCAGACTACAGTATATATGTCCATGTGACCGTGTTAACTCAGACTACAGTATATATGTCCATGTGACCGTGTTAACTCAGACTACAGTATATATGTCCATGTGACCGTGTTAACTCAGACTACAGTATATATGTCCATGTGACCGTGTTAACTCAGACTACAGTATATATGTCCATGTGACCGTGTTAACTCAGACTACAGTATATATGTCCATGTGACCGTGTTAACTCAGACTACAGTATATATGTCCATGTGACCGTGTTAACTCAGACTACAGTATATATGTCCATGTGACCGTGTTAACTCAGACTACAGTATATATGTCCATGTGACCGTGTTAACTCAGACTACAGTATATATGTCCATGTGACCGTGTTAACTCAGACTACAGTATATATGTCCATGTGACCGTGTTAACTCAGACTACAGTATATATGTCCATGTGACCGTGTTAACTCAGACTACAGTATATATGTCCATGTGGACCGTGTTAACTCAGACTACAGTATATATGTCCATGTGACCGTGTTAACTCAGACTACAGTATATGTCCATGTGACCGTGTTAACTCAGACTACAGTATATATGTCCATGTGGCCGTGTTAACTCAGACTACAGTATATATGTCCATGTGGCCGTGTTAACTCAGACTACAGTATATATGTCCATGTGGCCGTGTTAACTCAGACTACAGTATATGTCCATGTGACCGTGTTAACTCAGACTACAGTATATATGTCCATGTGACCGTGTTAACTCAGACTACAGTATATATGTCCATGTGGCCGTGTTAACTCACACTACAGTATATATGTCCATGTGGCCGTGTTAACTCAGACTACAGTATATATGTCCATGTGGCCGTGTTAACTCAGACTACAGTATATATGTCCATGTGGCCGTGTTAACTCAGACTACAGTATATATGTCCATGTGACCGTGTTAACTCAGACTACAGTATATATGTCCATGTGACCGTGTTAACTCAGACTACAGTATATATGTCCATGTGACCGTGTTAACTCAGACTACAGTATATATGTCCATGTGGCCGTGTTAACTCAGAGACGCGACACACAAGACGATATATTAAAAAAGAACTTTGTAACGCTCTAGAATCTATATGATAGTTCAGAGTATATGCATGTGAAAGATAATTTAATTTGGTTCTGTAATAAGATAAATATATATTTGTTTATATGCTTCACCCTAACAACAATAACAACGATATAAGTAGAAAGTAGAGGTCCTTGCATCGCATGGATCTAATAATAAGTAGACAACAAATACATATAGACCGGTAGAGGCAGATTAAACGAACGCTTTGTCTGCCTGCTAACCTTTTTTTGATAAACCACCTTCACTGGCAACATTTTCGGACACTTTTGTGCTACTAAACTGACAATAATATATAAAACTTGACCGAATTGTTATTTAGGAGTTATTCAGCAGCTAGCTACTGTGTTCTACTAAACTGAAGATAGATAATAGAAGATGACCGACTTCATATTATAAGAGTGTAATTCGGAAGGTTCTACACCAGAGATGCTGAATATAAACATCGAAAAAAAAAAAAACGCTCGTGTGAATCTGCCTTAAAATCTGCTTTGTATGGCACCGAGTCCACCCATACCGGCCGTTCCCCTCCAAACAATGCCTAGTTTAACACAGTAACAATATGGCCGGTATGCCCCTTCCGGTTCCTGTGTCATCACTTCCGCTAGCTTGGGGGGAGCTCCTTTAATTATTACAGGAACTTTGCTTTTTTTTTCGTTATGGATAACAGTCCTCTAGGTTACGCTCATTTCGGAAGTATTATATTTGTTGTTGTTGTTTCCCAAGGCCCCGAGCAAGGCCAAGGCCATAACCGAGCGCCGACCACAATATTATATTTGTAGTATTATTTGCTAGTTTTGGGGCGCTCCTTTAATTATTACCTGAACTTTGTTATATTTGTTATGGTTTTCCTAATTTTGGAAGCACTGTATTTACGTAGTTCTTTTTATACACTCGATTGGTTATACAGTACATACATACATACAAGGATAAAGGCCGCTTCATCCACAAAGAGCGTGGTTATATTATCTGGAATTACAGCTAATGAAAATGTTACTTAATATTCACCCAGTCGTGAATACTATAAGAATGTGTCTGTATATACCTACATTATTAATACTATAAGAATGTGTCTGTATATACCTACATTATTAATACTATAAGAATGTGTCTGTATATACCTACATTATTAATACTATAAGAATGTGTCTGTATATACCTACATTATTAATACTATAAGAATGTGTCTGTATATACCTACATTATTAATACTATAAGAATGTGTCTGTATATACCTACATTATTAATACTATAAGAATGTGTCTGTATATACCTACATTATTAATACTATAAGAATGTGTCTGTATATACCTACATTATTAATACTATAAGAATGTGTCTGTATATACCTACATTATTAATACTATAAGAATGTGTCTGTATATACCTACATTATTAATACTATAAGAATGTGTCTGTATATACCTACATTATTAATACTATAAGAATGTGTCTGTATACCTACATTATTAATACTATAAGAATGTGTCTGTATATACCTACATTATTAATACTATAAGAATGTGTCTGTATATACCTACAATATTAATACTATAGGAATGTGTCTGTATATACCTACATTATTGATACATTAGCCAGTTAGGTTCCTCTTTTCCGTTATACCTTTTCTCTTTATAAACCCCTTCAATCATTTAAATTCAATTGTAATATACTTATCTCTAGAATAATGTTTACAGCTAATGTAGTTCAGCCTTAACCCCTTCTGTACCAGCTATGTCTTGTTAATTGTATTCTAGCTTTATATAAACTATTTTGTGCAGTTAAAGAAGAATCTGTGGAAGTAAAAAGGGTTAAGTGAGATTGTTTGAAGTCTGTTAATTGCTGGAGGCCCTTTTTAAACTGAATAATATCGTTTGATAGTAGCGAGAATAGAATTAAAAGGACGGCACCGGTTCTGCAAGGGTTAATGTCCACACCGTCACCTACAGTATGTAAGCTGTCTGGAGTGAACTAGAGGTTTCTGATCATGATTATGTTGATGTATTATTCGTAACTCTATTAGTATACCGTAACCACATTCTTAAATACATTTGATTATCATTAGACATGTATTCAGTTTAAGGGGGGATGGTTCACTTTTTGGTCGATTTTTGCATGTATTCATTGTTTTTCTAGTTTCCTCCCTAGACCTCCATCACATTTAAAAAAAAACATCCATTGGATCCCCTTTCTAGATTAATTTGTACATTTTTCGGTAGAAAAATCTCCCGGCCAAAGGCCGGTTCTTCCAACATTACAGGCTCACTATCGTTCGCCAGGGAAAAAATCGACACCTAAATAGCACGAAAGGTCTAAATATTGACGACGAAATGGGGCGAAAGGTCTTAAAATCGACTAACTAATGGGACAAACATCTTAACATCTGAAAACTAATGGAGCTAAACATGAGGGAGAAAGTGGTCCAGAAAAACGGTCTGCCTCCCCCTTAAGTGTTTTGGTTTGGCATAGTAGGCTACACAATTAGCAGTATAAAGAGCGGGGTTTCAACTCTACTGGAGGTACAGTCGCGCTAATAAGTGATGTTACGGCACCCAAGTATGTTTTGATCAATAATTGGTATCAGCAATATCTAAGCTTCATTGCTTCATATCGAGTGAAATATACAAACATGTTCCTACACTTACCCACCCTATTCAACATCTGACAGACATTAATACAGCACAGAGCGAGCCAAACGTAATGACAGCTGGGACATGACTTATTAGCGCCACCGTACTTATCTTATAGAACAGAAACGTTAAGGTTATTGGGGGATAGACAGGTTACGGAGGTGATGAGTGGTATCTTAAGGGAGCCCACCTAGCTTTTTTCTCTTTCTCTCCCTCTCGCTTGGGCTTGTATCCATTCGGCCCTATTCAGCCTACTGTTTTAAGACGTTTACCCCCAACCAGGTGTCAATATTTTCCTGGCGAACGGTAGCGAGCCAGCATATATATATATTTTTGTTTTGACAGCAAACTAAATTTGTACATTTTTCGATAGAAAAATGTCTCCGGCGAAGCTGGATTTCTCCATACAATGCTGGCTCGCTATCGCTCGCCATGCAGAAATCGACACCTGGATGGGGATAAACGTCTTAAAACAGTTGGCTGAATGGGGCCGAATGGATACAAGCCAGGGAAAGAGAGAAAGGGAGAGAAAGATAAAAAAAAAAACGGTGACCCCCCTGAAGAATTCGAGAGAAATAAAGGAGTAAAGAAAAGTAAAAGTAGAAGAGTAGAAGGTGGAGAAACGTATATATACGGTTTGTATAAGATTTTTGATGAGACAAGCGGTACTGGGGGTAAATAACTTGCAACAATACAAGTAATGATAAGGACAAACGATACAATTTAGAATACCATTATTACATAGCACCTGAGGAGATAGGGAATGTGTGGGGGCGGTAAGATGAATTGGGTGAGTGTTATGCCACGTTTATAAGAAAACGTGAGACAATCTGATTGCGATTTCCACCTTATTAATTAGCGCTAATCATCAACTTAGATACCTCTCCGCTGGGTAAAGACTGGCCTTAGCTCTATTAAACAACACTCTAGTAATAAGCAATGGACACAAAATACACAGTAAAGATTCACAGGTTTTATTCCTTAATAGCTAGGGTACAATCTCAATATGTCTCTGGAACAATAAACATAACATTCATGTATAAAGAATAATAATGTTACAATTGAACATATGAATAATAATAACACAGAGAGGAGAAGTCTCAAATCACAATAAATAGTCCTGAATTAAATATGTAAAGCTCTCGAATATGGCTTCACTCAGAGTAAATAATAGTTACTGCGGTGTTCTACTGTTCTACGTGTAGCACTGAAAGCATGGACAATAGGACAATATTTGACTTCAATGTGTATTTGCATAGTTTCGTAGTTTCCACGTGTTGGTCTGGGTGGCTACGATAGTTTCCCCTCTGGATTGCGTTTTCTCTCTTTGGCTCTGGGCTGCTGCTATAGTTTGCCGTCCGGAGTGCGTTTTCCTTTTTTTATTTCTTTCTCTCGCTGTCTTCCTTTCTTCTTGGGGTTCTCGGTTGTTGCTCGCATGTTTGTATGGAAGCAACGCGGCTGTGTTGACTTGTGGTGTTATTGGTAGACGGGAGAAGGTGGGTGGTGTTTGTAATATCTTCAGACCCCGTCATCTCAACATCGCCTTCCAAAAAAAAGTCCCGACCTCGGGGCTGCAGCATGTACGTTTTAAAAGTCTCGGTGCGGACTTATGGCTGAAGGTGGTGGAGGAAATAAAACCACACTATGGCTTTAATGTTGTTTTGGCCATTAGCGTTGCGAAACACGGTGAGGGGGAGAGGAACATCTGAATGCTTCAACAGTTGACTTGGAGACGTGATGTTCTTGTCTTCATTGTTTATGTGGAGGGAAAGACTGGCCACTTTCATTTTGGGAGGTGTTTCTGGAGCTGGGTCACTGGAGAGAATGACTAGGTTGTGGGTGTCAGGGTCACTTGTTGAGTCTGAGAGAAGGGGGGGGGGTTCTTAGGGGTATTTACTTTAGGGGGGGTATTACTGATAGGTTGAGGGGGAGAGGACTCTGAGGTTAATGCGGTGTTGGGGGGTTAATGTTTGAAGTGGGGCGAGATGGGCTGGGGGTGGGTGAGTCAGGTTTGACAGGGGTAGTTGTGGAGATAGGTGTGGCTGGAACAGGTGCAGGTGTAGCTGGAACAGGTGCAGGTGTAGCAGGAATAGGTGCAGGTGTGGCGGGAACAGGTGCGGCTGGAGAGGCGGGGTGTGGTTGGTGGGCGTGGTGACTGGCTTAACAGGCTGGCTTGGTGAGGTTGAGGTGGGGGTTGTTTTATAGCCTGGTACAGCTGGCTCCCATCTTTTAGGTTTGATGATACGCCTGCCATATCGGGAGTACACAGGCTGTGAGATAGGGGGTGGAGATGGGGTTCATGGTGGGGATGTGAGGAAACTGGGTTTTCTGAGTTTTGAGTGTGAAGGATGTGAGGTTTTGGGTTTGGTTTGGGGTGTAGGAGGGGAGATGGAAGCAGTGGAAAGGGGAATGGGCAGGTTGTGGGGTGGAGAAGATTGGGGTTTAGAAGAGTTTTGGGCAGGTACGAAAGGATATTGAGGGATTGAGATGTGGGTTTGGGGTGAAGGAGTCAAGGTGGGGATTTCGGAGTTGGCTGAGGAAGACGGATTGGGGGAGGACTGGGTAAGGTAGGTTTTATGGGGGGTGGGGTTGTTTGGATAGGTTAATTTGGAAGGGATGAGGGGAAGGATTTGGTCATAGGAATAAGAGCGAACCCAGGTGGGGCTGATAGGGCTCGAGTAGTTGGAGGAAGGGATGCAGGATAATTTGGGAATACGGGTGTAGGAGTGGGAATAGGGCGAGGGGTAGGTAGGGGGCATTTAGGTTTAGGAATAGGGAGAGGAGGTAAGGGGATAAGGTAGGGGTAGGGTTAGTAGGTATAGGTTCTGTGTTTGGGATGGTAAAGGTTCAAGATTATTGTCAGTAGGGCATGCATCAATATCATTTGGGTCAGCCAATATAGCTAGGTTATAGTCAAGAGGTTGGAATCGGCGTACACTCGGTCCAAGAAGTATCTGCAACCCCTACGCTGATCATCTGGTGTGTACAGCTCGATAAGGTTGGCACCTCTGCCTGCAGCTATATCCATGTGTCAGAGAGGATCGTCTCTGACACATGGATATAGTTGCAGGCAGGGATGCCAATCCTACCGAGCTGTACACATCAGATAATCAGCGTAGGGGTGCAGATACTTGATGGATACCTAGAGACCAAACTAAAAACTTCCCCTTAAGTGGTCTATGAGGGAATAAGGTATACAAGATGTCTATCATAAGGTATACAACATGGAGTCGATAAAAGAGTAGGCTAACATTCACCCCATAAAGGGCACAGATAGTGGTGGGATATCAACACACACAGACGACGATATCAAATTATAGTGATTAAGACCATCTTGCTCAACCTCTGGACCACTTCATCGATACCCACGGCTGATACATATGGTATAGTATCATCTTAGATCATTGTAGACAAGACAGACATTAATGGTGTGCTGGAATAACACCTAAAATAAGCGTTTACTATTCTTTTGGAACCAGAAGACCCTCACTGACGCATGCGCAGGGGATTTTTCAGTCGGACGCCATTTTGGGGACAGACATGTACAGTTGTCCATACGTCCAGCTGTTACGTAGCTACTTTTAACATTATTATTATATATATATGTGTGTGTGCGTGTGTGCATGTGTGTGTGTGTTATTTGGGAGACTAGGCACCAATCACGCAGGGCAGTACCCAGGAGAGGCCGCATAGTCATATGATAAAGAGTTGCTGGAACTCCTGTTTTGTTTGCTTGGCTTCCCTCACTGTTTCTATTTGTGCCACACCTACACAGAGAGTAATCCAGCCAAATCTCACAAACACCTCCTCCTCCTATTCATTTAATTACACTTAACAAGCACACCACACTTCGATCCAACACACCTAAATTACCTCTATTACATCCTAATGTGGCGGCGTCTACGCCGTGGGGCCACCTCCCGAGACTGCCAACCGCGGATGGCTGCCGACCCTCCACTGCCGAAGACAAAATCAACGACCAGTGGAGGAAAACCGGATGCCGGCCGCGGGGAGCAGTTTCGGGAGCCAAACCGTCACAACCATCCCCTGCCCCCTCCCTGGGGGCACGGGTCCTTGGAGCGGCTTCGGTCGCGCCGGGAATTTCCACACCTCTCACACCACACACACACATCACACAGTTTTTCCTACACCAAGAAATGACTCTCCGGCTGTCATTTCTCGAAGACTTCTTCTAGCCGGAGACATTGAGAGCAACCCAGGACCCACGTACACATACATATGTCCAACTTGCTCAAAACCCATCACTTCGAGTCGCCATACTAAGGGTTCAGTTCTCTGCAATTCATGCGGGAACTGAACCCACTTCACCTGCACAACACTTGCCTCCAAGAAACACTACACAAACACTTGGACCTGTTCCTCATGCCCCTCCCTCTCCCAGTCAAATTCCTCACCTAAAACCCGTCCACCTCTCCTCCCCAACCCACTTAACCTTCCCATATCATCCACTCCACCCCCTAAAACCCGTCCACCTCTCCTCCCTAACCCACCTAACCTTCCCATACCATCCACATCCTCAACTCAACACACCACACCCCATCCTAATCCATTTCAACCCCCATCTCCTGCTCCCCAATCCCCACCCCCACCTCACCCATCACAACCCCCAGTCCCTCCCTCACCCCCACCCCACCCCCCCCCCCTCACCCCCACCCCATCCTCGTGCAGCAGCACCCAACATACATCGTGCACATAACATTAACATTCTTCAACTGAACATAGATGGCATCAACACAAAGAAACACAAACTCTCACACTTCATCAAACAACACAACATACACATTGCCATCTTACAAGAAACAAAACTCCGCACAACACAAAAAACACCCACATTTCATAATTTCACCACCATCAGACAAGACCGGGCTGTCGGCGGGGGCGGTGGACTCATCACCCTGGTACACAAAGAAATATCATACATAGTAACCAGTGTACAAACCAAATCCCTCCTCCCCCCAAGTGATAACACAACAGAAATACAGTCAATTAAAATACGCACTGGCAACAACTCCAACATAACCATCATAAACACATACATCCCTCCCCAAACATCCCCTACAGTACCAAATGAATACAGACCACACTTACAACACATCACAAACACCCCACACACCCCACACATCATCCTGGGTGGTGACTTCAACGCCAAGACGTCGGCCTGGTTTGTCGACAACCCCGACACAGACAGAGGGCTGGTACTACAAAACCAAACCGATAACCTCATCATCCTTAACGACATCCATCAACATACCTATATTCCTCACCAAGCCCTCTATAACCCATCATCTCCAGACATCACCTTTTGCTCCCCAGAACTCGCCCCCACAACATCCTGGAGGGTGGTCAGAACCTTAGGCTCTGACCACCTCCCGATCATTATCACCACCAAAACCAGACTCACCCCAGCTAGCCACAAACACACATACACCAATTATAAAAGAGCTAACTGGGAAGCATTCACAAATGAGACAGAACAACACTTCACAACTCTAAACAGTACACCCATCACTAACATCAACAATGCTATACACATACTCAATAAAACTATCCAAAACGCTGACAAGAAACACATTCCAAGAGGTAACAGAAAAAGACACAACCCCAACTTCACACCAGAAATTCAATACCTCATCAGACAACGCGACATACTGAAACACTCCCCAGCACCCTACACACAAGACATCACACAACAAATTCAAGCACTCAACACCCAAACTAACAACAAAATACAAGAACAACAAAAACTAAATTGGAATAACTTCCTACAAACACTTGATCACAAAACAACCCCAAAAAACTCTACAAAACACTAAACAGCATCACACTTTCCAACAGCAACACAACACAATCACATGCTGCAATCACAACAACAGACTCTACTCCTTCATGTAAACAACAAGCAAACACTCTCATCAATCACTTCTCACATGTCAGCCACCTAAAACCTCACAAAGACGACCGACGTGTCATCCGACGTAAGAGACAATTCCCCACAGACCCTGACTATACACCCTTCACCAATCACCAGACAAAGCATATCATCAACAATCTCAAGCACTCACCCGCCTGTGGCCTAGACATCATAAGCAACATACACCTCAGACACCTGGGACCACAAGGCATACAAGCACTCACTAACATATCAAACTACAGCTATTCACACAACACAATACCAGACATTTGGAAGCATGGTATCATCATCACATTCCCCAAACCCAACAAAGACCCCACGCTACCCTCCTCCCACCGCCCCATCACACTCCTTTGCTCCCCCTCCAAAGTCATGGAATGCCTAGTATTACAACTAATTACACCTGACCTACCCCTAGCTCCAACACAACATGGCTTTAGGCCACTGCACTCCACAAACACTCTTCTCACAGACCTTACACAAAGAGCTTTCGACGGCATCAACTCAGCTAGACCACCACACAGATCACTATTAGCCACACTCGACATTAGTAAAGCCTTCGATGCCATCCCCCGCCACAACCTAACAAACAAAATCTACAACACAAACATGCACAACAACACAAAAAGGTGGCTGGCCAACTTCCTAGCAGGCAGATGTGCACACGTATCTTTTGCCGGTCAGTCATCTAAAATCAGAAACTTTCCAAACGGAGTCCCACAAGGATCCGTCCTATCGCCCGCACTCTTCAATCTGTACATGCACGATATAACTACACCCAATACGCCCCAAATAAACTTAGCCTCCTATGCAGATGACATAACACTCACATGCACACACCATGACCCAAAAAGAGCAACAGATCTCCTTCAACCCTATCTCAACACACTACATGGCTGGTGCACTACAAACAGACTTAATCTAGCCCCAGCCAAATCCACCGCAACCCTGCTCACAAGTTGGACAGGAGAACACGAATACATCCCTCAACTCACCATAAACAACACACCCCTAACACATACACACACACCCAAAATCCTAGGAGTAACATATGATACTCATATGACATTCAAACAGCACACCACAAACATTAAAAAGAAACTGACACCCAGACTTAACGCCCTCAGGTCACTTGCTCACACAAAATTTGGACACAACAAAGAAACTACCACCACAGTATATAAACAATACAAAAGATCAGTGATGGAATACGCAAGCCCAGCCTGGGCTTCTAACCTAGCTGAAACACATCATAAGACTTTACAGACTATTCAAAACAAAGCCCTGAAGATCATTACAGGCTGCACAGCTACTGCACCCACAGATCACCTACATCAAGAAACCAAAATCCTCAAAGTCAAAGACCATCTGGACATGAGAGGCACTCAATTCCTGGCAGCAGCCTCCACGAACCAAGACCACCCACTAAACTACATGGCAACACACCCACAGACACCAAGAAATATCAAAACAACACCCAGCACACGGTATCACACACAATTATTGTCCTCTCTCCCTCCCTGCCCACCCTGAACCAACTTCCAGAAGCACATCCATACTCATATCTCTCACCGATCCATCCACTCACTCACAGACAACACGCAGCTGCATGCACGACCTCCCGAAATCCATCCTTCCGAATCCTCCCTTCCTCGCGAGGACAGAGTCCACCTGGCCAGGCTGAGATGCGGACACCATCCAGCTCTCCTGAGCTATCAGAAGAGACTGGATGACTCCGTTGTCGACTCCTGCCCGGGATGTAACACAGCACCCCATACCATTAAACACATCATAGAAGACTGCATTTCACACAACCACTTACGCCAACAACACAATCTACACTCAATGAGAGCTCTGTGGGAAAGCCCGATCGTGGCCATGGCCTTCCTCAGGGACTCGGGGCTGTTCGGCCAGGCAGCTTAGGGAACAACAACAACAACAACCTCTAACATAGCTTGATTTTGGCTCTCTATCATTTTTTACAACCTAGGGGGAACACTTTTTACAGGGAGTTTTTCCTTTTGTCTCCTTCATCTAGTGACACAGAGGGGAATTATTATTGGTGTGGTTATGCCCTGATTTTATTCAGGATTAACGATCGGTACATGTTTCTACCGAAAAATGTAAAAATTTAACCTCAAAGAGGGTCAAGGAGATGTACTTTTAAGCTTGATGGATGTTTAGGTAGCACACTAAAAACCTCCCCTTAACCCTTTCAGTACACTGTAAAATAAAATAATGTAAACATGATATGAAAACAGAATACAAACTTCGGGATATAATTATATGAAGCCTTTTAACCCCTTGAAGCTCTGACGCGTTTTAGCAGTTTATTGTGGCTATCATTAGACGATTTTATGCAGCTTAGGAAGGATCTGTGGGTATTAAAATGGTAAAGACTATCTCAATCAACCCTTTGACTTCCATATACCGTTACTAATCTGAATAAAATCGTCTAATAGTAGCCAGAAACAACAGAAACGCGTATTGGAGCTTGAAAGGGTTAACATTCTGGTTATCATTAGCTTGTAATCTACCTCTAAAACTCAAAGGGGTAAATACGATAACGATAAACCCTCGGCATAACATAGGTCCTTCTTAAACTGCATAAAATCCAGTCATTTTAGCCAGAATCAAAGGTAAAAAAAAGAAGAAAAAAAAAGACGCTGAATGTGTTAAGCTTGAAATATTCTATGAACACATTATAAATCTCAGCCCTTAACCCCTTCTGTACCGGCGACGTCTTTTTCATTTTATTCTGGTTAGATTTAGACGATTTTGTGCAGTTTCTGAAGAAGCTGTGGTTGTAAAATGGGATAAGGGGGGTGACCTGCTTTTTTTGCTCTCCTGTTCTCTCTTTCTCTGGTTTGTATCCATTCGGCCCCATTCAGCCTACTGTTTTAAGACGTTTATCCCCATCCAGGTGTCAATTTTTTACTGATGAGCGGTAGCGAGCCAGCATATTTTTTAAATGTTTTTGATAGCAGGCTAAATTTGTACATTTTTCGATAGAAAAATTTCTCCGGCGAAGCCGGATTTCTTCATATAATGCTGGCTCGCTATCGCTCGCCAGGAAGGAATCGACACCTAAATGGGGATAAAAGTCTTAAAATAGTTGGCTGAATGGGGCCGAATGGATACAAGCCAGAGAAAGAGATAAAAGGAGAGAAATAAAAAAAAAACAGGTGACCCCCCTTAAGTGAGATAGTTGGAAGACTGTTAATTGCTGGAGGCCCTTTATAAACTGAATACTATGGTGTAATAGTAACCAACAGAAGATAATATACATTGGCAGTGTAAACCAAAGATATATCACTATCAATATACCCAATGATCATATATTATACCCTGTTTACAGTATATTTTGGCTAACAATAGACGATTATAATTATGCAGCTTAGGATGGATCTCGAACAATCAGAGGGGTCATTAATTATCACCTCAATTAACCCTTGAACTCCCTCGAATCCTTCCAATATCACCTCAATTAAGGTGAGGTTTTTAGTTTGTTTCCTACTCCTCCAGCAATCTTAAAATTTCACCCCCTTGACCCCCTTTCAAGAAAAATGTGTACATTTTTCGGTAGAAAAATGTCCCGGCCGAAGGCCGATTACTCTTAAATTAAAGGCTCGCTATCGCTCGCCAGGATAAAATCGACACCTACATGGCACGAAAGGTCTTAAAATTGACAGAATGGGGCGGAAATTCTTAAAAATCACCAAACTAATGGGGCAAACATTTTAAAATCTCAAAAGCAATGGGGCTAGACATGAGGGAGAAAGGGGTCAAGCAAAAAGTCCCTCAAGTGGAAATCTCCCCTTAACCCTTGAACTCCCTGGGATCCTTCCAACTTATAATAAAATCGTTTAATGATAGCAAAATAATATGAATAAGTGAGTCCTTGAATACTGAAAGAGCTAATTCATGTCGTTATTGTCCTTAGTAATCTTGGCCCCATTCCTCTCACTATAACATTACGCTTTCCATAATGCAGTTGGGTCTGAGTACATGATTAGATTGATATCCAGAATTCGAAAATGGATATTAATCGTGATCGTGTACTCAACCTTTAACTGTGTTGGTGGTGTAATGGTTTAGATTCTTATGTTCTGGGTGTGGGTGTCTCGAGTTGGAGTCCCGGGAGGACCATATGCTTTCATTGCTGTGTTGGTGGTGTAATGGTTTAGATTCTTATGTTCTGGGTGTGGTGTCCCGAGTTGGACTCCCGGGAGGACCATATGCTTTCATTGCTGTGTTGGTGGTGTAATGGTTTAGATTCTTATGTTCTGGGTGTGGTGTCCCGAGTTGGAATCCCGGGAGGACCTTATGCTTTCATTAGTTTATTCAAGTACATTGGAGTTTGTAATTGACGATTAATGTTAAACACGGGGTGTTACTTATATTAATGTTAAACACGGGGTGTTACTTATATTAATGTTAAACACGGGGTGTTACTTATATTAATGTTAAACACGGGGTGTTACTTATATTAATGTTAAACACGGGGTGTTACTTATATTTATTATTCATTTCAGATGGCGTGGTTGGCGGTAAGAAGAATGAAGGCGGCATTTGGTCTACCACACGTCTTCCCTCAGCTGGACAAAATCGCTTACTGTTGGCCAGCAAAAAAGGGGGAACGTTGTAAAGCACCGAAGTCCTCCGTCGAACGCTGTCAATCACGCAGTAGCTCCAAACCCTCCTCCTTTCTTGTCTCTCTCTCGCCTGACAACTCTTTCGACTCATCCAGAAGAACAAGCACAATATCAACAACAAGAAGAGAAAACGAGCGGAAATAAGCCTGTCGTCGGTTCCGGACACAGGCAAAAACATAATGTACAATCGGCCAAATAAGTGTTGTCTCGACACCAATTATGTTTTGATTAATAATTGGTATCAGCAATATCTACACATGATTTCTTCTGTTTTGAGTGAGATATTCCAACATGTTCCCACACTTACCCACCCTTTCAACATCTGACAGACATTAATACAGCACAGAACGAACCAAACGTAATGACAGCTGAGACATTACTTATTAGCGCCACCGTACTTATTATCAGCGTGTTGTTGGGAATACCATTAATTAAGATGAATATTGGTGGTAATAAACCCATATTATACAAGGATAGAAGGCTAATCACCATCATTATACCCAATGATCGTATATACCCCCCATATAGCCCACCGCACATCATGTTGCCCGAGAACAGCCCCTTACGCAGCCACCCCCCCAAAACATGAACTAAACTGAACTACTAGATATGTTTATCAATCAGAAAATATCACATAAAAATCTATGGGAGAAGCACTGTCATTCTTGCTTAGCCAGCCAATATCGCCTCAGGCAGTAATGTGACGTCAGACAAAACTTTCGATGTTCAGCCAATCAGAAGCGAGCAACATTTTCAGGGTCTAGAATTCATACGCTATGGCCTCTGGGGTGGATGTGTGGGGTTCATCCTACTCGTGACATAACTTGCTCAGTTCTCGTGGGGTTGGACCATAGAACACTGCCCAAAAAAATATTTTGGACAGTTTCCTACGGTCCGAAGCCCCAGAGAGCTGAACCGGTTACGTCACGAGTAGGATGAACCTCATTTGTCCACCCAAGAGGCCATAGCGTATGAATTCTACATAACACCCCTAACAAAGTTGCTCACGTCTGATTGGCTGAACATTGAAAGTTTGGTCTGACATCACATACTGCCCGAGGCGATATTTTCTGGTTAAACAAGAAGGATTGTGGTGCACCCGTAGATTTATATCTACTTTATTTATCTATCGTCAGACGGCTTGATCCTCGAAGGGATGGACACAAATGAATCGCCTCCATGCATCTTTGTCAACCGGCGCCCCTCCTCCCACCCAATACCATTATCATAACTACCATACATCTCAAATATGGGTACTGTACATAAGAAAAGAAAACTTGAACCTACAGAAAGCCGATTGGCCCATACAAGGCAGATTCCTTTCACACCCAACCCTTTTGATATATGCTTCTATAACGTGTACCAAAACTATTTTAGATATTATGGAAATAAAAACTGACAATTGTATCTTTGTTATCATTGAACCCATTATAATGTTTGGTTATATAGTGTATATATTAACCCCTTAAGGATTATGATAAGTTTTGATTGTATAATCTGGCTATTACTAAACGATTTTATTTAGATTAGCAAGGGTGTATGTAAGTCAGATGGTTGGTTAAGATAGTCTCTACCCTTTAAATTCCCACAGACCCTTCCGAAGCTAGATAATATCGTCTAATGATAGCCAGAATAAACTGTCAAATGAAAAAAAAAAAAAAAAAAAAGACAAATACGATCAATATTAATGTATTTATAATACAATATATTGTTTTAAAATACAATAATTACTGATGAAAATACAATAACGATATACAATACCATCTTTATTGATATGAAATAGATATACACATAAAATATATGATAAAGCCTAATACATTGCTATGGAAATGAACATACAAAATTATAATACAAAGGAGATAGATAGATAGATAGAGGGATAGATAGATAAATAGATAGACAGATAAATAGATAGATAGATAGATATAAAGACAGACAGATAGATAGATATATAGATAGATATACAGACATATAGATAGATAGACAGATAGATAGATATACAGACAGATAGATAGATAGATAAATAGATAGATAGATAGATATACAGACAGATAGATAAATAGATACATAGATAGATAGATACATAAATAGATAGATAGATATATAGATAGATAGATAAATAGATAGATAGATATACAGACAGATAGATAGATAGATATACTGACAGATAGATAGATAGATAAATAGATAGATAGATAGATAGATATACAGACAGATAGATAAATAGATGGATAGATAGATAGATACATAAATATATAGATAGATATATAGATAGATACCGGTAGATAAATAGATAGATAGATATACAGACAGATAGATAGATAGATATACAGACAGATAGATAGATAGATAAATAGATAGATAGAGAGATAGAGAGATAAAGAGATAGGTAGATAGCTATACAGACAGACAGATAGATATATAGATATGCAGATAGATAGATAGATAGATATAGAGAGAGGGGGTGTGGTGGTGGAGGTAGGGGGTAGGCTTGTCAGTTTTAGGGAGGTGAGGCAGCTGAGACACACAGATCATCACACTCCTCTTATATCACACAGTTATAATCAAGTATAGTCAGATAAAATAATCACGTTTAAATATATATAAAGCCTTTACATATACGGAAATGGATAACAAAAAAAAGTGGGACCAAACTTTTGAGCCCAACTGTATCTATAAATTCAAGCCAATCTACTGCATAATAAACCATACTAATAATTCAAGTATAGTATTGTGCTTCCAAAAAAAAAAAAAAAAAAAAAAAAAAAAAAAAAAAAAAAAAAAAAAAGGGACCAAACTTTTGAGACCAACTGTATCGGCAAATTTCTCGGCCAGGAATCGTGGAAATCGAGACGAGAAAATCCTCAAATTTACCCTGGGGGCATTTAGGAAACGTGGCAGCGTCGCACTACCAAAAGTCATTGAATTATCGCATATACAGGCATTCAATCAACATTTCACATATGTAGTTGAATTCAGCGCAAAAAATTACATAGTCTACGTATCTTATTTTTTATCAGAAACGGCTTATTAATCATATATTAATAATGTTCGTGGCCAGGTTTGGAGATGTGGCACCACTGTAAAAGGTTGCCAAGTATGCAGTTGTGATTTGGTGAGTACTTTACACCGCCCTTGCCATTTGATTTCCAGCCACCGACCTGACAACAAGTAAGTCCAATATTCACCCTTTTATTCTCCATTTTTAGCCGCTTTTATAGAGTTTAATTTAGTGAAGTGCCTTAATTTCCGATGTTCGTGACTTTGCGCCAGGTGCCTACGCAGTGTTTTCGTAATGTTTCGCGTATTCTCAGTATATTTAAGGAAAGTTAATGGTGAAAGCCGGCGGGTTGAGCAAACAATATGGCGACCGAGTGAAAACCTAGGAAGCCGGCAGGTTTTCACTTCCGGGGGCAATTATCGTCTGCATAATTCATTCATTATATTAATTACCGGATAATTACAGGCTTAAGGTTAAAGAAAGTCATAATATAGAAGCATTTTGTATTTTATTTGGTCAGATTACAATACATAGCTGGAAATATGACTGGTTAGAGACATAGGCCTTCGAATATGTCTCCCTATTAAACTCAATTATGCCGTATATAAATCGATATGTAGAGTAAATATTAATATACATACGTTAAATAATGGTAATTTAACAAACAAGGCAACGATTTGGAGCTAGTTAATAGATCGGTCAACCTCCGCGCCATTGTGGTACCCATTGGGGTCATTATCCTCTTTATAAGTCTTTTTAATCACATTCTGATCAGTGTTTTCGTAATGTTTCGTTTATTCTCGGTATATTTAAGGAAAGTTAATGGTGAAAGCCGGCGGGTTGAGCAAACAATATGGCGACCGAGTGAAAACCTAGGAAGCCGGCAGGTTTTCACTTCCGGGGGCAATTATCGTCAGCATAATTCATTAAATGTATTAATTACCCGATAATTGCAAGTTTAAGGTTAAAGCAAGTCATAATATTTACGTAGTTTTTATTTAACTTCAAATTATACACTTAGCACCAAACCCGATGATCGACGTAGGCCTATGATTATTTTTTCACAATTAGCATACTACAATATTGCATAAATGGTCATATTCATTGTTTTATTCACAAATTATTTAGGAATATTTACGAAATAGTAGCCTAATAGAAATCTACTTAACCCCTTCTGTACCGGTGATGTACAGTTTATTATATTCTGGCAACTATTATACGATTTTGTTCAGCTTAGGAAGGATGTCTACTCAATAAAAGGCTACAGACTGTCTTAATTCATCTTTTTAGCTACCATATATACTACTTAAGCTTCATAAAATCGTCTAAGTGTAGCTAGAATAAAAGTACAAATTCATCGCCGGTACAGAAGGGGTTAAGTATATGCGATCATTAATAACATTAGCCTACATCAATCCGTCAATACATGCTTTATCGAATCACTTATGGGGAGGTTTTTAGTTTGTTTCCTACTCTTCCAGCAATCTTAAAATGTCACCCCCTTGACCTCCTTTCAAGATAAATTTGTACATTTTTCGGTAGAAAAATTTCCCGGCCTAGGGCCGGTTACTCTTAAATTACAGGCTCGCTATCGCTCGCCAGGATAAAATTTATGCCTTAATGGCACGAAAGGTCTTAAAATTGACAGAATGGGGCGAAAATTCTTAAAATCACCAAACGAATGGGGCAAAAGTCTTAAAATCTCAAAAGCGATGGGGCTAGACATGAGGGGAAAAGGGGTCAAGAAAAAAGTGTTTCAAGTGGAAACTTCCCCTTAAGTTAAAGGTTAAAATTAAATTAAAGGTGTGTAGATTTTAAATATAGTTCAGTGGAACGCTAACCATGCAACAAAGGCAGTGATTTGGGTCCAGGAAACGGTCAGCCAACCTCCGCCATTTTGGTAACCAGTAAGGTGGTGATCCTCTCTTTACACTCCAATATATCCATAGATTCCACACCCATAACAAACGTTCGGTAATACTGGTAGTAACAGGATATATATAATTTACTCCATGGATCTAAATTGCTACATTGTCACAAATGAAATATCGCCCCGTTGTTTGATAATTAGGACAACAAAATGGCGGTCAAATACAATGCTGGCCGTTCTCTCAGGCTCACTATCGTTCGCCAGGGAAACAATCGACACCTAAATAGCACGAAAGGTCTAAATATTTACGACGAAATAGGGCGAAAGGTCTTAAAATAGACTAACTAATGGGGCAAACATCTTAACATCTGAAAACTAATCACATTAAAAGGATAAGGCCAGATTAATTTAGCACCTGGCGGAAAATGCAATTCCTTTGTCGGTAATTTAGCAATGCTTCGCGCCAAACTATGACCAGTTGTGGATCTGCATACTATTAATACAAAGTTCTCATAATTAAGGGAGTCACAGATTGTTTTTTCTTTCTCCTTCCCTGGCTTGTATCCATTTCGCCCCATTCAGCCAACTGTTAAGTTTATCCCATCCAGGTGTCGATTTCTTCCAGGCGAGCGATAGCGAGCTAGCATTGTATGGAGAAATCCGGCTTAGCCGGAGAAATTTTTCTATCGAAAAATTTACAAATTTAGCTTTCTGTCAAAACAAAAATATATACTGGCTCGCTACCGCTCGCCAGGAAAATTTTAACACCTGTATGGTGGTAAACGTCTTAAAACAGTAGGCTGAATGGGGCCGAATGGATAAAAGCCAAAGAGAGGGAGAGAAAGATAAAAAAAAAAAGCCGGTGAACCCCCTTAACATACTTCGCGATACCATGTTATTAGCGGAGTAGTGAACACGGGAGCATGACAATTTACCGCTAACTTAAATATAACCGACTATGGATTACTTCTTCATAGTACATTTAGCTCTTCCAATCTATATTTAGTTGAATGTTGCTAATGTTAAACAAATTCTGCCATTTTGAGGCACTCAGGACTCGAACCTAGGACACTCACCGAAAATCCGCGCACCTATGCATTACGCACTGGCAAAAAGACAGTTTCTTATAAATATCCACAAATATAATAATAATGCTAACACAAATAAATTATGGTAAAAATTGAAGAGACTAGTTATTTTTTGTCGTTTTGTTAGGTTAGGTTAGGTAAAAAGGCACTGAAAGGACTCGAACCTAGGACACTCACACCGAAATTCCGCGCACTTATGCATTACGCTATCAAGACAGGTTAGGTTAGGTAAAAAGGCTGTCCGGGGTCAATCCAATGTTTACTTAAATTATATACAGTATACTTGGCTGAGTGAGATATATTTTAACAATGTATTTTTTTTCTTTTACAGATGTCGTGAATGATGATGGAAACCTCAACCAGATCCTTTAACCAGTCTACCACTACCATCATCACGGCAATCCTAATCCTTTAATCCTAACCATCCTCTCCCCCCTCTATCTGTAAAGGGAAGTTTCATTTTGTATATATACATTTTTTCGTCCCAAGACCTTGTCAAGCTTAAATAAAATGCCTCGAAGATCCCCCTTAGAGATAATGTTGTACATTTTTCGACAGAAAAATGTACCATCGAAATAATACTAATAATACTAATAATAATAAAAATAATAATAAAAATAAGGCCAGTTTCTCATTAATTTCAGGCTCGCTAGCGCTCGACAGGAAGACAAAAAAATAGATCGCTATATGGCACAGGTCTTTAGTGCCAAACTAGAAGGTGAACGTCTTAGTCTCAAAATAACCTGGGCTAAGCATGAGGGAGAAAGGGGCCGGAGCAAACTTCCCTTTAATCCTAACCATCCTCCCCCTCCGCCCCCTTCCTTCTATTGTCCTTGTCACCACCTAAACCACCTCCCTTCTATTAACATGTGTATAGACATTATGTTAGATAGGCGGCAAATTTAAGGTAAGATTCTATTTTAATAAATTTCAGTCTAAATGATATACTTATGAATTGTTTTGCAATAATTTATATATAAATAAATCTGGTATATATATTTTTTTACATTTGCTATAACTAATATTTCCAATAACGTAACATCATTTTTGTATAATTAAATATATATATTGAAATATAATATAATTAATCCATGCACTAATCTTTGTCTCCTATATCGTCGTTGGCTTCGAAATAGACAAGGTTTCTAGTAGGGATGCGGAGGTGGGGGGGGTAGAGGGGGGGTAGCTCTAGTTAGTTCAAGGGGTAGGGATAGGTAGGAGTCTGTTCTAGGTTAGTATTGGTTAGGTGTTGCTCTATTCGGTTCCCTGAGGAGGTTGGTTAGCGGTCTGTTAGAGGCTTGGATAGAAGCTTTGTTAGTTAGCAGTCTGTTAGAGGCTTGGGTAGAAGCTTAGTTAGTTAGATTTAGTACAATAGCTTGGTTTGTTTTCTTGTTGGTTGAAATCCGGCCGGTAGAATTCTGGTTGTCTGTTCGTTGGTTGTGAAGGTTACAGGTTTTCAGATGCCGTGGCGGCTTGCAGACCCGATGTGGCGGCTTGCAGACCCGATGTGGCAGCTTGCAGACCCGCTGTGGCCGATTTGCAGACCCGATGTGTGGCTGGCAGAACGGCGATCCTGAAATAATTAAATATTTTATCAACAGGAATGAGCTGGATGGCCCGACGGAGAAACAACGGTGAAATAAGGTATGCCAGAACCTACTAATGTGACTTTAAATCTTCCCAACAGGTTAGAGATGGGAGGACCGCTGCGATCTTGCCCGACCCATTACGACCCAACCCGACCCAAACGACCCGACCAGGAATCACGACCACCTTGACTATGGTTGAGATATAATGTATTTTTGTTGTTGCAAAAACATATGAATTGATAAATTTGAAAATTTACATTATATCAGAAATATTGGCCTAATTGACCACTTGTGAGTTTCAGGCTATAAGGAAGTTTGTGCCGTATACAAAGTTATTAAACAGAAATGCAGTAATGTAATGTAGGTTTTTGATGGCTAGAAAGTACGGTGAATTTGGTTTTATGTGTTTATATACTGTATGCAATACAACTCTTATTTTAGCTCTTAATTCTGCTAAATGTCGATATAAAAAATTCCAACTTCCTTATAGCTTGAAACTCGCAAGTGGTCAATTCCTTAAGCTGTAATATTAATATTGGATTTTCTAACAGATGTGAGGCTCGGCGGAGGGAAGACCAACTTGAGAAACTCAAACGGAACCTTAACCATCTTCACCAACAAACTAGGGTAAGAACACATTATATATTTTTGTTGTTGCCTATACATTCATTAATTCATAAATTCTTAGTTCCCTCGCTAGACATCCATCAAACTTAAAAAAACATCCCCTAGACCCCGCCCTCAAGATAAATTTGTAAATTTGTTGGTAGAAAATTTACCGGCCGAAGGCCGGTTCCCCTTTCAGTTACAGGCTCGCTATCGCTCGCCAGAAAAAATAGACCCCTAAATGGCACGATAGGTCTTAAAATTTATAACGAAATGGGACGAAAGGTCTTAAAATCGCCAAACAAATGGGCCGAATGTCTACAAATTTCAAAACTAATGGGACTAAACACTAGGGAGAAAGGGGACCAGAACAACTACCGTCTCTCCTTAATAGGGTTAATGGGTAAGAGTTTATTCATTTTGTTTCCTCCCTAGACTTCCATCAAGCTTAAAAAACATCCCCAAAATCCCCCTTAGAGAAATTTGTAAATTTTTCGGTAGAAAAGCGTCCAGGCCGAAGGCCGGTTCCTCCTACATCACAGGCTTGGTATCACTCGCCAGGAAAATTAGTCTCCTAAATAGCACGAAAGGTCTCGATAATGACCCAAATAGATTGAAATTTCTTAAAATCGCCAAAGTATTGGGCTGAACGTCTTATAATCGGCAAAGTAATGGGGCTAAACATGAAGGGGGACCAGAAACATGACTCGTCTCTCCTTAACACTATTAAAAGTTTAGGTTACCATGTGTATAGTTGTCTCCAAGTTCCCTTAGCCTATCCCATATAGGCTACTGTATCCATTATATTATGAGAATCTATTTGTTTAAGTTGTGTATTTAGGGTTTGGTTCTCTTGAACAAATTCTGGTGTTCCATATACTGTATTAATACTAAAACATAGGGTTATTTACAAATACCTTATTTGCATTAAGAAATAGTAATCAATCTCATAATTACCTCTCCAAAATTAGTTTAATGCCCACAGTTCACTTAAAGACAACTGCAGAGGTTGAAGCAACAGTTTCTAACTAAACACCCCTAATGGTCACAAAGGCTTTTAAGTATCCCAGAAAGGGCGCAAATTGCGTCCTGTGCGTTAAAGGTTTAATAATAATATTGTGGAATTTAGTCGGTGGATGGTTTATTTTTACTAGAAATTATAAACTTTGAACTTCTATAGGTAGGGCACAACTTAGGATCATATGACTTAAATGGCTTCAAACTCAGTGTGTCCTGGCATTTTGGCTCGAACGTCCCTTGATTTTGGCCCTGTCACTCTTTCAACTTTGGGAGAGGCACTCGATACAGGCAGTTCTGCCTTTTGTCTCCCTCACTCTCATAGAAAAAAATCAGGAAGGGTCAATAACAGTACACGCCACTGCATTACAATCTCCCCCCTGCCTTAACAAATTCAGAAGTATATATTCATAAACTACACTGCAGATAATTTCAATCAAAAAAAGTTCTAAAATTGATACCCCTTATTACTGCAGGCTTATGTATAGTTACCAAAACCTGAACCTTGGACAATACGATAGAGGGCTCACTAGTTGCTCAACATCACGGGTTAAGGGGAGGTTTTTAGTTTGCTCCCTAGACTTCCATCAAGACCCCCCTTCGAGATAAATGTGTACATTTTTCGGTAGAAAAATATCCCGGTCGAAGGCAGTTTCTTCCAAAATTACAGGCTTGCTATCCTTCGCGAGGAAAAAATAGCTATTCAAATGGCATGACAAGTCATAAAATTGACAAATTGGGGCAAAAAGTCTTTTAATAGTCAAAACGAATAGTAGACGGTCATAAAATCTCAAACCGAGTTAAACATTAGGGCGAAGGGGTCCAGAAAAAGGCCTTAATGCAGTGGTGACTATAGTTATTAGCGTTATACATCAGGATGTTAACTAATACTAACCTAATGTTTCAGATGTATCATAGACGTCCAGCCTGAGGGGGGACAACAGACGGATGGCGTGACAAGTGGACCAACAGCTCTCATCAACGATAACTGTAATACGGGTCTGTCACTAAAATGGTTTAATACGATCTATTATGAAAGTCTATGTAATGTAATATTTTGAAGTTTGTTCTATAAATTAAAATTTAAAACTTGCAAACTAAACAAACCAAAATTGGGACAAGGACAATATAAAGTCAGTTTTAATGATTCGTATCTTAAATTTGACCAATAGGCTAGCTATGGATACTGAATTAATGTTTGGTGCCCTTTTGGCCTGTAGAATAATTCTCCTGGAGTACACACAGGCGGCTGACTTTTGTCTTCGTGGACGTAGCCTTTATAAATCCTAAATATTTAAACTGTTGTGCCTTATCCCCCAAAGTAGGATTAATTTTGCTGGCTACAGTTTAAAATCTCATTGTAACTGGTCGACGATATCCCATAATCCTAAAATTTAAGTTAGAAATGTTCACTATCACAATCCTCAAAATGGAATTTGGTAACTTTCAATTCAGTTCTTACTATTTAGTGTTTTTTTAAATGTGTGAATAATGTAATATCGAAGCTAATTTGTATAACTTTAATTTGTCAAAACTCTTTGGTTAAACTATTAGAAGACTATAATAATGATATACTTAACCTACATTGGCCAAAACAAATGAATGACAAATTGGCTTAAGTAGACCAGTTTGGTAATACCTAATAAACTTCAAAATATTCCATAGACTATCATAAGTGGTGGACAAGATATAGGCTGCAGCTTTATCCAACTAATTTAAAATGATTTCGTACAAATGGCAACACTGTTTATATAGTATGCAACAGATACTTTCCAAACTGAAATGTTTAGGAAATGGGTAAATGGTGAAAACAGGGTTCATTAACTAAACTCGGTTCACTATAGGTAGGCAGAGATGCTTGTGATTTAGTAATGTGTATATTTATTGAACATAGTTTTAAATATAATTGCAATACATTTTCTTCGAAATTCGTACCATATTTTGTTGTCCGCATTAATTTTAGGATGACAATTTAAGTAGAGGCATTGATTTCGAGCTAAAGGTACTGAAGAATTTATCGTGAATTAAGGAACCAAACTTTAATATATATAAACATATAAGTAATGTGAGCGCTACCGAATTCACTCATGTGGAGAACTGGTGCTTAGGACACTAGAAATTCCTAGTATTTATCACGAGTAATTGAAACTAATGGTAGTGATAAAAACAAAGGAAAGTGGTCCAAGTAAATTGGGGATTACATGTTAATTGTAATTGAATTAAGAATATTTGACTTATAATCGTGCGACTATTTCTTGATCAATGCTACCAGATAATTGCTTAATTAGCTTTGGAAGAACTACTGAGAATGAAAGGGCTAGCAAATATGTAAATTAATCATCTTACTCTGACGGGTCTTTCCTGGGTTGTAGAAAATCGAGGTAGCAAACATATAACTTAATTTGGCGTAATTTCATTGAAAGCATTAAGTTTGATGATGATCAGGTCAAACATAGATATTCTGGCTTTCAAGCTAAGATATCGATCGGTTAAGGACAACAAGGAATCAATGGGGTACACATTACATATACCCTTAGAATCAAACTGGTCCTTCCTAAACAGTAAAATTGTCTATGGGTACCCATAATAAAGTAAATAATCATAGTGACAGTATAACCAAAAACAAAATTACTGACTAAGTATTTACTAAACTCGGGGAATCAAAGGAGCTTAAGATTATCCAAATTAACCCTCAAACTCTTGACAAGTTCCTTTTAAAGTTAACTAAAATCGTCTGGAGGTAACTATGATAAAAAAAACATTTGGGTCCTCTGCTTAAATGGGTTATGGAGTTGGGTAAAATTATAATAATAATTAATGATTGTTACGACTATTACTGAATTCCAGTTTTCCACATCTGATTCAATAGTCCTCACATTACGTTGCTCTTCAAAGATCCTGAGAAGTTATGTCTGTTAAAGTAACTTTGAGGAATATTTGCCTTGGCCATCTTGTAGTGAGACTTTCCCAGGAGGGGTCTTGAGTATATCAAAATAAGTTTGATTGACTAGACTATAAACTAGATATAATACAGTAGTTGTATATAGATCGACCTTCCCTTGATTATTAGATATAACTAAAGTTAAGTAACACCCCATTTTAACATTAATCAACTACAAACCCCAATGCACTTGAATACACTAATGAAAGTATATGGTCCTCACGGGATTCCAACTCTGTACCTTTCTATCCTTAGATGGATTTAGCAATATCAATATGCTTCTAAAAGGTAGATTCTCAAGACAAAAATATTATTACTTTGCAGAAGTTCTATAAATTCATGAAGTTTTATTATAATATCAGTGTTGCCAAATGTACGAATGTTCCCTTAAATTGGATATATAAAAAATGCTGCTAGTTAGTCAAAACCAAAATAGTTCGCCCAAAATCCTCAAATAGTTGAATTGTAAGTTATTATACACTTTCCGTTGACAGTCCTCATGTGCTTTCAATAGCCTGTGACTAGTAAGATTGGTTTAAAGTCATATACGTGTCGGCGAACTGTTTATATTGACTGTACCCTTATTAATATGTAGTCACTTCAGTCTTTAAGTAAATACAGTAAGTTTTATATAAGTTATGGAAAACACTGGAGACTAAGAACAAATAATTATTTGAATCTACTATATAACTGCATTCACTTGTATCAATGTGACCAATATAACACACTAAATGTTGGTTTACCCTGCTGAGATAGTTATAAATGCCACTGTAGATGAAGATTATCATAGACCAGCTTTGAGTAAATTCGAAATTGGTTTAACCTTGTGTCCAAAGTAACCCCAGATAAACATAACTATCAAATCAATTGAAAATACTAAAGAACCATAATATAGGCCTCTACTGTAATATGTAAAACAGGCTGCTCATAATGTCCGATACAGTCCCAATTTTCACTGACTACTACGAACAGGACATTGATTACAAGTTGTTACCAAGGTCCATCCAAAGTTTGATTTGTTAATGTTAATCCTAGGTGGACTCTGTAAGCTTTTAGATAGTTTTTTTTTATGAGCACTTATGCCTCGTTTTAAGCAGTTATCCCCATGATCCGAACAATACATCTTCAATTATCAGTCCCTCTATGGCTAAGTACTTCTAATTTATTTGTATTAGTTATAGAATTACTTAACGTCAAGCCTACATGCCTAGTGATAAATATTCAAAAGCGTAAATTGTTGTACTGTAAATTGGATTATCTCCTTATGACTACTTTAAAGGTATTCAAGCCTATTCGTACAACGGATATAACTTTAGACCTATGACTCCTGTCTTTAGAATAATAGCAGTCTTAATGCTTTACTTACAAGGTCCATTTGTTTAGGTAAATATTGACAACCGATATTAAAGTCTTTGATAAATTTGTTCTACAGCTGGCATAGTTTTGCTTTTAGTGTGATAAAATAAATGTGTTCAGGGATCACTTAAATTCTACAAGAAAGTGTTATATAATCCTGTTAGAAGAGTAAATTTAAACTTTAACCATTATTCTCCAGTGTTTACCCCAAGTCTTAATAATAGTATCAATAATTGTATTAACAATATAAGCCATTTACAGTAACTTGATATAATTTAGAATTTACGACCTGACTTAACTAGTTAATAAATTTAATTGGTTAATGAATACATTTTTTAATCTGTTACTAATTATTTGTCTTAGCTTTCATAATTTCATTAATACAGATCTACTGTATACTGTAATTGTAAAGTAAAATTTCAATCATAAAGTTGATGCACTGATTTGGAATATATCAAAAGAGTGAATGAAGGGTGGCCTACTCTGATGGGCACACTGTTTTATATCTCCTATTACTTTCCTTTTCTTAGGGGCCTCTTGTTCCCCTTGACTTATTAATGAAGTTAGGTACTGGCTGACTGACCTCTTTTTCCCATACAACAATATTTAGTTTTGCTCACCGAATCGTCGCTGTTTGCTGCAATGGTGCCTCTCGACTCCTTATGCCTTTTTGCATGTTTGCCTGTTTGCATGCATGTTTTCTCTCGCGCCACTGTTGAAGGGTCCATTGATGCTGTGGCAGTTGTTGATGTGTGTCCAATAGTTGCCGTTGATAGAACATCACCGTCGCTTTGCTCTCGTCTGTCCACATCTTGTTTGAATCCCACCTTTCGACCTGAATAAAGTCATATTAAAAAACTAGACTCCTCACCATCCGCCAATTTATGCTCCCACTTCACTACCTACCAACTCAAATGGAATACCTACAACTTCATACTGAATACTCCAGCTCACTCAATATCTCTCCATATATATTCAACACATAAACATCTTCATAAAGACAGATAATATACCAAACAAATCTTAGTCAAAACAGATCCATTTGTTTGATCAACCATAGCAAGCTCGCTCCTACCTCATTGTTAATTCCTTGTCTGTTGTCGATATACTCTGTCTGCTGTCTGTAGTCACCCGTTCTGCTGTCGTTGGCCCGTTCTGCTGTGCCCAGCCTTTTCTGCTGTCTGCTGAATCTGTTTTACTCCTACCGTCTGTCCTTCTTAATACGGTCTGCTCATATCCCATACTTGACACCGACGACTTCTTGACTGCTTCCTGACAATAAAATATACATTACAAATATATTACTGACTTTTCTTATGTGTGTTTGGGGGTTTGTTGCAGGGAGGGTATTGATGTACCAGGGAAGGAGGGAGGACAGAATAGATTTAGCCAGAATACAGAATAGAACTAGTGTGCACAATAGAACAGAGCAAAACAGAACAGACTAAGGCTGAAGAGAAGATTTATCTGGGATGGGGCTAGGATGAACTACCAGGGAAGGGAAGGAAAAACTCGTAGCGGGTGTGGGATGGTTATGTAGGAGACTGAACGAAAAATATTAATATATAAGAACAAAATAGAACCCCCCCCCCACCCTCCCGAGACCTCCCCCCCCCCCCCCCCCCCCCAACCCAGGACTCTTCCTATCCCTGGTACCCCCCACCCAACCCCTGGGTCCCCCTTGGGACCCCCCCCTCTACCCCCTCAGGACCCCCCTTCTACCCCCTCAGCATCCCCCCTCCCCCCTCAGGCCCCCCTAGACCCCCCCTCCCCCTTTAACCCCCTCAGGACCCCCGACCCCCTCCGTGAAACTTGTATTTCTGGTGCCTCAATATTTTCATCTTTTTACAGATATGGCTTGTTGCTGTGACCAGAATAAGGACCCTGGACAACACCACCTATTTGTTTATAAAAAAAAAATAAAGAAGAAATATTTGAGTCTTGACTATTGATTCCAACCTGTTGATGTAATCCAATATTGTAGATCAATCATATATATTTCTGATGGTTATTCATATTAACTCTGAATGCAAAACCATTAAACGAATTATTATTGTAAGCTAATATCGTAGAAATATTTTTGGATAACGATTACTGAAATTAAACTGAAATCAATAAGAATAGCAAAGCCAATTAAACAAACTTTAAAATCCAACTTCAATTAATTAATATAAATTTTGGAATGAATAGAACAATTTGTTTAAACAATTACTACACGCCAATATCTTCGATAAATTTAAAGAAAACTTTACAAATTATTATAAATACAAATTTGAAATATTGGAATACATTGCCAGAGAAACGGTGAGTTCACGAAACTAACTACCAAATAAAATGTCTGGGTGAGGAGGGATGACTTTCAATACCTAATATATCTAGATTCTTGGAGAGGTAGGTAGGAAGAGCTATATGGGTTTGGGATAAGCAGGCAAATATCAATAGTTACATGGGATAGATAATGATAGTTATATTGGTAGATATACACCTGTTACATGGGAAGAATAGATCAGTAGATCTAGTTCAGGAATACTGTATATAGCTTAGTGACCCCAGTAATTACATATATACAATAGTTTCAAATTACATAACTCATCATCCTAATAAAATTTAAATATATACATAACTTAAAATAACATTAAAAGATATATGGGATACGGCCAGTAAAAACAAATGCATGGGGATATCTCACAAGGAGATTGAATCCTAATTTGCACATAGCTCCAGTCACATGATGACTTTTGGATTTTAATTAACTTTGGCATAAGCAATACTTTGATAGACTCCCACATGTCATATCGAGAACACCGAACACTACCAACACACCAAATCACTGCCAAAACACACCCAATGTCACTGCCAACACATCAAATATCACTACCAACACCTCGTATAACACTACCAATTCAACAAGTGTCACTGCCAACACATATGCTTATTTATTGTACATGGCTCCAGTTGCATTATACCTTCAATGATTAAATTAAAACCACGTAATTACCAAGACCACTGAATACTGCCAACACACTAAATCACACTGCCAACCTTTAGGTTCAATGATTGTACTCTTATCCTTGCCAACAATCCACACTACTTTGCCAACAGTCGTACACATTTAATCGGCATATCACTACCTTCCCCTAATTTGACCGTACACTGTTAACACCTAATCATACACACTTAATCAGTCTCTTAATGAATATATCCTTCCCCTACTTTGATCACGTACTCTGCCAACATCCACAATTTCCATCACACTTCCAATACACAATGCCAATTGACTTATCATTTTACCAACATCCCTACTTAGTACTACACATTCTCATACACAACAGGGAAACTAATTCTGAAAACGAACCACTCTCCAAAAGCTGCACACTATTTTCGAAAGTATTTAACACTACTTCATAAACAAAATAGGTTAGAGTTGAGCTATAAACTAGATAGTTAACACAGGCTTACCTCAGTACTGCCTGGAGGGAGAGGGAAATAGTCCAGGTGTAGACTAGGCTACTACTTGCTATCTTAGCTGATGAACTAGATTAAACCTGAAGTAATTATTAAAAGGACAGTACACTTAAGAACATTGTTAAGATTATAAAAGTATTCCTTAAAAGCTTGGCTATTGAAAAGTTAAACGGAAATCCTTGATTAAGAATGATAAAAAATGCCAAAGTACATTGCCAATGAAAAATAGGCTTAAAATCCAAAATAAAGCTATGAAAAATTGCCGAAAGCCCAATGGTCATTGCAAAATTAAGACTATGAAGATGTACTTTCAAAAGAAAATTACAGTACACAATGGGCATATCCTGTAGTGAACCAAAAGTTATACTATGGTCACAAAGCCAAGTTCGGTATAAAGTACTTTAGGTACGTAATATAAAAGCAAAACTTTTGTTCATTTGTTATAAGATATATAAAACCAGTAAGGGTAATAAAAATATAACGAAGTATTAAAAGTAAATATTTGTAAGATAATATAAAAATGTATGTCCGACTCTGATCAATAAAATACTAAGTCTATATATTCTTTTTAATATCCATTATATTTTTGTTTCTCCTGTTATTTAAAGTTTATATATATATTGTATGCACAATGTTTTGTAAGATATTATACAAATGTATGTCTGACTGATCAATAAAATACTAAGTTTATATATTCTTTTTAATATCCATTATAATTGTTATCTGTTATTACAAGTTTATATAGTCAGTTTTAAAGTATTTTTTTTTTTTAAAGTTAATTATCTTGGTTCTCTTCATTATATTTTTAAGTTATATATAATTACAGTACTATTACTTTAAGTTATTCAAGTATAGTTTTTCTAAGTTCTTTTCATATTCAGTATATTTTCTAAGTCCATATATTGGAACTTAATTTATAATTGAGAACTATTTTTTTTTCTAAGTTCTCTTTTCATATTCAGTATATATAAGTTATTTTTTTTTATTTTCTAAGTTCTCTTTTCATTTTTTTTTCTAAGTCCATATATTGGAACTTTATTTATAATTGAGAACTATTTTTCTAAGTTTTTATCAGTTATAAAAGTCATAGCTTATAATATAGTGATCAATAAAAGATAGAAGTTCGTTTTTTTTTTTTTAATAAGCAAAGTTCGCGTGACAAAGACGATATATAACAATATTATATCAAGTGAAGTTAATAGCAAATACAGAGTTATGAATTCAAGTGATAGAATATATCATAAGTTACATTTAAGGCAAATACAATAATTATTGAAATTAAAGCAAAGCAAAATATTGAAGCTGAAGGAGGGAACCAACTCGGGGAAGAAGGGGGGAGAGGGGACATCATCAAAGCAACAAAACTGTGAAGTAATAAGAAAAATAGCAAAGATTAGAGTAAAGGTAATAAGACCTATCTCATCTGAAAGGGAAAAATAGATTAGCCTAACCTAACACACACCATTCATACCATGCAACTACGACTACAAACTACGACTACAAACTACGACTACAAACTACGACTACAAACTACGACTACATACTACGACTACATACTACGACTACTACTACGACTACGAACTACGACTACGTACTACGACTACATACTACGACTACGAACTACGACTACATACTACGACTACATACTACGACTACATACTACGACTACATACTACGACTACATACTACGACTACAACCTAACCTACCCTCCCCTCCTAACCTAACCTACACCACCACTACGACTACATACTACGACTACATACTACGACTACATACTACGACTACAAACTACGACTACAAACTACGACTACAAACTACTACTACAAACAAAACAGGAATATCACTCCCCTTTTATGGTAGTGGTGTGGGCAGTTTCTCGCAGCAACCGGCAGAGTCCACAGGCGGCAACCGGCAGAGTGCACAGGCGGCAACCGGCAGAGTGCACAGGCGGCAGAGTGCACAGGCGGCAGAGTCCACAGGCAGCAACCGGCAGAGTCCACAGGCAGCAACTCCAATCCTGGAAACAAGAAATAAAACATTAATTTAGGATCTTTAAATAAATACATAAATATAACTATATTATTCTGCTTATACTGTTCACAACAAGTAGGCAAATACTGATTTTTAATGTTTCCAATTTGAGTATTTTAGTTACAAGAGTTAAGCAAGGAAATACGATGTTAATTATCAAGCAATTATAATGAAAGGATGAAGCTAAATACTTTCTGATTACTTTTTAAATATGAACAGTATAACAACAGGCACAATTTATATATATTATCATATATTTACCCTTTGAAGATTATGACGCATTTCAACAGTTTATTCTGGCTATTATTAGACGATTTTGTACAGATTAGAAGGGTATATGAAAGTAAGAGGGTTAATTGAGATAGTCTTTACGCTTTAAATAACCACAGATCCTTCCTAAGCTGTATAAAATCGCTTAATGATAGCCAGAATAAAGTATCAAAATGCGTCATAATCCTGGAGGAGCTAATAGTATAGTAAGGGCATCAGTAACTTACCCCAGACAGTTGGTAGGTTGTGGTGTGTTGGTAGTTCAGTGATGGTGTTGGTAGCTTCTGGTGTGTTGGTAGTTCAGTGATGGTGTTGGTAGCTTCTGGTGTGTTGGTAGTTCAGTGATGGTGTTGGTAGCTTCGGGTGTGTTGGTAGTTCAGTGATGGTGTGTTGGTAGCTTCTGGCAGAGTCCATAGTTCGGTGGGGGAGGTGGGACGCAAACACCAAATCAAATCCTGAAAAAGATCAGAAAAAATAGGAATATGAGACTAAGGAATATTTACACAGTACGGGATAGGAATATAATGTTTACGCATTAAGTACTGGTGACGTCTTTTTCATAATATTCTGGCAACTATTAGATTATCTTATTCAGCTTTAAAAAGGACGTATACCAATTAAAAGGCTACAGACTATCTCAATTAATCCTTTTAGTTACCATATATCCTTCATAAACTTAAGAAAATCGTCTTAATGCAGCTGAAATAATAACAAAAATATATCATCGGTATTGCTAGGGTTAACGCTACACCTTTCTAACCTAACTTCCTCATATCTAGTCCCTGTTTCTCTTCAACTGACGGTAAATTTCAAAGTTCCCATCAAGATTTCTCAGTTACTTTGAAGATTTTGTAGTGAAACATGGTGCTAATTATATAAACTTGTTCTTAATATAAGACATAGTGGTTTGTAGTGAAACATGGTGCTAATTATATAAACTTGGTCTTAATAGGATGCAGAGACATAGTAGTTTGTAGTGAAACATGGTGCTAATTATATAAACTTGGTCTTAATAGGATGCAGAGACATAGTGGCTTCATATTTTTCCATTTAGTATCGATAAATTAGCTGCTAAGGGATTCAATTTACCGTCAGATGAAATTAAATAGAGTATAGAAACTCCCACGTGATTAACCCCTTGAGGATTATGACCAGGTTTTGGCAGTTTATTCTGGCTATCAGACGATTTTATTCAGGTTAGGAAGGATCTATGGAAGTCAGAGGGTAAATTGAGGCAGTATTTACCATCATAATTCCCATAGATCCTTCCTAAACTGTATAAAATCAACTAATGATAGCCAAAATGCACCACAATCATCAAAGGGTTAATAATCGATTAGAATATTCGACTAAGAAATATTTACAGGTACATAATATTCAACATAATATAAAATATCTTACTGTAAAGTACGGATCATAAAAATAATGAATTTAAATATTTAAGTGATAAACCATAAAATATTGACAAAGTGCGGGATATGTTGACAGTACAAAGAACCGAGTTGCATTTAAACGTCTCTACTGAACTGGGTTGTATAGAAAACGGTAGCGCGCGCGTTGGTCCAGGGGCTGCCAGGCTGCCTGAGTCACCCAAAAACGCCTAAAACGCCCGAAATTACCACGCCCAAAATAACGCTACAGCATTCTAACCTACACCAATGGATTTACCGCGCCATTTTATACTTTCTTTATACTTTTTTCTTTGCTGGACTTGTGTCAGATTCTCCAAATTCGCCTCCCCTGAGCCAAGAATCGAAATTTTCAGTCACAAATTTGAAAGTCCATTAACTTTTGCAATTTTCGAGTTACAAGGCTGAGACTTTGTCAATAGGTAGTTCGATTTATTTCTAGAAATGAAGTTTTTCAGATTTTTAAATTTTTGTATTTTAAGAAAGTTATGAATAAATTAGTGCAGCTTTATTCGTAAAACGTGAATTATAAGTAAATGTGGTTGAAATAAGTTGTTCTTTCACACAATTGTACACTCAAGTATATATTCCGTTCCATATGAACACTTAATAACCAAAGAAAATCAAATATTAACTGAATAATCAAGGTATTGAAGTACTTATTACTCGGCGAGCTCTGGCTCAGTGTGTCTGTCTGCCTGACGCCCTTTCCTGCCATAAACGGCCGTATTCATCATGCCTAAACTAATGCTACACCTCTCTAACCTATTACAATCGATTTACCGCATCATTTAACCCTCACAATTCAATTATATCACTTAAAATAGCGGGTTTTCTCCAATCCCTTTCGTTAACTCGCAAATCGCCTTTTTCGGTCACAAATTTGAAAGTAATATAATATTACAGTTTCTAAGTAACACGGCTGAAGCTTTAACTGGTGGTTTTAATTATGTAGAGACAATGGTTTACTCGGATTTTTATTTTGTTGTTGTGTACTAAATTATTATGTTCTCTCCACTAACCAACTTTACCCCTAAACTCGATTTATGAAATTAACAAACACATGTGGCAGTCCGGGGATTCGAACCCAGGACGCTCACACCGAAAATCAACACACTTATATGCATCGCACCACGAAGACAGTAAGATATATTATGAATTAATTATCGCGACATTACCCTAACCGATTTGCAACTAAGTAATTTGTGACGATATTTTGTATTAACGCAGTGTGCTACTTATTTATGCATTCTGTTTCAGATTATCATTTTAAAATATGAAAGAAGAATGTAGTATTCAAGTACTGAACATTCACGCACTCTAAAGTTTTATCATGTTTGAAATTAACCCTTTCAAGCTCCAATAAGCGTTTCTGTTCTGTTTCTGGCTACTATTAGACGATTTTATTCAGATTAGTAACGGTATATGGAAGTCAAAGGGTTGATTGAGATAGTATTTACCCTTTTAATACACACAGATACTTCCTAAGCTGTATAAATTCGTCTAATGACAGCCAAAATAAACTGCTAAAACGCGTCAGAGCTTCAAAGGGTTAACAGAGCTGAAATTATATGTTTTTCTTTCGTATTTTCTACTTCTACTTCTTAAACATATCCGTTTCAGAATACTAATTATAAGGAACTACAGTATATGAAACTATTATATATCCAAGTTATATGAATACTAGGTTTATTTAAAGGAACTACAGTATGAAACTATTATATATCCAAGTTATATGAATACTAGGTTTTAAAGGAACTATATGAAACTATTATATATCCAAGTTATATGAATACTAGGTTTTCATAATTAACAATACATTTCGCTACAAAATCTTCGAAATAACTAATTAATCAAGATAGTAACATAGCAAAAAATGGACTATAGAAGATTTGTTAGCCGAATATCAAGCGACCAACGACTCACCTTGGGTTAGATGTTGTGGTGGTTGTGGTGGTAGGAATAGGGGAGATGTTCTGCTGGTAGTTGTGGTGGTGGTGGTGATGTTCTGCTGGTAGTTGTGGTAGTAGTGGTGGAGATGTTCTGATGGTAGTGGTGGTGGTGATGTTCTGATGGTAGTGGTGGTGGTGGTGATGTTCTGATGGTAGTAGTGGTGATGGTGGAGATGTTCTGCTGGTAGTTATGGTAAAGGTGGTGGTGGTGATGTTCTGCTGGTAGTGGTGGTGGTGGTGGTCTGCTGGTAGTGGTGGTGGTGGTGGACATGTTCTGCTGGTGGTGGTGGTAGAGATGTTCTGCTGGTAGTGGTGGTGGTGGTAGAGATGTTCTGCTGGTAGTGGTGGTGGTGGTGATGTTCTGCTGGTAGTTGTGGTAGGGACAGTAGTTATGGTGGTAGTGGTGATGTTTTGGTAGTACTGGTGGTGGTAGAGATGATACTGATGGTAGTTGTGGTAGTGGTGGTGGTAGGGGTGGTACCAATGCTCTGCTGGTAGTTGTGGTAGAGATGGTAGTAGCAGTAGTAGTGGTGGAGATGTTCTGATGTTAGTTGTGGTAGTAATTGTGGTCGAGATGGAGATAGAGATTGTAGATGGTAGTCGTTGTGGTAGAATCGAACGAGGGGTAGTTGTGGTAGAGATGGTTTTGATGGTAGTTTTGGTAGGAGTGATGGTGGTGGTGGTAGCTGCGGTAAAGATGTTCTGATGGTAGATGTGGTAGAGATGGTACTGTTGGTAGGATGGTGGTAGTCTTGCAACACAATCCCACCCTTACTCTGTGCAACTCTCCAACCCAAGAGTGAAACGTTATTCTCAGGTTTTCTTCTATTCAACAGCTGAGCTCTGGAACTCTCTCCCAGAATCAGTCTGTCCCTCTTCCTATGACTAAAATTACTTCAAACTCCGTGTATCCAGGCATTTTGGCTCGAACGTCCCTTGATTTTGGCCCTGTTACTCTTTGAACTTTAGGGGAGGCACTCGCTACAGGCAGTTCTGTCTTTTGTCTCCCTTACATAGAAAACCAAAACAGTCGTGGTGGTAGTAGTAGTGGTGGTGGTGGTTGTGGAAATAGTGGTAGCCATGGTGGTGGTGACTGTGGTAATAGTAGATTTGGCGGTGGCAATAGTAGATTCGGTGGTGCCAATAGTAGATTCGGTGGTGCCAATAGTAGATTTGGTGGTGTCAATAGTAGATTCGATGGTGGCAATAGTAGATTCGATGGTGGCAATAGTAGATTCGGTGGTAGTAGTAGTGGTATTCATGTTGGTGGTAGCGTTGGCAGTTCACCGATAAGTACCATAACCCACACATTCTGGAAGGAAGAATAAATAATAATTAGTAATTAAGTCAGATTTATAATAAAATATACATTTAAGAAACATGTGTCGTATTCCTAGCCAATCAATATGGTATGCTATTAGTTGTAAGAGGCCTACTAGCACTTTATTTCAGTACCCTACCATTGACATTTCAACATTTCGTGGAATATAATACTGAAACATAGAAACTTCATATTTTCCATTAACCCCTTCTGTACCGCAGCGTCTTTTATTATTTTCTTCTAGCTATATTTAGACGATTTTGTGCAGCTTGAGAAGGATCTACAGTATGTTAGTAAAAAAGGTTAAATGAGATAGTTTGTAGCCTTTTAATGGGTAGACGTCCTTCCTAAGCTGAATAAAATCGTCTAATAGTTGCCAGAATATAATGCAAATTACGTCACCGGTACAGAAGGAGTTAAGTATTGAGGGAGGGAGGGAGGAGGGATGGATGCAGTGGAAGGGGGGAGGGGGCGGGGTAGGGATGGGTGTAGTGGGATGAGGAAGGGAGAGGGGGGGGGGGGGAGAAGGATGGATGTACAGGGAGAGAGGGGGGGAGATGGATGTAGTGGGGGAGGAGGGAGGGAGGGAGAGGGGTGCATGCAGCGGGGAGGAAGGGGGGTGAATGTAGTGGCTGTCTTTGTGTGACAGATTGACAGTGTATGTGGTGTGGGGAGCAGTTATATTTCTTCTATATACATGAAAAAGACAAAAGATAAAGCTGCCTGTAACGAGTCTCTCTCTCTCTCTCCCTCTCCCTCCCTCCCTCTCTCTCTCTCTCTCCCCCCCCCCCCCCAGTGGTTGCTAGGCCTATGTGAGGCTATGGATGTGTGTGGGTTGCTAGGGACAGGTGGTTGCTAGGACTGCGTGGGAGACCTGCGCGTTGTGTGTGGTGTGGGGGAGGAGCAGAAAAGGGGAGGAGTGTGTTGCTAGGGCCATGTGAGGGTTGCTATGGACGTGTGGGATGGTTGCTAGGGACATATGAGGGTTGCTATGGACGTTTGGGATGGTTGCTAGGGACATATGTAGGTTGCTAGGGGCATGGGGGATGGTTGCTAGGGACATATGTTGGTTGCTAGGGCCATGTGAGGGTTGCTAGGAACGTGTGGGTTGCTAGGGACATATGTTGGTTGCTAGGGGTATGTGAGGGTTGCTATGGACATGTGGGTTGCTAGGAACGTGTGGGTTGCTAGGGACATGTGAGGGTTGCTAGGGCCATGTGAGGGTTGCTAGGAACGTGTGGGTTGCTAGGGACATATGTTGGTTGCTAGGGGTATGTGAGGGTTGCTAGGGACATGTGAGGGTTGCTAGGAACGTGTGGGTTGCTAGGGACATGTGAGGGTTGCTAGGGACATGTGAGGGTTGCTAGGAACGTGTGGGTTGCTAGGGGTATGTGAGGGTTGCTAGGGGTATGTGAGGGTTGCTAGGGGTATGTGAGGGTTGCTAGGGGTATGTGTGGGTTGCTAGGAACGTGTGGGTTGCTAGGGACATGTGAGGGTTGCTAGGGACATGTGAGGGTTGCTAGGAACGTGTGGGTTGCTAGGGACATGCGAGGGTTGCTAGGAACGTGTGGGTTGCTATGGACATGTGAGGGTTGCTAGGAACGTGTGGGTTGCTAGGGACATGTGAGGGTTGCTAGGAACGTGTGGGTTGCTAGGGAGATGTTGGGTTGGTTGCTAGGGCTGTGTGGTAGACCTGCGGGCTGTGTGTGGTGTGGGGGGAGGAGTTACGGGGAAGGTGGTTGCTTTTTCTGGCTCCCTTCTCCCTGATACTAATAAGTCTCTGCATCATGTTAAGACCAAGAGTACATATTTAGCACCATATTTCATCACAAAATCTTCAAAATAACTGAGAAATCTTGATGAGAACTTTGCAATTTACCGTCAATTGAAATGAAACAGATAAGAGTATAGGGCCGGTAAAACTAAAGGCCGGAGTGAATTGAAATATAAAAATAGATAGGCCTATTAACACCTTAAGAGCGGGTGGAGGAGTATATTTGATGTACCGCCCAGTGTTTTTTTTACCATTTAAATGGGTTGTTTCCGTGCTCTTTTTCATGCATAAACAAGACCCAGAGCGTAATACAAGTATGTATCCCTGAAAGGGCGTAAATTGAGCTTTCCAATGGACACCCCGAACCATCCTTCCTACGGATCACTGGTTGTCTTGCAACGACGTGCAACCGAAGGGCAAAAAAACGGTAAAATACGGCATTTCTTTAATTAAGTATGTAGCGATGTAAAGTAGTAATCTGTTGTGGATTTTAATCTAATACTCCTTTGAGCACATACGTGCTCAAAATGGTAATTTTAACTACACGAATTTTAGGTTTCATTTATGTAAAATGATTGTAATTTTATCGTTAGAAAGTACGGGAAAGCACTTTAGTGCATTTGCATTGTTAATGAAATTCAGATAAACATCTAAGAGTTACTCGATTTAGTCAACTTTAAAAAGACATTAGCCTAACCTAACAACCTTACCTAACCTACAATGGGTGGGGGCTGCCGCCCCCACACCCCCGCTAATTGAGTGCTAATCCCTTAAAACTATAAAAAAAAAAAAATTGGCTGTCGATTATACGACATGAAAGAAAGTCGAAGTCTATGGTGTTTACTCTGCAATCTTCAGCTTGATTGAACTGTCGATAACAGGAAAGTACCGTAATACAAACTGTACTGACTTTTAGGTGAGGCTCCACTCTGATTGGCTACTAAACATCGGGGAGGACTCGGAGGAGCCTCCAAGGAGGCTAGAATGTAAACATAGTGTCCTGGACTGGCAGTACAAAAATAACTCTGATAATGTTATAGGGGAGTGAAAATCAAATTGACAAAATAAGAAAAGTAGCACTTATCCGCACATCACAAAGGTCCCCTGAGTAAGGTATGAGCGAAAAAAAAAAAAATCCATGAGACAGGAATCCCGTAATCGAGGAGTAGCTCTCAAGTTATGCAAAATGTGTTAACCCCCTCCAATATAAATAGTCCCGTGCGTAAACAAACTCAGTCCCGCAATCTTGAGAGCTCTGCTACGGACGTGTTCGAAATGGAGTATACTCGCTACGGTAAAGTGTTATGTTCTACAAAGATGTTACTGTATGTCTAATATATGAACCCACAGTAGCAATGTTGCAAGGGCTAGTGTTGTATCGGGGTCTAGGGCACTCTAGGGTTAGGTTAGGTAAGGTTGTTTGGTTAGGTTAATATACTAGGTCTTTCAAATCAAGATTCGTAGTTGCGGTAGTCTCAAACTATACTTAACTATCAAAACTATTCTCCCACAGTGGAATAGGTTTTCCCGAGATTTCCCTAATAAATTATGTAAAATAACGCTGCGAGTCTTTTCAAAAAATTAAATTTTGTTTTTATAAAAAACACTGAAAATTCATGGTATTAAAATAAAAAAAATAAAAAATAAATACCCCCAGACCCCCTTTCAAGCTAGATTTGTACATTTTTCAGTAGAAAAATGTCCTGGCCAAAGGCTGGTTCCTTCTAAAATTACAGGCTTGCCACTCGTTATCGCTCGCCAGGAAATAATCGACACCTAAATGGCACGAAAGGTTTAAATAGTGACAAAGAAATGGGACGAAAGGTCTCAAAATCACCAAACTAACGGAACGAACGTCTTAAAATCTCAAACCTAATATGCTAAACATGAGGGAGAAGGGGGTCCAGAAAAAGCGACTACCTCCCCCTTAACTATATGTTTGGGTGTTATTCTAAATTATTGGATGACCTTGATGTGTGTGAATTTGTATTTTGTTTTTGTGTGTTCGTGGTTTTCTGTTGTGTTGTCCCTATTCTGGCTCTGTCTTGAGTCGGCCAACCCCCTAAAAAAAGATAAAAGAAAAGAAAAGGAAAACAAAAACAAATAGGAAAAGTGGGGATTGGACCTGAATATATAGTTATTCTAAAGGTGCCGCCCGTGAGTAGTGGTGGTGGTGGTGGTGGAGTGGGTTTACTAAATATGAACAATATCTACATGGTATATAGAACAAAACCTTCCCCTACAGTCTAAAGTGTGAGAGAGAGAGAGAAAATGAGTGAGAGAGAGAGAGAGAGGGGGGGGGGGGGAGAGTGAGTGTGAGAGTGATAGAGAAAGAGAGAGGGGGGAGGGGGAGCAGGCAGGATCACGTGTTAAGGCAGCATCTAAATCACCGTAAAAGAAGAAAAAGAAAGATCCAAGCCAATAACAATGTACCTATAATTCGTATACCATATATACAAAAAAATCCTTAATTGAAAACGAGAGGGTGTGTGGGGAGGGGAGGTAAAATGGTGGGGGTGGGGCGGCAGTAGAGTGGGTGTGGAAGGCTGGGTGAGAGGAGGAGGAGAGGAGGGGGGTTCAGAAGAGAGAGAATAAGTGAAGAGAGGAGGATAGGAGGGGGAAGAGGAGAAGAGAAAGGAGAGGAGAGGAGGAAAGGAGAGGATTGAGGGGAGGGGGGAGGGGAGGAATTGTCAAGAAAGGGGGGGGGGAGGAATTGTCAAGAAAAGGGGGGGGGGGGGAGCAATTGGCAAGAAAGAGGGAGGGAGAGAGGGCGGGGAGGGGGGGGCCAACAGCGATGTCACCTGGTTCGCTAGTTTGCACCTTAAAAATTACGAGTTAATGACCCCCTCTATATTCACACACCTCACCAACGCAATGTACACAATCACCGAATAGTTTGTTATTATCTAAATGTCTAGGAGGTCAACAATTTTAGCGTAATTACTAGTTGTTAGAATATATGCAGACGAGACGGCATGCAGGAACCGGCTCAATCAGTCATAAGTTCACAATTTTCTTATATTACCCTTATGAATTACATGTATGGCTGCCTGAACATTAATATAATTTAAAAACACACCCATATATACACGCAAAATCCCCATACACACCTTAAAGACGGTAAAATGCGAAGAGCCATCGCAGGCACGTCCACCTTCTACCAGTCGAATGTCAGCACTGAATAATGACGTCACATTCAAGCTGGTCCTCCCCCCCGATCCACGAGTCCAGTTCGAATTTGATTATAGTTAATTAATCAACTTCCTCATTACCTTCAAGCTTAGGACGTTCACAGCACATAGTCTATTTTAAATTATGTATTTGTAAGGTGTTGATAGCTACATATAGGACTTGTGATGCAGGGATATTGACTTTTTTAAATTGAAACTCTGGCATCCATATCACCCCCTCCATAAAACAGATGAAGTGAAATTTCCCCGAGAGTCAAATCTTATTCAATGTACAGTTGCCCACATGGACTTGGTACACACTTCATGATTTTATATATGGAAGGCAAATTAGTAGGATTGTATTAACAGTATATTTTCTTATGTAGTACTCCATTTTAAGAGATTTTTAGTTTGCTCCCTAGACCTCAATCAAGCTTTTAAAAGTGTCCACCCCAAGACCTTTTAGATAAATGTGTAAATTTTTTGGCAGAAAAGTTCCCGGACAAAGGCCGGTTCCTCCTAAATTGCAGGCTTGCGATCGCTTGCCAGGAAAAAATCGACAAATGTTAAACACATGGCACGACAGGTGTTAAGGGGAGGCAGACCGGTTTTCTGGACCCCCTTCTCCTTAATGTAGCCCCACTAGTTTTGAGACTATAAGACGTTCGGCCCATTAGTTTGGCGATTTTAACACCTTTCGCCCCATTTCGTTGTCAATTTTAAGACCTTTCGTGCCATTTAGGTGTCGATCTTTCCTGGCGAGCGATAGCGATCCTGCAATTTTAAGAGGAACCTACCTTCGGTCGGGACATTTTTCTTATGAAAAATTTACACATTTATCTTGAAGGGGGGGGGGGTCTAGGGAGTGTTTTTCTAAGCTTGATGGAGGTTTAGGGAGGAAACTAAAAACATATATGAATAAATGAATTAATAAACCAAACAAACGGCCAGTCTCCCCTTAACATTGACATATATGGGTGAGATGCCAGAGGAGAAGAAATTGGAAGAAGAAACCAATTAATTGACACTAACAACCAACCTGCAAGACCAACCAACCAGGATAAAGACAAGCAATATCAACAAGACAAAAGACAAAGAAAACCAGAGTGGAGAAGGCACCATAGAAAACGAGACGATAGGGGAAGCTATTCCAACCTTACAGACAACCACATGGCCTCCCTCTACAACCACGTCACCACCAGTCCTATGCAAATTAGGCAGTTAAATGACGTCACCATCAAGGATGCCACCCCACTCCTCACACTGCTAGGAGCCAAATGGTTTAACCCTCGACTTGCAAGCAGGATATTGGCAAGTGAATCTGCAAGACCCGGGATCGAATCCCTGCCACGGCGGACATTTAGTGGGTGTGGTAGTACGTCGATTCCTAGCATGTTTCACATGCTTGCACCCAGTCAGGGGACATCCTGACGACGTATACAGACTAAACGCACATAACAAAGCCACTCCAACACCTTCCTCTCTCTCCAACACCCCTTCTCCCCTCTCAACACTCTTCTCTGAGCTAGTGCCGATACAAATGGCATATGGACCGTCCTGCATAGAATCGTATGATTCAGAGTGGTAAAGATTCCAGTTAGATCTCAATAGCAGCGGATCCCCAGATTGACCGTGGTGATTGTCACCTAAACATCTACAAAAAGTACAAAAAGTATAAGTCCCCGTCGTGCCAGAACATCAAGAGAAAACGTCTTTTTCCACCAGCAAGGGCAGACTATATGAATTCACAGTTCTTCCATTCGGATTGTGTAATGGCCCTGCCACCTTTTCCAGATTAATGGAGTCTGTACTTCAAGGACTTACCCGGGAAACTAGCCTCGCCTACCTAGGCAACATCATCTTCTTTGGAAAAACTTGGGCAG